>CM063255.1:13919767-14519767 GCA_032158295.1 Pycnopodia helianthoides
TGTTACCAACTAGTGTATACGAAATGACGTTACCACGTCTTCGGGTTGTGTCATATATTAGCGGCTACATCGAACTTTTCTATTTAAACAGATTTTTGTTGTAGTTGCGGAACTACAAAAAGTTTCACTCTTTAAACTTTGTTCTTGTGCTGCCAGCTATTTAAAAAAACAGTTTCGTATAGTCCTATCATACAAGCAACTACGACTGCTGTCGGGCCCAATTTAATTCTGAGCTGCTTATACAAAGGTCAACGAATAGCTAAGCACAGCATCATAATATGCTTACCAGAATAAGGTCATCACACAAAATGCCATGACACATGTCCCGTTTGCTTATTTGTACTCAGCAGAAGTTTTAATCCTGTTTAATCCAAAATCATAATATTGGTAACAATTTAAAGGATTAATGTTTGTTTGTTTGTTTGTTTGTTTGTCTGTTTGTTTTTTAGTTTTTGTCAGGATTCGTCAATGATGATGTCGGGATCTGGCAACTTTACAACTGCATAGCCCCTTTAACGCGGCAAGCCACATTGTGCAGTGTTTTGTTTACATACTGTATTAATGTAGTGCGGCTCGCAATCAGTTCACTAAGTTTTGTCATTTAGCTGTTACGTTAGTAGTGACTGGAGATTTATTAGTAAATATTTCAATCATAATTAGGTTATCATTGGGTACTCTAACTTCCTGAGTAGTCCACAAACGTGTTTTCTTTTGGCGCGTAGTGATTTGCTTTTGTAGGTCTTCAGCGTTGCATTACTTCCTCACATTAAACTAATGTGTGGTGCATTGGAGGGTCACCATTGCAGTAACTTTCGATAGGCATAGCTGTGACAAGACAGCAACAACAACAGTGTTCGCTGCATTCACTGCTCGCCTACATGTACGTGCTTTGAAAAGTTGTTAAGCAACTAGAATTTGTTTGTGGATTCTGGTGAGTTAGCATTTGTTTTACATTTCTTGGTGTAAATATGTTATTTATGGGTATAAAATTAGCATTGGCTGTCAATTGTCGGTTGGTATGCTTTACCGCTGTACTATACAAATACCGTGACTGTACTATAGCGTATGTATGTATGTATTTATTACAGCTAGCTTGATTGTAGCGTGGACCGACTCGTAGTCGTAAAGGGTGCCTCATTCCCAGTGGTGTCTGGTAAGTCCAGAAAAAAACGTACTTTTTTTACAACAAGAAAAGTAAGATAGTTTAATGTACAAGATTAAAGGAACATTACAGAATTGGTAAGAAAAAAACTTTTAAATATACTTTTTCATCACAGATTTACATAAAACTTACACGGTCTAATGATGATGATAGTAGAAAACATCCCTTGAAATACTTCTGTCTGAAATGCCATATTTGATGAGAAATTGATAAACTAATTTTTCGATTGGAGTTTATCGCTAAGTGAGCGTTTTATTCATTTTTTTGAATCTATATGATTTCATGCATATGTGTAATAGGTTTTTCAAAATTTTCTCGTGACCCAGATGGCCGATCGATCTCAAACTTCTACAGGTTTGTCCGTTTATGTATATGGTGGATTACATAAAGTGCTTACACTGCCAGCAACTGTTTTGTTAGCAAAAAACCAATTATGTAATGTTCCTTTAAATGTATTGTTTTCTCTCTGTGCTTTTGTTGTAGGGGATTTTACGGGTTTTATTAAACCAATCATCGAGAGTCAACTTGACTTGTATAGTTTCAACTTTATTTTGGAGTGTTCCTGCATGAACGAAGGAGTAATTCTACTCCTTCGTGTCGGTGTCGTGTGACCACGCACTAACCCCAGGCTACACCTCGTAGACCCTGACAATGACATGAACTTAAAGATGTGCATTATATATGCGCAAGTAAACCCAATACTGTCGTTGTATTCTGCAATGAAGTTTCCTTTCATAGAACTCTGTGTTTTTTCACGCCTTCAATGCGTGAAAACCCAAGGCGAGCCTCACATAATTAGTAGTTTCTGCTAGTAAATGTGAGTCTAAAAATAAGTTGAATAATCAGGTAAACCTTGACGCTGTCGCCAAGAAAGCTAGAATACGTAGCTCAATAAAAACACCGCTCTCCCTTCCAAAACACAATCATAATAATTTAGCCGCACGGCACCAGCGTAAATGTGTCTATTGTTGGCGGTTTTTTTTTTCATTGTTGTATTATAATTTTTGAAAAGGTCTGTTCTCCAACTAGGCTTATGTAGTGGAACTACTCAGTTATTCATACATCTGAAGTCCGTGCCTTCATTGGTGACCAAGACATTCTGCTATGGTGGTGAAAAGTGAGTAGTAAGTTAACTCACTGTGTTAATTGTTAATCTAATAATATACACTTTTGGCAACGGATCAAAAAGCTCTTACACTGTTGTTGCTTTTTGGCGAAGCTGCTCTGAAAGGCAAGTAGTGGTTGTTTTAAATGTTCCACAACATCTCGATCGATAGTCATCATAATATTAAAATAAAAAAAAGTGGAACAAAATCAGCCGTCGGAATCAACCCAAGATTTACAAATATTCATTTGTACGATAAATGCTTCGAGACTTTCTTAATACCACCCCTCTCATTTCAGTCCCTCTCCTTTAAACCTGTAGCCACCCCAGGTAGGTTCATACTTTGGTGGGCGCAATAAACCCCGTAATAATATACACTTTTGGCAACGGATCAAAAAGCTCTTACACTGTTGTTGCTTTTTGGCGAAGCTGCTCTGAAAGGCAAGTAGTGGTTTTTTAAATGTTCCACAACATCTCGATCGATAGTCATCATAATATTAAAATAAAAAAAAGTGGAACAAAATCAGCCGTCGAATCAACCCAAGATTTACAAATATTCATTTGTACGATAAATGCTTCGAGACTTTCTTAATACCACCCCTCTCATTTCAGTCCCTCTCCTTTAAACCTGTAGCCACCCCAGGTAGGTTCATACTTTGGTGGGCGCAATAAACCCCGCTGAAAGGGTGAACGTTTCCTTTTATCATCATAAGGATAAAAGGCCTTATACTCAGCGTAACATTACATTGTACAGTGCACACAGCATGCTCCAGGCTTACACGCACAGGGATCTACTTGGCGTTCTTTTGCAAGCAATTAATTTGTGGTTTCCCTGTGCATCCACTGCATAGTGTCCCAAACTCATTACTGGTTTCTGGTCATGCTGTGTTGCAATTGAAGTAAAATCGATGCATAACAATGTTTTGTTTTAACCAATCAAAGTGGTTCCCAGCGCGTCAGAAGTTTTGTTTTGGCGGGCTTGTTATTTTATCTTTCACTTGGTCGCAGTAATTTTTTTGGAATAGATGTTTTTAATTTTTATCTTGGATTTGGCGTTTATTACTATAAGAACATCATCTTTGATTTGGCGTATAAGAACATTTCCCAGTTTCGTTCGGTTTACATTTTCGAGCAGTGCGACAATTAGAGGCTGTTCATATTTCTGGGATTATCGCTAACAATTGGTGGCTGGCTAGTCAATATTGGAATCAAATCATGCCCCGAGTTAGCCGCCGTCCGGCTAAATTTGCCAATGAGGAAGGAGCCCGTCAGTCAGTCGGTAGTGTAGCCAGACGTCCAACGACGCAGTCGTCAGCTGCAAAGAAGGGAAAAGGGAAACAGCCTAAGGATAAGAGGGCATCATCAGCACAGCTCCATGCGGCCGTGGTCAATCTTACCGGCCCATCAGCTTCGTCTTCCCCTCTGTCGCCTTCAGGACAAAGTCTGCAGCCAATGTTGTCATCCCCAGTGATCCAGCACCAGGCTATCATCCCACCGGCGAACACCGGGACAACCGCTGCACCATCTGCTACGCTGCAGCAGCATCCTACTACTACTAGTACTACTAGTAGTAGTACTAGTGCAAGGAGTGAGACTGTGCTGTTCACCGGTATGCAGCCCGGCCAGGCTGCGGTCGCCCCGCCAGTTTTCGGAACCTACGACTGGGACTCGGCCCCTTGCGACGGGTGGTGAGTACACCGGGGATGCCGGTCAGGTTACGGGCCCTAGTTCCACTTCACATGCACTTGTGCTTAACGGTCATGACGGTTATAGTAGTAGGCCTAGTACTAGTTGTGGTGTGCCTACGGGTGTTAGTTATACTGATAGTGGGTTAGGCCTCGATATTCTTGGGCTAAATTGTAGGCCACCAATTCTTCCACAAGTTGACGTGGGAACGCCTTTGGGTTTTCTGTGTCACAGGCGCTTAAAGAAAAGATTTGGCAGGGAACGTATGTTGACATGTCTCTCCTTCAAAATGTTTCTGGTGCTTCAGTTCTCGCTAAGGCGGGTGATGCTAGCAATACTGCTAACTTGTCGTTGGCAATTGTTGGGGGAATTTAGTTGTGCGCAAACCGGAAGGATCACGCAAGAAAATGGAAACATTTGATGCATGGCAATCAGCCTTTCATAACTTTATGGCTATTTTTCTTGTGAAACACCCCAATCGCTGCGCGGAGCTGCTCAAATACTGCGAAATAATTCACATGGCCTCGGTTCAATTTCCTGGGCCGGGTTGGAAACGCTATGATGAGCAGTTCCGCATGCGGCAGGAAGCAGAACCCATGCGCTCTGGGGCAAGCTTGATACCGAGCTTTGGCTGACCGTGGCAGCTGTGGGTGTTACTGCTCAATTTGCAAGTGGCAATGTCCCAACCGTCCCTCAACCCTCCTCTTCCAAGGTGCGAGGGGGTTTTGTTTTTGCATTCACCCTGCAAGGCTGCCATTTCCGTGGTGCAAATTTGCATAGTGTGCTAAATGTCAAAGCCCTGCCATGGTGCAACTCGTGTGATGCGTAAATCACGCTGGGTTAGTTCCCCTGCTGCGCTTCGCTCACGCCACAGACCACTGACTATGCCCAAACGCAAAAGCTTGCTGATCACCGGCTATGCTAAAGCAGAATCCATTAATCGTTACAAGTCAATACGCTGGTGGATGGCCTTTCGCCCTCCCAACGCCAATTAATTTTTCAGTTTTGGATTGTTGGCTGTGTTCTTACCCTTTAGATTCTGATGTTGAGGTTTTACGTAATGGGTTTGCTTATGGGTTTTCGTTGGGTTATACTGGCCCTAGGGGGGCGCGCGACTCGGTGTGCCTCGCCTCTGCTGCGGCGCAGCCCGCGGTTGTTGAGCGGAAACTGGCAGCGGAAATTGCGTTTGGGAGGATAGCTGGGCCATTTGTGTCTCGTCCTTTGGCTGCTTTGCAATGTTCCCCCATTGGTTTAGTACCCAAGCGAGATCCCAATACGTTCCGCCTCATTCATCACTTGTCTTTTCCCGCTGGGCAATCCATTAATGATTTCATTAGCAGGGATCTTTGTACAGTGCATTATGCTTCATTCGACAGAGCCGTTGAGCTGGCTATCAAAGGTGGTCCGGTGCCTGGTTGGCCAAGGCCGATATTAAATCAGCTTTTCGGTTGCTACCGGTCGCCCCGGCTGTTTATGTTAGGGTTTACATATGGCGGGATGTTTTATTTTGATAGGTGTCTTCCCATGGGTTGTAGTATTTCGTGTTCATTATTTGAGAAATTTAGCTCATTTTTAGAATTTCAGGTTAAGCGTTTTTCTGGGTCCTCTTTTTTGACCCATTATCTTGATGACTTCCTTTTCGTGGGGTCATCATCAAGTTCTTGTACAGCTTTGCTGATGCTTTTAAGGCGGTTTGCGCAGATCTCGGTGTCCCATTAGCTGAAGAAAAGACAGTTGGCCCTGTGCAGTCGATTTCATTCTTAGGCCTTGTGATTGATTTAACTGCGGGTCAAATTAGGGTGCCACAAGAAAAGGTTGACGCTTTGGTTTGTCAGATTCGGGGCGTTTTGGGTAAACGTAAAATTTCCCTCGTTGGAGTTCAGTCGATTGTAGGCTCCCTTAATTTCATTTGCAGGGCAATTCCTCCTGGGCGGGCTTTTCTGCGCCGCTTAATTGCGTTAACACAAGGGATTTCTCGCCCCCATCACATGATTCGGATTTCACAGGGGGCCAGACTAGATTTGCTTGCATGGCTGGAATTCTTGGCACATTTTAACGGGTCTCTGTGTTTGCAGACCATGCATGGCGGTCGAACGATACTTTGGAATTGTTCACTGATGCTGCTGCTAGCGTTGGCTTTGGGGCATATTTCCAAGGCAAGTGGGTTTAAGGTTATTGGCCCGCATGTATTCTGCTGCAGCCTCCATCCATCGCATTCCTTGAGCTTTTCCCGCTCTTTGTTGCATTGAAATGTTGGGCCCCGCTGCTAGCGGGCAAAAAAGTCGTGTTTAACACGACAACTTCGCTGTTGTGCACATTATTAATAAGAAGTCCTCGCCGTGTAAGCGTATCATGGTTGTTGTGCGTCAATTTGTCCTGCTTTGCCTCAAGTTTAACATTTAATTTCGTGTAGTTCATGTCCCTGGCAAATATAACGAGATTGCTGATGCTTTATCTCGTTTTCAGATGAGTCGGTTTCGTTTGGCAGCCCCATTGGCAGACGCTGTAATGACACCGCTCCCTGCTCTACTTCTTCCTTGGTAGCTGACGAGATGAGCCGTCTATTGGCAGCATCCATTGCGCCTAACTCACACAAAGCTTATGCTACGGGTGGAAATCTTGTTGCCAATTTCGGCAACGATCCCCTGAAACAGTAGGGCCGCCAGCTTCGGCTGAGGAGGTGCGTCGTTTTGTTGCGTGGCTTTCATTGCGTGGCCTTGCCCAATCTACGATTGCTAACTATGTTTCTGGCGTTGGCTATTTTTATAAGTTGCGCGGGATGTCAGATCCTACGAAAGACTTTCTTGTCTCTAAATTGATTGAGGGTTCTCGTCGCGGCTGCGGTTCGGTGGATAATCGGGTGCCAATTTCGTTGCCAGTTCTTCGGCAGCTAATTGGTTCTCTTCCTCACATTTGCAAGTCTCAATTTGAAAGTACCATGTTCAAGGCAGTTTTCTTGGGTGCCTTTTTCGTTTTTTTACGCGTGGGCAAATTTGCCGTGGGTTCTAATTCCCGGGTACAGGAGTCAGTTCTAGTTTTCGGGGATGTGCAGTTTTTGCAATCGGGGTCACATGATCAATTTGTTGACTTAACTTTTCGGCAGTCAAAAAATAATCAACGGGGTTTTCCACAACACATTCGTCTTGTCGCTGCTAGTCACAAATCACTATGCCCCGTTCAAGGGTTCTTGGATTTTATTGCTATTCGTCCCGATTATGCCGGGCCGTTTTCTGTCACTTTGATACGAGTCCATTAACTCGGTACCAGTTCAATTCGGTGTTACGGAAGGCAGTTTCCTTTGCAGGCCTAGGCGGGCAATTTATTCGGGGGCACTCTTTCCGTATTGGTGCTGCATCTTCCGCAGCCGCTCTCGGGGTCTCTTATGATGATATCCGTGCCATGGGACGTTGGCGTTCCACTGCATTTCTGTCTTTCATTCGCACGATTCCTACTTGCAATATGCATTCGAGCCGTTGATTGTTTTGGCGGGGACAGCATTTTTTCGTTCCATTTTACCTTGATTTGTTGTTACAAGCGTTAATGGGCCGGAGGTTCAATTCCACTTCACTTTATTTTCGTAGGTTCAGTTTGGATTGTTGGGGACTCCTTGATTCGTCGAGCAGAAGGTCCGTTCAACATTCCAGCCCAGGTTTATTGGAAAGGCAAAGGTGGGGCTGGTGTTGCTATTTTTAATGACCTGCTTAATGACCTCCGAAAACGGGCACCTCCCCCAGCTTTGTTGATTATTCATTTAGGTACTAATGACCTAGTTTGCTTGGACGAGTTTGCACTGCGGCAGAAAATTGCAGTTATGTTGCGCGATTGTGCCTGGGACTATTGTTTGGTCTGATTGTTGCCTCGCGTTTTTTACATGGGCGCGCGTTCTCAATCGGCGCTGGAACGTAAACGCCGAACGATTAATCGTTGGGCAGCGTCTCAATGCAAAGCAGTGCAAGCTCTCTGTTTACACCATCCCCAGTTTATTTGGTCAGAGGTACCCCTTTTTTCCTACGATGGCGTGCATTTATCTTCGCTTGGTAACCAATTGTTTCGCAGTAATTTGCGTACATTCATTGTTTCCAACATGTAGGCACTAAGGGTCTCCTGGTGTGCATATTGTTACATGACCCCCCCCCCCTTTTTAGTAGCCTATGGGGTAAATGGTTGTCTCTCCCCCTTTGTTTCCGTCTCTCTTTCTTTCGGTGGGCGCGCTTGGCGCGTGTGGCACAATTGGAAGGGTTCAGACAGCCATTTACCCTGATTTTGGCGTTTATTTAACAATCTGTAATAATTATATACACCAATGGAATTTGTTCATTGGTTTTGGTACGGTTGCCATGGCGCTCACAAGTTTCAGGAGGCTATGATTCCGACTGAGGTTTCATCGGTGGAAGCGCAACTGTATCCTTTGACTCTGTGTAATTAAACAGTGTTATATTGTCAACTTAATAATTTCTACAAAACACAGTAAAGTTGATCTGGTGTAGGCCTACACAAATTATATTGGGTTTATGGCTGACATATGCAGCTATTTTTTGGGTCAAATTGAACCCAGGTTCGGGTGCAAGTGCATCCTGGTTTGGGTCTGGTGGACCCGGTTTAGGGGTCAGGTGTACCCCGCTTGTTTTCTTGTGACCGGTTTGCCCAAGCATTCTTTATCCGGCACAAATAAAGTCAGTTGGTTTTCAGACTGTGGCAATAATTCAAAAACTTGTGTCTTGTTTGTTTTTATTGGAGTCTGAGTATAATTTCTGTACTTGGCGTGGTTATTTGATTGTAATATTATAATTTCAGAAAATAATTGAAACCGACCTCAGTCCGTCAGCGTCAAAACTAAATTATTCGGCTAGGCAGTTGCACACTTAATAATTAGTTACATTTTCTGAAAATGTAACTGCAAGTTAAACTACTATAGCAGCGTCTTTTTTATTTACTTGCCCTTCCCCCATACTTGCGTACACTAAATTCGGGGTTCTTCAGTGGCGAGCAAGCGATTCAGTATACAGATTCAGTACACTCAAACTTTGCGTAGTGTCAATGTTAGACTATCGTTACTACTCCGTTATTCATACATACTGAAGGCAGGGTCTTCAGAGGTGGGCAAGAGATTATAGAGATTCATCACGTTTATATTTTGCTGGTCAATGTTAGTCTGAAACCACACCCTTCTTTCTCGGTACTGATTGCAACAACTCTTGTGCCGTTGATACTTTGTGGCTCAGCTGCTCTTAAAGATAAGTCATGGTAGCGTACGATGGTATACCCACACATATCTGAAGAAAACACACTAAAAAACCTGTCTGAATTGACCCGGATTCCAGGTCCTAGGGAAAATGAACCATTTCTGGGTCAGGGCGGCCCGGAGTTTTGTTTTTTTAAATAGTGGAATTTTAACTCAGACTCTGTGTCATTTCGCTCTATTCTGCGTCATTTTGACACAAATTCCGGGTCATGACTATGGGTCGATGAACCAGGAACCCAGGTAATTTCTAACCCAGCAGATTGGTAACCAACCAAAATGTCATGTCACGCAAGCACCATTTGTAAATATTATGCTGCTCATTATTAAGCTCTGCAAATGTTCACCCCTGTTAATTGGTTTCACGATTGTTGGTCGTTGGTATTTTGAGGGAAAATCGAAATACCTGCTCGGTGCTTTCTTAGTGGTTAAATTTAGACCTGTGGTGCTAATCAGTTATTCAGGTCAGAAGTGAGCAAAAAGCGCAAAAAAATTATTACTGTTTGTTTGTTGTTGGTTGTTTGTTTTTGTTTTTGTTTTTTGTTTTGTTTTTTTTCGTTTGTTTTGTTTGTTTGTTTGTTTGTTTTGTTTGTTTGTAGATGATGCGATGTTTGGGTATTTGTTTGTTTGGGTGTTTTGGGTGTTTCTTTGGATGTTGGGGTGTTCGTTTGTTTGTTTGTTTGTTTGTTTTTTGTTTGTTTGTTTTTGTTTTGTTTGTTTGTTTGCTTTTTGAGGTGTTGGTTGTTTGTTTGCATTTTTGTTTGTTTGTTGGGGTGTTTGTTTGTTTGTCAGTTTTTGTCAGGATTCGTCAATGATGACATGAACTTGAAAATGTGCATGATATGCGCAAGTAAACCCAATACTGTCGTTGGATTCTACAAAGTTTCCTCGCACAGATCTCTGTGTTTTGCTACGCATTCATTGCGTAATACCCAAGGCGAGCCTCAAGTTGTTTGTGCCAGGGAAATGTTACATTTTTAATCTAAAATTAAGTTGAATAGTCAGGTAAACCTTGACGTTGTCGCCAATAAAGCTAGAATACGTGGTCCAAGAAAACACCGCACTCCCTTCCAAAATGGCCGGGAAAATTTCCATGGTTTCCTTTGTCATTCCGTAACAAACCATTTTGAGTAGAGAACAAAATGTGATTTAGCCGCACGGCAAAAAAAAAGAAAAAAAAAGAAGCTAGACATTGAATTTTTGTTTACTACAAAAACAAGGTGTTCGTGGTGAGTGATTGATTGAATACGTAACGACATTTAACCTTATCAAACAAATGCCTGGTTCAAGAGTTATGAATTTTTCAAAAATTAAACATCAACTTCCGGTTTGGACCGGAGGTTAAGGTCAAATAGGGTCACATTTTATGTAGCGCGTGATTAGTTTATAAAGACCTTTTCCAATATTTGTAATATACATCCATGAAATTTCAACTTCCGGTTTTTACCGGAAGTCAAGGTCACACAGGTCACATTTTAAATAGCGTGTGTCAATTTAATTAAGACCTTTCAGATGATGTATGGATTGTAAAAATCCATTTTGTGGTTCAGGAGTTATGCATTTTTGAAATATTAGATGAATTTTCTTTAGATGGGCGATGTACAATTTAACAGCGATGGTAAATGTATTCCTACAAGTAGCTGATGTAAACTGAACTACACGTTCAATACACATGTATGGGTACATGTGTTATTAAGCTAGCGTGCGTTATGAAAGAGGGTCAACAAATACGTGCGCTTTAATGCCGGTTTTAGACCAGATGTGAAGGTAAAAACGTTGTCATTTATGTTCAAAAGTTTTAGCAGGATCATACATCTACAACCTGATTATGCTGAAATGATTAACAGCTTTTGACATATAAATTTTTGAAAATGTTCAACTTCCCGTCTGAACCGGAAATAAAGGTCAAATTGGGTCATAATCTGTGTAGCGTTTGTTAAACCATAGAGTAAGGACTCTATGGTTAACGACCTGTCCGATGATGTGTAACTAATTATAACTCTTAACATAATTATGGTTCACACGTTAAAAAGTTTTAAATAATAAACTTTTAAAATAATAAATTAAACAACTGCGCCAAGGCTTTATTTATTAATACCGCACAGACCTTGAAATGAATTGTGGTGGGAAAATTCAATGAATTTACGTGAGGATAAACCGTTACTAATATCCCCAAACGCTTCCGTATTTAATAGTGCGAGGATTCTCCACAAACAAGAGGGCGCTATACAGGTTCACCGTTGTTCATATTGTAAGATAAACAATGCAAGAGGGCGCTATACAAGCTCACCATTGTTAGAAGTGAAGCACACTGGCTCTCTGTGTAGGTACAGACCGTATATGGAGTTTACAGTGTGTCTTACGTGCAATGTACACAGTCATGGCGATCGCGCTTTTCTGACGATGCATGTTTTTAAATCGTTAATATCGTCAACAAAGGAACAAAATCCCTTGATGGAACTGCAGTTAGATCTAAGTTAGAGCACAGGCTTTCATTTGATGTATTGTTTGTGTCTTTTAAGACTGTTAATATTAGACGGACTATCTTTGGGTGTGCAATATCGATAAAACAACGAGCGACGATGTACCTGTATTCCTTGCATGTATCTGTACAGTGCAATGCCCACGTAAACAAAACTACACGTGCATTGTACACGTGGCTGTACAGGTAGAGCGTATGTGTACAGTACACGTGTTCGTTCACTAAAGCGCGTCGTCAATGCGGGTCAACTTAAACGGGCGCCTTTCTCAACCAGATGTAAAGGTCAAAATGTTGTCATCTCAGTGCAAATGTTTTAGCAGGCTTAACGTTCTACAACCTGATACAAAAAATAAACTGAAACAATCAGTTGTTTTTGAGATATGAATTGTTGAAATTTTCAACTTCCGATTTGAACCGGAAGTCAAGATCAAATGAGGTCAAAATTTGTGTAGCTTTTGTTAAACTTTCAACGACCTGTCCGATGATGTGTGAATTATAAAAATCCAACATGTGGTTCATGAGTTATGATTTTTTGTTTATATTAAACTTTGATTTAATGTTTTTCAAAACCTGACGACGTAATCATGACATCATCAAGTTTGTGTCGTCTTGATATTGAGGTTCAATTGTCTTATGAGTTTCAATATTCAATTCATTTTCGTTCCTGAGTTATGCCCCAAAATTGAAAATTTTCACGAAAAAACACAAGGGCAGACTTTGAGCTTCCGGTACGACCGGAAGAAAAGGTCATACGATTTTGTCGTTAACTTATCAACTGTTGCCTCAGTCTTGAACTATCACATGTCTAAATATGAACAACATAACTTTCAAATTCAATGAGATACAGCGAATAGAAAATGGTCATTTTTAATTTTCAAAACCTTGTAATTCGACACCTGAGGACGTCATCATGACGTCATCAAGATTGTGTCGTCTTAATATTGAGGTTCAACTGTCTGATAAGTTTCAAGGTTCAATTTAGCTTCAATCTTGAGTTATGTTGCAGAGAAGAGTTCGGCGGAAGAAGATGGAGAAAAAACTAGACATTGAAACTAGACATTGAAACTAGAACATTGAAACTAGACATTGAGTTTTGTCAACTACAAAATCAAGGTGTTCGTGAGTGATGTCATCAAGTTGTGATTGATTGAATTGGTGACAACATTTTACCTTATCAATCTAATTTCTGGTTCAGGAGTTATTTTTACTCAATATAAAACTTCAACTGCCGGTTTGAACTAGAAGTCAATGTCATATGAGATCATATTCTGTGTATCGTTTCTTAAGTTGTTACATATCATCCCAACAATGTTTAGATTGTAAAAATCCAATACGTGGTTCAAAAGTTATGAATTTTTATAACATAAAATTTCAACTTCCTGTTTTTACCGGAAGTCAAGGTCAAACCGGTCACATTTTGAGTAGTGCGTGTCAATTTAATTAAGACCTTTCAGATGATGCATGGATTTTAAAAATCCAATGTGTGGTTCAGGAGTTATGATTTTAAAATATTAACTTTCATTTTCCCGTTTGAACCGGAAGTCAAGGTCAAATGGGTTCCCAAGTTGCAAAGCGCGTGTTAAGTTTATTAAGACAATTCCGATAACGTATAGACAATAACAATCCAAGTGTGCATTAGGAGTTATTAATTTTTAAAATATTAAATTTCAACTACCGGTTTGAAACCGGAAGTCAAGGTCAAATGGGGTCATATTCTGTGTATCTTTTCTTGAGTTTTTATATATGTTCCCATTGATGTTTAGATTGTTCAAATCCAATATGTGGTTCAGAAGTTATGAAACACTAAGTTTCAACTTCCGTTTCTACCGGAAGTCAAGGTTATACGGGTCACATTTTGAATAGCGCGTGTCAATTTAATTAAGACCCAGATGATGTATGAATTGTCAAAATCCAATGTGTGGTTCAGGGGATAAGAATTGTTCAAATCTTAGATGGATTTTCCTCTGGGGTGCAATATGAGTTCTAACACCGATGGATGAGGAATGTATTCCAGCACGGTTCCCACAGCACAAAGACATTTACGTGCAAAATAACATAGAAGGAGGTTGACCCTAATTGACTGTCTTATGACGGTCAACTGTTGCGTGAGATGTATGTGTGGCTGTACAGGTACAGCGTATGTTTACGTGTGTTCTTTCACCATCGCGCGTCGTCAATGCGGGTCAACTTAAACGTGTGCCTTTTTCGACCAGATGTAAAAATCAAAATGTAGTTGACTCTGTGCAAAAGTTTGAGCATGCTTAACGTTTCACAACCTAATACAAAAAATAAACTGAAACAATCAGTAGTTTTTGAGATATGAATTGTTGAAATTTTCAACTTCCGGTTTAACCGGAAGTCAAGGTCAAATGGGGTCAAATTGTGTGTAGCGATTGTTGAACTTTTCACGACCTGTCCGATGATTTGTAGATTGTAAAAATCCACTTAACTATAATTGCTTCTCTCCACCCAGGGGTAAAATGGGTACCTGTGAGGGCAGAGATGGTTCTTGTGATTGATTAAGCTTAGTAGCGCATATTTGTAGCACAGGCTGTATACTCCCCAGGGAACAAGATTTATCCGAACCAAAATGTGGTTCAGATAAATCACGTGATCTTCCAAGTTAGATTTACTATCAGCCGTATAAAAGTAAATTACTGGTCCAAATTTAAATCTTATTTTTTTACAATTATTCATGAGTATTTGACAAAATAACTTTTTATTCAGATTATGGATACAAGTTGTAAATAATGATACAAAATCGAACGTAAATTGCAATGAAAACGTGTTTTACGTCGCACCAGCATGGGAGCTAGCAGAACGTATAACTTGGGGCATATCCCGTACAGCCGGTGCTGTGTCTCGTGGGGCCAGAGAGACAAAACCCCGGGGGCATGAACTCCCCAGCTTGACGGTCTAGCCGTGAGCTTGTGGGAGGTGTAGGGAGCCAGACCATTAATTACGTTTTGTTGTACGAGTGTTTTAGTCTGCACCCCTAGCTAATATCCCCTATCTATTGTCACGTTACGTGTTGCCCGAGCTACACACGCGGCAGGACGACGATGGACTGTTTATCCCAAACAGCTATCCAACGTCTTTTTAATAGCTGCATTGAAATTATGGATTATGGATTACGTATGTTTATGTTGGTTTTGTATGAGCATGTGAATTTGTGCTTGATGATTATGAATACTGGATCCTCATGCCTTGCCATTGTTATGGTTAATACACAAACAGAGCACCAGTCTACTTACAGCATTGCGCAACAATGTCAAAGTGTATGTTGCTTTAAAAGTAAGCTCAAAGATTGGTAAATACTCCCAACATTGACCAAAAAACTTACTCGGTGAGAAGCACTGCAGTTGTTGATAGTATAAATTATTTGATTAAGTATAATAGATAATTTTTCAGTCACCTCGCACTGTATCTTTCTTTAAATTTTGCCTGTAATTAAAGGAACATTACAGAATTGGTTTTTGCTAACAAAACAGTTGCTGGCAGTGTAATGACTTTATGTAATGCACCATATACAAAAACTGACAAACCTGTAGAAGTTTGAGATCGATCGGCCATCTGGGTCACGAGAAAATAGTGAAAAACCGATTACATATTTGCATGAAACCATATTGATTCAACAAATGAATAAAACGCTCACCGAGCGATAAACTCCAATCTGAAAATTAGTTTATTCATTTCTCATCAAATATGGCATTTCAGACAGAAATATTTCAAGGGATGTTTTCTACTATCATCATCATTAGACCGTGTAAGTTTTATGTAAATCTGTGATCAAAAAGTATATTTTACAAGTTTTTTTCTTACCAATTCTGTAATGTTCCTTTAAGCATAACTTAGAAAAAAAAGATTATTAAATTGTAATTGATTTGGGGTTTTTACTTGAGATTATTCAACATTCCCGTAGAAGTAAAAAAGATGTGGAAATAATTCATGTTTCACTGTCTTTTTCTTAATGGCTATTTTACTTAATCTTCCAAATCACGCCACCTCTGACATGGTCTTACGGCGCATTGAGGCACTCGGTTACCACAGAGAGACAAAACAACAAAAAATACATCAGAAGTTCGAAAAGTATTATAATGACTTGCTTGGTCACATAAGTGACTGCATAAATTTGCATTCCTCAGACTAGAAACAGCTTAATGTAGGGGCAAGCTACCACATTACACATCACCAAATATTTCTAAATAAGACATTTTGAGTTGTGTTTTGAACAGACTTGGAGAGTGCAAATCACGAATGTCAGATGGCAAATTATTCCGTAAATAGGTGAGACTGAATACAAATATTGGTCTTCTATTGGTCTCCAACAAAACTTCACCTGTTGTACTGAGGTTCTGATGAAGTTGACTTCTGACTGTAATTAATTTACTTAAGTAAATGTAAACATTTCAAAACCATGAGTCAAATTTTCTATTCAATCCTAAACTTAACAGAAAGCCAGTGTAAAGCAACTAGGCAGAAATAGCTTCAGCTTGATTGATAACACTATTAGAATTAAAATGACAAGTACAATTGTACACCATCTGCTTAACAGAGAGTATTGGGTAAATGGTATTGGATAACATCAAACAGTGGTCCAAGACATAAACCTTGGGGTATGCCACACATGAGATTGAATTTATCTAACTAAAGTCGTGAAAATCAGGTCATCGTACCAGACATTAACCCTAAAGAACCCAAGTCCTACAATATCCTCATTGCCAAAGTGCAGGATTGTGAAGGACTTGGGCTATTAGGGATCTGCAACACAGGAGGATTTCGAAGGCTTTGGGCTAAAATGAGTTTTTGTTAGGGTAGGATTTCGCAGGACTTGCGCTACCGGGCTGTTTTTACATAGGAGGATTTTGAAGGTTTTATGTATTATGCAGCTTAGCCAAAATAGGATTCTGAAGGTTTTGGGCTTTTTTGACATTTTTTGACTCCCTAACTTCCGTCTCAAAAGGATTTTGAAGGATTGGGCTAATATGTATACTTACAATAACTTGAAGGATATTGAAGGATTTGGGCACTTTAGGTTTATTACCACTTTAATCCGAAGGATATTGAAGGATTTGGGCAGTATGTTTACCCAAGGGTCTAGTCTGTTAGGGTTAATATAAAACGAACTCAAAAACCTATGGCTTATTCTGAAAGTCTGAGTTCATGTCCATTAGAACCAATGTATTAAAACTGATGATTGGAGGAAATGATCGTTGGGTTTCTTTTGAGGTATAAGAACAGAGTCTCTCCACACTAATGCATAGCCTACCTTTTGGGGGCATTTTTCGTACAGCACAACTGTGCTGAAAAAGGTATTTTGCTAATTAAATTGATTGTGCTGGGCAGACGTTTTGTCAAAACTGTCTGGTCATGTGAAGCACCTTACATACATGTACGTCACCTTTATTGCCTAAATACCCCCAAAATATAATTAAAGTAAATATTTCTAAAATTATTGAAACCCAATAATGTAAATAAATTACAAATATCAGTCAACTTTAAAGTTAGTCCATTGTTGCTTTACAGCCCATCCTGTCTGTCCATGACATATACATTGTAGCCCTACATTGTACATTACCCCCATTTCAATTACCTTTGTATTTCAATAGTTGTTCCATCTTTTTCTTTAGTTTAGGGTTTGAACAATCATTAACAGCATTATCAAGAACTGGTAACAACTTGAACAAGAAAATTGTTTTTAACAAATAATTCTCACATGCCTTACTAAAAAGTAGTCAGTTGCATGAATGCATTACATATATTGTATAGTGATAGGATAGGAAACGTGACGAAGACAGTAAACAAAGGTCGTTTTAGTAGACAAAAATGACAGCAACAAAAGCCAAATTAATTTTATTACAAGCAATTCACCGCAGATTTCAAGATCAAGAACACTCCACCCATTACTGTAAATGAATTATATCAAACCTGATCCATAAATGACAATCAATTAAAATTACAAACAAATTCAATTTGTTATATAAACCTGTCATCTGAAGTTAAAGAGGGACCTTTTAGCGATGAAAAATGCAAATGCAAATGCAAATGTTGACAGGCATCTTGGAAGCCATTAGTCAAACCAACAGACTATTATTGTAGCGGAAGGTTGGTCCAATTCACGGGTAAAAATGCCTTTTATAAGATCTGCTCTTTTGGCGATAAAAGCTGTAACATCAAGAACATCAGGCCTGATACTTCAAGGAGGCAATGGAGGCAAATGTCTCCTTTGCCCCTGTCATTGCCTTGGTGCCCCATAAAATGTTCCAATCAGTAATTTACAATTTCCTCATAGAGGGGCCTTGGTGCCCTTGCGCTTTCAAAACCGAAGCATCAGGGCTGGAATATGTAACTACATTTTGTATTGGTGTGCATACATGCACCCCAAGACAAAAGATACACGATTCCAAGTCAAAAGCTAATGTTATTCGTCATTCCGAGCAACATCAAAATTCTTGTAAACAATTTAATTTACCTCAGGGCGAGTTTTGGAGATTCATATTTCCTTGATGTATGTTTGTAAATGCAGTAGCCAGGGATGCAGTTGATATCCGCGTCACCTCTCTAACTGTAGATGGGTTCAATGTTCTCGATGAAAATACCATGACAGACTTTTACTGTCTTCTCAACAAGTATACACTGATTCAGCAGAAACTTTCCGAGGTAATTTATATTGTACCTTTATTGACAACTTGGCCTATAAATCAGCATTATGACCATAAAAAACCGATCTATGACTCCACCTATGTACTTCTGTTATTTTCAAACAAACCAAGTAACAAGAATATCATCTCAATCTACTTCAGCTGATATTCCAATCATTATGTTCAATAATGGTCTACTCATGCTAGGAATATAAATAAGTCATTCAGCATAATGACATACCTTCTAACGGCACAATCATCAGAAGCTATGAGAAAATCAAAGTTGGCATTAAAACCTCCTACTGTTTTGAATTAAAGATGCACTATATGCCATCCTGAAACGAGACCAATCATGTGGTTTAGTGCATACACAGTTCAGGATAGTTCAACATAGGTATTACGGCCTGTCATCTCGCCCCCTACAAAGTCATCCAAAACAATAACCCGCGCAGAATATAAGGTGCACCAGCGGAAAATCTCTGAAAAGTTTTCCAGGGGTCACTGATAAGTATCTATTTAGTTTGCTTAAAACAATCCCATAATATTTCAAGGGAAAAAATACTTTAGCTGGTGAAGAGCCCTTGATGTTGCAATTGATTTGTCAGGGTAAGAAACCATTAATTCAAACTTCTTTGCAGAATTCTCTTAAAACTGCATGTACATATATCTAGTTTTATTTAACTAAGTTCTCATATTTGGGTTAAACAAAATGCAGTCACCCTACACAATACGGGCAGTTAAATGGTTTGTTGACTTTCCTTGCTCCAGTAATTTGACCACTCTATTCAGACATGATTTCTACAGATTGAGATCTTTCTTGTCAGGTAGAGTATCAAGCTTCATAATTAAAGAGCCAGAAAATTGAATTACCCATTAAGCCTATATGTATAACAACTGTATGGTGAATTGAGCATTAGCTAAATTGTTTTTGTTAACATAGTAAATCAACGATAAATATTGATTGACAGGCTTTTCGTTTGGCAAACACAACTTGTCAAGCCTTGTGTGTTTATGGGCATAATTGCCGCAATCTCCTGTCTAACCTATACACTCATCTAGATGAAAATTTTATATAACTTTGCCAATTGATGAACACGCTCAGAAATGATACAGATTTTCAAGAAGCAACACCAGAGAGCACGCTGGGAGATCCCTCGGTTGACCTATTCGGACTTCATTGATTATTTGTGATTGCTGTTAACACTGTTCTTGTTTTCATGTGTAAGTCTACGAAGTTCTCTACCAAGTGTATTTCTGTTAATGAAACCAAAGAAACCTCATGGTGAACTTAATCACTGTAGCTCGCAAGCCTGAGGGAACATGTACACAAGGGTGCTTGCTAGGTGAACCAGAAACACAGGAGTAAACCCCTACTCTTCCAGGATAACTGTACTGGGTTCTTTCACATACACTACCGATCCTGGTACACAGAAACTACAGTTAAATGTCCCATCCGAAGGACAAAGGAGTTATGATAAAGAATCTTGCTCAACGACACAAGTGCCACGACCAGGACACAAACCCACACTGCTGATTAGAAACACCAGAGCTTGAGTCCGGTGCTCTTAACCGCTCGGCAACAACACGCCACAAAAAGACAATACAAACATTTTAGCAGCAAACAGCATTGAACGTTTTTTTTTTGCAACAACACTTGTAAAAAACTGTTTGCAATTCACTTATCAGTCTAAAATATTACTACAACATATGTTTTTTCGGTAGTCATTACATAATAGGAGAAATTTTCACATCTACATGTTAACAGTGCTTCATTGATGAAAGTTGACAGCTACGATCACTCATCACTGCTAGGATCAGTTTAAGTTTGTAGTAACATTTCTGCAGCAAACACAACGTTGAAAATACTCAAAATGTCTGAGTGGTGGATAACCACTGGAATTGTAGTGGGAACTGTTGGAATGGTTCTCAACACTCTAGCTTTGCTGGTCATCCTTCGCACCAAAAATCTCCATAATATGACAAACTACTTGCTGGCATATCTTGCGGTGAGTGACAGTATAGTTTGCTTTTATTTCATCTTGTCTAATGCTAGAATCTTGCATGCGCGAGAAAATCTCATTGGTAGAGAGATCTTTTGTCGGATTATCGCGAGTGGCTTTATGGGACAGTTAACATTCTACTCAACAATTTATGGTCTATGTTTTGTGACCTATGAAAGATATATAGGGATTGTACATCCACTGCACTATCCCAGACTGATGTCTGCAAAGAAAGTTACCCTGACCATCTTTGTCACATGGGCGATGTCAATTCTATTTTCAAGCTCTCTTTTGTTTTCTGTGACTGCCGCCGACACCAGCCACCTTGATTGTAAGATTACTGACTCAAATGTCACCCTTGTCCAAATACAGAAGGTGCACTTCATCCTTCTTGGCTACCTGTTGCCCATTCTATTTATGGGTTTGGTTTACTATAAGATCCAAGCCACTCTCAAGAGAAGTGCTCAACAACTCCAACAACAGAATGTACAAGGAGCAGCCCTTGAGCTTTTACAGGCAAGACAAAATGTGATCAGCATGCTCCGAATTGTCATGGGTGCATTGGTATTACTGTGGACACCAATGGTTTTCCATATGACTGTCTGCTTACCAAAAGAAAAAACAGACTGGTGCTATTTTGTTGCCCCATGGGTATTGTTCAGAGGCATATCCATCATGAACTATGTGATCAATCCCATCATTTACATCTTCAAATACAAGAAGTTTCGGAAAGGTCTTAAGGACATGCTTTGCTGTTGCATTGGTCGACCTCTTAGGCAAAACCGCATCGATGTTCATATTGCTATGAATTAACAAAATGTTCCAGATGAAAACCAGGAGCTCTCAATCGAACCAAACCAAGCATCATAAATGTTCTAAATCACTCACATTTCTCAAAGCTGGTTAACTTCATATTGGTCAACACAGATTAATAACGTTATCTTAAAGTGATAATGGAAACAAATACTGTTGCAACTCTAACTACTGATCCAAGCTGAGAATGAAAAACCACGGACTATCCGATATAAGACAGGGTCCAATGGACCCTTCCAATAAAGAATGTAAATTGCACATCATGCGTGCGCACTAACACTACTGATTGGCCAAAGACGCATTTGTGCGTATGCCTGTTGTACAGATCTCTGGCGTTTGCCAGCAGTAGTATAGAAAGATGTGTACAATGTGTTTGTGGTGTGTAGTACAGAAAGTTTTACCTAAAAAACTGACAAAAATAATTGCTACTTCTTTTTCCTTTCTTTTTTGAACATACATATTCTAAAAAAACTTTTTTTGTGTGTTGGGCATCATAATGTTGAGCTATATTCTTTTTGTATGAATCTACATGTCAGTGTCAATATTAGGTACAAGTTTCAAGTTGATACATCATTGCAACTATTAGAAGTTATAAACATTTAAGGTTTTCAATGTTTTATAGCTCGTTCAACTGGATAACCAGTGTTATACTTAAAAGTGTTATTCTTATAATAATCTGGAGGTTTTTATATATGAAGGTTTCTATGGTTTAGGTCCAATGAACTGGAACTGTAGTCATACTTAAATGAATTATTTTATATGAATCTGCATGTTAGTGGTTGACATAAAGTTTCAAGTTGTTACATAATTGTAAAAGTAACAAAGATGTTGAAACAATTCATGTTTTAGAGTGTTTTAGAGTGTTTTTTAAAGGTTATTTTTCTTAATCTTCATAATCACTTTAGTCTGACATGAATTTAGAGAGACAAAACCACCTAAAATACATCAGAAGTCCCAAAATCCAACTAAGTGTCAGGCTATGCAGATTTATTTTGGAAAAAGACCAACGCCAACACTGGAACTGAGTATCTCAGCCCAATTGCTGTTATGAATGAAGCTAAGCTCTTGGGTGTCATTCAAAAATTAATGTAAAGTGGGATGGACAAGTTGAGAAATGATAAGTAAGGCCAGCAGAAGAATGTTTATGCTGCGCAAACTAAAAGGAGCGGGTCTCAACATAGATGAAATCTTAACAGTCAATAAAGGGTACATCCGGCCCGTAATCGAATATGCAGCACCAGTCTGGAGTGCAGGTCTTACTCAGAGGCAGGCCATTCAGGTTGAGAGGACTCAGAAGAGGGTGTGCCGGTACATTATTGCCAGTAAATATAAAAGTTATTCTGAAACTTTGGCCACCCTGCAGCATGACACACTCCAGGATCGTAGAACACAAATATGCAAGGAGTTTGCTATAAAGTCAAGCTGCACTGATAGATTCTCAGCCTTGGTTTCCTGCCTCTGGGTATACCCCGTCAATTAAATTAAGGAACACAAACCAATATGGATCCTACAAGTGCGATGACATTTTGAACAGTTAATTTTTTCGTTATTCTGTAGATCTCTTGTTTATTTCTCAAGGCTGTTTCACCACTTCCCTTTGGATTGTTAAAGTCAATTTTTAATGCCCACGGGCCACTTTTCACCTAAAAATTTGATTTAATTTTTGATCCCTTTTTTCCTTTCTTAAAGTTAGTTTTATCTTTTTGGTAACTTTAATGTTTTTAAATTTTGAATTCAAAAATGCAATTCGTTCGCTGGACCACACATTTTTGAATGTTTTAAATAAACCATAAACTAAACCATCGGTTCACGTGTTTGGACTACCAATCGTCTCTGTCATGTTGGCAGTCTCTGCCTCTACAGGGTTGTATCATGCTGCAGCGGAGACGGACAAAAATCGACTGCATTTAGAATGTGTGCCATGTTGTTGTTGTTTTTTTTCGGTTTTTTCTTTTGATGTATTTTTATATCCTAACTATTTTTAAAGTAGTAATTTGATGTTCATTCTAATGTTTTTAAATTTTAAACTTTGTAGCAATTTAGCCCCTGGGCTAAAAATACATTGTTTTAATAAACCAGAAATCAGAAACCAAAAGGTTCCCCTTAATAATACCTCATAAAGGCACAGTTATGATTTTTCACAGACGTGATGTGGGCAATATGTCAGGACTAATAATTACAAAATATATTAAAATAAAAACAATTTGTATGGAAACAGTTCTCAGCATTTCCACAACTCAAAAGTCTTTGAAGCCTTGCATTAGTTTTGTGTACCCATTGAACTTGAATTCTTGTTAACAAAACTACAGATTTGCACAATCTCCAGATTGAGCATGACTTTGCCCAATCTTCAGATTGAGCTGCCAAATCTGCAGAGCTTATTCCGCAAATTGACAATAAACAAATCTGCAAATAAACAACAGTACCAACCTATGTCATCAAACATCAATGAATTATGTTGAGTATTGAATTATACTAACCAATATTGTAACAAAATATAACTTCTCCAGTTCTTGTTCAAATAAATTCAATTTACATGTTTAATTGCAGGGCAATTTTCGTTCTCATTTAGGGTCTGGTCTTGTAAAATGTTTTCAGGTCTGGTAACCTTTGAGCAACAGGCCCTGCGGTTTTGTGGAATTTTACCCAAACCCTGAGCTGGTATTAAATGTTGGAACCCCTTGGCTTGTAAACTGTGGACTTAGTCTTGGAGTTTTGTGGCAAGAGCCAGTATGACAGGAGACTATGGGGGTTATATTTCATTCTTGTCAGTGTAAAAACCCTAATTTTCATCTTTCAAAAATGTTACGTTACCCACAAGTTTAAAAGTGGCACATTGTTGTTTCTCGCTTTAAAAAACCTGGATGTACACGCTAAGCCAATAGGCGCCGAGATACAAGTTTTACAAGTACTTTGTCATGCAATATACATTTTTGTTGCACAATCGAGATACATTGTTTTACAAGTACCTTGTCATGCAATATACATTGTTGTTGCACAATCGAGATACATTGTTTTTGCACTGACGCGACAACTTGTGTTTTGTGTTGTCATTTTAGCCGAAAGAGAAAGATTCTGCAAACATCAAGAAATGAGGTCAAAGTTCACGCAGACATCTTGTAATTCTGAATGAATGTATATGGTAGAATGTGTAGTCTGGGGAATCTATCTTGAGAGTTGTACACAAAAATAAGGCACCAGATATTAAACAAAATCTAACTTAAAAACCTATGGCTTACTGATGCTGAACACACCTTACAAACATGTATACATGTACATGTCATTACCTTCTAGTTCATTGCTTCTAAATATTTAGAAGAATATTAAATTCCGATTTCTACCATTATTGAAACCCAAGAATGTGAATCAATTCAAAATATCAGTAAACTTTAAGTTATTCCACTGTTGCTTTATTTTTAAACAACTTGGTAAATCATAAATTACTCCATCTTTTTCGTTAGTCTAGGGTTTGAAATAATTAACGGCATTATCAAGGACTGGTAAAAACTTTGATTTTTTTTTAACGAAGCCTAACTTTCCCTTGCCTTACAAAAAAATTGGTTGTATTAATGGATTACAAGTGTAGAGAGATAGGATAGGAAACGTGACAAAGACAATAAACAGAGGTCTTTTTAGTGCAGTTGTTTACTCCCGTAGACAAGTCTGACAGCTACAAAAGACAAATTAAACATTTGGCAAGCAATTCACTGCAGATTTCAAGACCAAAAGCACTCCATCCATTACTGTGCATGAATTAAATCAAACGTCATCCATAACTGACAGTAAATTAAAATTACAAACAAATTAAGTACAGCATTTCCCGTTAGAACTGGACTCCAATCAGCAAAAAGCAACCAAATTTGTATGTAAGCATATAATCTGAAGTTAGAGAGGAAGCTTTTAGTGATGACAGTGGTTGAGTACAAATGTTGACAGACATCTTGGAAGCCATTAGTCAAACCAACACGCTAAATTACATTAGAAGAAGATTGGTCCCAACCACAGGTAAAGATGCCTCTAATCTTGGGCAATAAAAGCTGTAACAACATGAACATCAGGCTTGATACTTCAAGGAGGCATTTGCCTCTGTTGTCCCTGGTTATTGCCTTTGTGCCCCTTGAAATATTCCAATGTAGTAATTTACAATTCCCTCATGAAGGTGCCTTTTACCAAGGGGAAAATACCTCGGTGCCCTTGCCCTTTACAAAACTGAAGCATCAGGCCTAGAATATGTAATTAAGCTTTTAGTTTTGAGTGCCTATAATGCACTGCAATACAAAACCTAGCTGTACTCCATAACAAAAGCAAATTAATTTCATCATTTTTAGCAATAGCAAGAGGCCTGTGTTACTGTAAGTTTGGCCGACCGCTTGAAGGCGGGCATACAGCAGGAGAAGCGAGATAGATGCGACCATTGCCGAAACAAAGCTTGGTCATAAAACTTGAATTTCATCTAAAAACAGAGACTTATTTGCGTGCAAACTTGATTGGATTTCAAGGAAGGGACAGAGAATATCTCTACTGCTCGCGGAGTGAATCTTTGGTGGAATAAACTGTGTAAGAGCCGTTTTGGTTTTGTACTTTTTTTTTGTCGAACCTTGTAAAGTTGTATTCCTGTTCAACAGTTTTACCCCGTTTAATATTATAACGTACATCTCATGTCTTTTGCAGTTGAACGGTTTTCAATAGTTTCTTAACTTCCCCTTGCAAATAATGGCTTCAGTAATTTGACCGCTCTATCCATCAGACATGATTTCTAAATGTTGAGAGTTGACACCATTTTTGTCAGGCGAAGTATCAAGGTTCATGTTTAAAGAGCCATGAAGGACAAAGGAGTTATGGTAAAGTTTCTTGCTCAAGGACACAAGGTGACACGACAGGAATTCGAACCAACATTCTGCTGATCAGATCACCAGAGCTCGTGTCTGGTGGTCCTAACTGGTCCGCCATTACACACATCAACAAAATAATAATTACATACATTTTAGTAGCAAACAGTATCGAAGATTCTTTTGCGACATCACTTGACATCTAGGAACTGTTTGCAAATCACTCATCGACTGAAAAATAAATACATTTGTTTTGTTTTCCGTGATCAATACATGAAGGAGAAATGTTCTTGTCGTATCTATATTCACATGTAAACAGGTACTTCAATGGTAGTTGACAACTACGATTACTCATGGTGCTGGGAGTGCTAGGATCAGTTTAGGTTTGTAGCAAACATTTCTGAGGCAAACACAACGTTGAAAATGTCAGATTGGTTGGATAAACCACTGCCATTGTAGTGGGAACCGTTGGAATGTTTTTCAACACACCAGCTTGGCTGGTTATTCTTCCCACTACTTGCTAGCATACCTTGCGGTGATTGACTGCATAGTTTCCTATTATTTAATTTTGAGACATGCTGGAATCTCGGCACAACAGCAGAGAGATATTGTCGGAATCTCTGGAGTAGCTTTATAGGACAGTTAACAGTCTACTCAACAATTTATGGTCTATGTCTGGTGACTTATAAACTATGCTCCAAGACCTCAGCTCGGATTCACTGAAAACCTTAAGGGAAGCCAGACGACTAAACATTTTTTTTAAACTATTAAGTCCATAGTTTAGTTGACATCCCTCTTTAAAGACACCCTCACTCAGTACCTTAAAACTTCCACACATTGCACATTTTATTTCTGGTGTAATGTGTCTTAAGACATTATTTGCAGGCTTATACAAATAGAGATACAACACTGATACAGTAAGCATACTAATACTATGCTATTACTAGCATGAAGACCCAGTCATTGAATATATACACACCAAATACACAATCTTACTCCGAGTCTTAGCCCTGGTACACTATACAATTGTTGCCCGCGGTGACATGGTCCATGGTGTTTTGTACACCCGAGGGCGCAAATGGCACCCGAGGCGAAGCCGAGGGTGCCATTTGCCGCCCCCTCCCCCGAGGGTGTACAAAACCCATGGACCATGACACAGCAGGCAACTATTGTTTTGTTATACCTCTGTCTTGAATTCTTAGTAATATTTTCCTAATCTGAAGGACTCCAATTTCATCGAAACGATGATAATCTCGATCCTTTGCTGCACAGAAAGTTGTACGACGAGCGCTTGCGTGAGAGGAGAGTGGTACATGGATATGTGTGCCCGCTCATGTGATCGTTCTGCGCCAATGAAAATACAGCATTCAAGACAGAGGTATAACAAACAAGAATGTCCGTATCCGCGTTGCACTGTTAGTGCTAGTACTGACACAATGTGACATTACACAGATGGACATCCAACCACTGGGCTAATCACGTGTGTCTGACAATCCTGAAAATGCAACTTGACAAGGCTAACAAAATTATAATTTAAAGAAAAGTACTCACATAAATGTTGCTCTCACTTCTCTGTTCGTGGGGTTGAAGATGTGGAGCTACCAACAAACCTCGTGTTGACAATAAAAACTGCTATTTCCGGATGAAAAACAACGTCGTAAAACAACAACTTCTGTCGAAAGTGTTAACTTCTTGGTTCTTGCATCTTGACTGTCGTCGTTTTTATCAACTGACGCAAGGGGGCGCTATCATGCGTCAGATTGTTAAAGTGTTCTGGTCGACGTAACAACTCGCTTCAATTCCCTATAGGCCCACCCAGAAAAAAGGGATCTAAAACATCAAACAGGGCCCTCATAGAAATTTACATTAAAACATTGTTAATTTGATACCTAATATTCCATTATAAAGCGTTGCACCAGCTTTTAAGAGTTCACGAAGAACAATAATGTTGTATTCTGCTAATCTGCAAGGTCTTTCTAGAGGGCGGTATGGGCCCCATAACAACATAGCTGGGGCGCAACCGAACAGACGGGTCTTTTTAACCTCGTCTCCAAAACATCAAACATGGCCCTCATAGAAATTTACATCAAACAGTTGTTGATTTGATACCTAATATTTCATTATGAAGCGTTGCACCAGCTTTTAAGAGTCCACGAAGGACAATAATGTTGTATTCTGCAAAGACTTTCTAGAGGGTGGTATGGGCCCCATAAAAACAAAGCTGGATCTGGAGCGCAACCGAACAGACGTGTCTTTTTTACCCTCGTCTCCGTCCACATGTTTGAAGTTCCTTACGAAAAGCACACACTTGAAGAACAATTGATGGAGTCAAAAGCCAAAACTGTAACCAAAGACGAAACTGTGGCTTTGACAAGTTTTATGACGGCTCCGTCCGGTCGTTTGGAGCCTGTGTTATAGGGGATGTTGTCCCCCGCCGGTATGTGGCACGGTGTATGTCCCTAATAAACAGTTATGAACTGAAAAAAGTTGAGTCAAAGAGGGCGCTGTCAGACGAAATTTCCACACAACTCGCCGATGGGTGCATCTAAACTGCCATAGCATCCAGTGCAAAATGCTAATGCAGTATGGGCGCTATACAAATACGTCTTATTAGTATTAATGTTCAAAAATTTTTTTTGAAATACTCTATATGTCTCACAGCTTTTTGCTGTAAAGAGAAGAATATAAATTGGCTCTAAATGAATCCTCTGCTCAATTTGACAAAGGTTTTCCCAAGGCCCTTCAAGATTCTCAGTAGAAATAAAAACGTCCCTAAACTTGTGCAAAATTCAAACGTCCGAGCATCAATTTTGTTCAGGGCATAGGTCATCCAAAATACTGCAAATTGGAAGTCAACATCATACAGGTCACAATACACAGGTCATCATCCAGGTTACAAAGGCCTCTGATACAATTGATCACGGGGTTTTGATTCTTAAACTATACAGATATGGAATACGTGGTATAGCCTTAGAATGGTTTAAAAATTACCTCACAAATAGACGACAATTTGTCATCTGGTAAAATCTACCTCCCTACCTGTAACATGTGGCGTTCCTCAAGGTTCTATTTTAGGACCTATACTATTTCCTCTTTATATCAACGATGTTTGTTGTTCTTCAAAGCTGCTTTCATTTATTTTATTTGCCGACGATACAAGTTTATTGTATAGTAATCCAAATCTGTCTCAAGCTATTGCAGTAGTGATCGAAGAACTAATTAAAGTATCACCCTTGGTTTAATTGTAACAGATTGTCCGTAAATTTAAAGAAAACATATTCGATGCTTTATACTAATGTCAATTTTGCTATTAATTGTAATAATACTTTTATCAACCGAGCCGATTCCATTAATTTTTTTGGAGTAATTATTGACAAAAATATTACTTGGAAAAATTATTGTGAAAAAGTGCACACCGCTACTTCAAGAATTCTTGGAATTCTTCGCAAACTCAAGAGTATTTTACCAGAAAATACGCTTTTTTCAATATATAATACTCTATCCTAATTACCTCATTTTCAATACGGAATTTTGGCATGGGACAACACATACCAAACGTACTTCAATAAACTCTTAATCGTACAAAAGAAGTCACTTAGAGTAATTAATAAAACTCCTTACAGATTTACACATTACTCATTACACATTTATAAATTATTTATGTTCAGTAAAACCCATTTTATTACATTTATCACATTCATTGTACGATTCCCTTCAGTAATCCAACAAGACGCAAGGTACATGTTTCTGTTATAATTATTGTTTAATTGTATCAATTATTGCATTGCATTACCCAGGTGCCTGGTCTCGTATAAGCCTCGGCTTTCTATCAGACACCTCCATACTTCTACTTCTTTAACACTCTATACCCTATGTAAACATTGTATTTTGATTGATGTCTGGAAATAAACCAAACCAACCAACCATTTCATAAACAAATTTTACAAATAAAAGGAAAAGGGGTTCACGAAAAAAAAATGTATATTTATTTGTTTTGTCACCCCCCCCCCCAAAAAAAAATAATAAATAAAAAAAATTGAGCCAGTCTAATTCCCACCATTAAGACAGTGCTGGGTCCCTATGACTAATCCCTTTCTCCCTAAGCAGGAATAAACAAGTCTGTCTCGTATTTCCTTATCTTAACTTATTCTTTAAATTTCTTATCTCCTTTTGAGGGTTGTGGAATGGTTCTTAGAAAGTTGGTTCTTAGAAAGTTGGAAGGCTATGGGTTTATATTGGGTATATGGGCAATTAGCTAGCCATTCTCACTTGAGCTGTCCTACAGCTAAGACATGCAGTTGCAGTTAGAATCGCTACTATTGATGTGCTAGGACCAAACAACTCTTTTATTTTCAACCATAGGTTGATTTGCTGATAACTACTTTGAGTTGATGTACATGTAGTTTCGCAACTGTGGGTTACTATTAAGAGGAGTTGCTGACCGTTGACGTAGATGAGGTGTTTGGACATCATCAATAGTTTCTATCTTCGTAGTTTCTTCATTTCATCGTGTACCTGTTTGTCTATAATTTCTTCTAGTTTTCAATTCTTCAATGTGTCTTCTTGAATCTGAACTATTGAAGTTTTCCTGATGTGTTTCTGGATTTGTTTCGTCGGTTCGCCAAGTTTCTTCACTTGAACTTTCCGTTAATATCGCGTGGATCGGAGTCGCGTCGCATAACGTTCGGTGGATTCATCTACTTGCTTGAACTTTAAACCAAGAGTCTTCATACCGCTAAGTTTATTTACTTTTTATTACTTTCATTGTAATAACTCTTTTCCGATGTGAATTCTTATACTTTTTGAATTGGATTTGTGCTATTATTTCTTCTTGTTTACATCTTAATTGTTGTTTGCCGATACTGTTTGGAGATTTGGTTTTGGTGAAATATATTAAGATTGGACTGTCATTCATCGACCCCACTTCGTTATTGAAACATATTTATTTAATTTTGTCATACCCTTGAACCGGTTATACATTACGGGATCCTAAATTCCAGGCAATACCCGTGACAGTTTATTTATTTATTTTCCAAAATTCCTGCTCAAAATTGCGTTATAAAGCGTTGATAATTTGCATAGCGAATGATACACACTGGTTTTGTTTTGACAACCACATTGCCAAGGTTTTTTTTAAGGTCGCTGTACCTGCGAGTAACAACAAAAATAACCAAAATGTCTTCCACATGCTGGCCAGCTTTGACTTCTATAACAATGACAATTGTAATTTCATCAGCTACAAGATATTACAATGAAATGGAAAAATGCACTATTGAGATATAAGTAAAAGTACACCGTTTATACGAATATCAAAACAGAATATTTGAGTTTATAACAATAATTACCACATCACCAATACAGTTTTGTACGAATATCTACCTAAAATCACTGCAAAAAACACCCAAAAAGAGACTTAATTTTGCTGGATATTGCTAGAGAAATACAGATCAAGTGGTGTCAGACTTGGTGCTATGGCAAAATGCAAAGGAATACCAAACAAAACATACATTGACCAACTATAAATGTGACAACTCCAACCTGACCTGTGAGGACATGGGCAACTGCCTGCTGGACAGGAACATTTGAAAAGACACAAAATGAATGAATAATATTTTTTCTTTCTTTTCTTTTGGCAGGAGACCCTACAAAATCTGAAACACATTTGCATGAAAGATTTTCCATCTATTTTAAATTTTGTTTTCTCTCTAAAACTTCCATCTCTTCACAATCTTCTTGAAATTTGATTTAATTCACAAACATTTCATCGAGTATCAACTTTAAAATATGGATGTAATAACTCGACCAATGTGACCAATATTAGCAACTCAGAAAAAAATGTGTTCCTATGTGTAATGATTTCATGCAATGCTTTACAGACATCAATGATAAAGGCACATAGGCCTACATTATTTTGTCCAGTTAAGAAACTTAGTTTAGGGGGGTTTTGCATTCAGATTGAAACATTTGGTTTTCATAAAAGTTGTTAAAGGAACATTACAGATTTGGTTTTTGCTAACAAAACATTTGCTGGCAGTGTAAGCACTTTACGTAATCCACCATATGCATAAACTGACAAACCTGTAGAAGTTTGAGATCGATCGGCCATCTGGGTCACGAGAAAATAGTGAAAAACCGATTACACGTTTGCATGAAATCATATAGATTCAACAAATGAATAAAACGCTCACTGAGCGATAAACTCCAATCGGATAATTAGTTTATTCATTTTTCATCATATATGGCATTTCAGACAGAAATATTTCAAGGGATGTTTTCTACTATCATCATAATTAGACCGTGTAAGTTTTATGTAAATCTGTGATAAAAAAAGTATATCACAAGTTTTTTTCTTACCAATTCTGTAATGTTCCTTTAAACCAAATTATGGAAATAATGTACTGACAAGATTGATTGAAAAAACAATATCCGAGTGTTAACAGCATAATAACTCAGAAATAGAAAAATCTACCATAAAAGAGTGATAATGTAAGTTTTACCTTCTGGAATAGTACAAGTACATTTAATTTTGTTTAATCTTTAATTACATAGTTGAATAACTATTGTTATTTATCTGTTTGATGGCATGTTGTATACTTTTGGTAATTGTCACAGACATTGATCCTCACATGGTGTATCCCAATATATGCATAAACTAACAAACCTGTGAAAATCTGGGCTCATTTAATCACCGAAAGTGCAAATTGAAAGAATGAAAGAAAAAACACCCTTGTGGCATAGAATTGTGTGCTTTCAGATCCCTGACAAAAGTTTCAAGCCTGAGGCCTTTCACAGAATCAAATTTGGGGGTGAAAAACTGTCCCTTTCTCTAAAACTACATTACTGCAAAGGGGTTGCTTCTATCAATTTTTATAATATCAACAGCTCTCCAGAAGTAAAGTTTTATGTCCATTAACTTGTTGAGTAACTACCAAAGGTTTACTACGCCTTTAAAAAAGATATCTGAGTGTTAAGGCCATAATTTGAAAACATTAACAAATAGTTATATTTATAAGAATACAATGAAACAATTTTTCTTGTGTTCAAATTCCTCCAAATGTTTTGCACAAGAAACCAAGTCACAGGTATTGACCCAATCCACCTAACCTCTATCACGTAAGCTTTGTGTACGCCATTTTGGAAGACAGGTTCCCAGTGTTACTCACTACCCAGTTTGCATTTCAGGTGATGCATGCAACGAGACCTGCGCTGAATTAATTACATGTAATTTGACTTCCAACATGGTAGACCATCGATGTCAATGCAAGGGCTCTATCTAAACCTTGTATTCCAACCACCAATACCATGGTGTGGTCATCCTGTTTATTTTTATATTTCATGTGACCAAACCTTTGCTCAGAGGGAAAACGATTCATCTGGTTTCATTAATCATTAGGTTTTTTTGTACAAAGATGATAACGGCAAAGGTCACTTTGATTGGCAAGTGATTACCTTTACCACAGCGCAAGAGCCTACCTTTACCAATTACTCTTGAGCAGACACAGACAGGTCAAACTGTGCAGTGTTACTGATACTAGATGGGGAGTTGATTACTGATGAGGAAACCATTTCCACATTGTGCGTCTCATTGCTGATGGATACAGGCAGTCGCCAGAATCGGTAGCAGCAGCAGATACGCCGTATGTAGGGTCCCATGGCACTGCGTACCTCCTCTCTTCTGATGCAGAACATGATGCAAACTACCACACCCTAGGTAAAGGAAACATGGTTTTGAAATCACTACTTTACATGCATTATAATTAAAAGAAATTAACGCAAACAAAGAAAAAAATTTAATACAACATTTTCAAATTATACTTTTAGATTAAAACTTACACCTTTTCTGTGATGCTCATAAGTATATTTTGTTCTTTGTTATCAGACCTTTCTCAGTTAAAGACTTAATTAATTGTCCATTCGTCTTTTTCAAACTTTTTCTCAATAATTTTTAACACTTTCAGTCCAGGAAATGCCAATTTTGTATGAAATCAAACCAAATCAAAAAGGTTTAGTGATTTCTCATATTTGTAACATCTTCAATTGTTCACCTGCAAGGAGTTGGCCAGGCAGAAGATGAGCTGGAAAGCATACGTTGTGCTGCACCGATTGCCAGGAATCCAAACACCCAAGTCAAGCCCATCAGGGCCGAGATACCGATGGCGTTCTGGAGGCGTTTGGAGATCTGCTGAGAGCGGGATACTTCCTGGACTTTAAGGAGGCTGCGCATGACAAAGATGAAGGTAATGATGTTGTGGAGGAGGATGATGGCAATTGGAACGAGGAGACCAAGGTACATCGCCAGACCAGGAGAGATGAAACAACTGATGATGGAAAGTACACACAGACCAAACAAAGGAGTTTGAGAAAAGTTTCTGTTTTCGAAATCAACTGAGTTACCAAACTACATATTTTGTAATAAATGACAATACTTTATACATCACCTGCTAACGGCTATATCGCATGCCACAAAAGCATGCAGGCAGTAAAATTTGTCAAAAAGGAGAACATTTCCAGTCACAGCATACCTTTGTACTGTGTTTTTCAATCTTCAAAAGCTCAGCTAAAAACCCTAAAACAAAGAAATTAGCTGTCTGCAGAAAAGTTGTGTGCCTGTAGAAGACAAACTTCCATTTGAGTCTATTTCAACACTGTTATTATACTTTTATAAAAATATCAGTTAAGGAAAAAACAAACTGAAACTAATTTTAGGAAATTATGATCAGTGAAAGGTAACAATAATGGAAAAAGAAGACTTCTCTTTTGTCTCTCAATTGCAATTCCATTAGTAGACAGGTGGAATAAATTATGCATTTTGACATAGGCAGTAGTATATAGGCTTGGTATGACAATATGATGATTAAAATGTTATGGATAGATCTACCATTTGGGGTCAAGTTTGGTGCCAATTCCAAAAATAGCAATTTTTGACCTTTTTGACCTTTGTCCTCCCTCATTTGCATATTCGGCCAATTTTAAAATGTGACAACACCCATTAAATTAACACCCACTCAAACACTACCAGCTGGTTAAATTTCTAGACCTTTATACAATCTTTACCGCTATAGTCTATAGTACTTTCCTCTCTAAGGTGTCACCAGGTTCCCATTAACACAAAGCTGTCAAGCATAAAATAATAAATACATTTGCAGGGCACCAGTAGGCTAGCAGTAATGATAACTTTATGGCATTTGGGCTGTTAACCTGTTTCTACTTAGACAAAATATGCCTGTGTTTAGCAAATTTACTCGATATGGAACAATCATAGAACAAACAACTAAAATGGTTGATTGATATTTATGTAGTCTTCCAACAGACCATGATATCTGTGACATCACCTTTTTTTTTAAGAGCCACAGAGCATGGAAGTTCTTCAGGCACGATTTGTACAGAGCACATTTTAAGACTAAATAATTCTACCACTTTTTTTAGTTTCCTCTAATTAATTGTTATCAATTTGTTTTAGATAAAAAGGGAACATAGTTATCAAAAATTATGAAGTGGTTGTTTTCAAATTTGTTCAACTTTTATTGTGTGGTAGTTGTGATACAAAATGTAAATTGTCTCATTTATTGCCAGTATAATTTGTTTGACCGCCAGGAAATGCCATGGGATGTGTAAGGTAACCTTTTTTGTAAACAGGGGGGGGGGGGGACACACACACATATAAAAAGATTTCTAGTAATCTTGGTTATGATGAGTGACTTTGGTGTCAACGAATATTGTAGGGCATACTTACTTGTGTTTGCTGCCATAATAACTTGTAGCTGCTACTAAGGCTATTATCACAAAAATCATGGGAGACCCTGAAGAGAAATTAAAGAAGAGAAAAAACAAAAATGTATTTCTTTAACCTTACGTCCTTTTTTTTTTTATCACAATAGCACAGTGAAAAAAATGTGAAACTAGTCAGAAGAGAACTCTGTGAAAACAAGGTGAAAGGGGAACTTACAATTTTATGGAGAAAAGTGGATTTTGCTCCAGTTTCAAGACAAAGGTTTTCATGGATAGATTACTTACCCCAAGCAATGAGACAAGCCTTGAGCATATATCTTGATGTGTCTTCAGGGAAGACCTTGACAGTGCTGACATACATGTTCCTGGCCTCCACAGCCATCCACATCATTGTGGTGAGGGCCAAGTAGTGGAGCAATGCTGCTACAAAAGTGCAAGCAACTCCTGTACCCTGTCAACAAATTGGGTAAGAAAGACAAAAGATGAAACAGTATTGAGGCTGAAAAATTATCTGAAACAACTTCAATAACAGTACTCCACACTAATGCTAAAAATGGAAGCCAAATACCCAGATCTCAGACAAACTTGTAAAATTTCAATAACAAAGTGGGCGTACATGTCCAAGTCTTATGTTTACTCGCATGTACTGAATATGCTACTAGTGTAGTTTGGCGCACCGATGATGTGGTGATCGTGTAAGTTGTGGAATGTTTGTGAGCAATACTGAGATTATTAGTGCGGAGTGCTATTTACATTCAATATCAAAATTTAGCCTCCATTCATTGAAAGGTGTGATAGTGCATCATTTCTTTTTGTGAAGTAAAATCGATCCTTTACTCTAGTTTTAATTAACATAACATACAACGAACTAGTTGAAACTTGCTGGTTACATTTTAAAATGGAAACAAAAAAAATAATAAAAAGTCAGGCTCTGGTCTGTTTTGTCAAGGCTTAAGCTGCAACCCAACATAGCAAAATCATTTTAAAATATTTTTAATAGACACTGTCTTCATTACTTTTACTTAAACAATTGTATATTTTAAAAAACTCACAGAATTAGTTGTGGATTATTCTGAAATTTGCTATCATGTACTATCAATGGCATACTTACCCTGGCATTGTCAACTCCAGCAAGAAATACAATGTACAACAGCAACAAGGACACACAGAAGTGGATGAAAATCTGACGTGATTTACCGAACCGCAGTTTTCTTGGTTTAAAAAAAATAATAAAATTTGTTCAAAAATTACATTGAAAAAAGAAGAAGATAGGTTTGGATTGAAAGAAAAATGAACACGAGTAGCATTACTAATATTCTAGACATTTTAGTAAATAGGCCTAAATAAATCCAGCGGAAATTAATTAGGTAATGCCTATTGTGAGTTGATATCAAGAATTAAAGGCATGCAGGGTGTTCTTTTAGTAAGTACTCCACAAGTTAATAAAAACTTTCTTAGTAAAGAGCACATGGAGAGCTGTTGATATAATTTTTTTTAATGGAATCGAATCAATCGACCCCCTTTGAAGTAACAAAGTTTTAGAGAAAGAGGTAATTTTTCAGTTTTCCTCGGGTAAATTCACTACAGATGAGAAACCTTCCAAGATCTGATGGCTGTTTCAACGAAGTGTGAGTTCATTTCCCACCATTGACACTTGTGTCCTTGTGTTAAGCACTTAACCATACTTGCGTCTCTAAACCCAGGTGTATGAATGGGAACCTCGAAGGGCTTTGATATTATTATGCTGGATTAACCTCTTAAACGCTACCAACATGACCTTAAGGTCGTATGATCACCAGGGAGTTGAGAAGGTTTGACGAATGGTCTAAGTACCATATCTCTTTTGAACAAGAATAATATGGTTTTTGAGGCATTGCATGGTGAGGTATCAATATATATTCGGTTTGCGGTAGCACCATGTGTATAAATACCTACTTTGCTGTGTAGATTTTGTTCTATAGAGAACAGTCGTACAGCAAATAGCAAGACAAGTTCTCTATAGAACAAAATCTACAGAGCAAAGTAGATATTTATACACATGGTGTTACCGCAAACCAAATATATAACAAGAATAATGTTGTAAAATAGCTTGGTTCTGTTCGCTTAAAAAAATCACCTAATGTTTTTTATTATTTTGTCTCTAAATAAAGAAGTATTCAAGTAAAAAAAATCAAAAATAATGAAAATGTAATCTTACTTTATTGAGAGGTATATGATCAAAGTTGCACTCAGAGCAATGATTGACAAGGCAACACCAATCTGGCTGATGACGTCCAGTGCATACACAAATTTATGGTCCGTGTTTTTTTGTCCCTTCACATCCTGAAAATTAAATTTTAAACACCGAAGATTTACAGATTAAAACAACTTTGTACATAATGTCATTGGGACATTTTTATTTCAGTACAAAACAAAATATAAGCTTGATTTGTTAACGGGGCTTTTTTCTCCTTTTTTCTGTCGTTAACGCGTGTACAAGGGCTCGGGGCTGCAAACAAAAAAACAGAACTTGGTTCTTAGTTTTTGCATCCGTTTTATTATAAATCGTGGATGCGCTTCTTAATATGTATTGATATACATTGTTTAAAACACTTAATTCTTTATTCATTTAATTGTATTATAGGCAAATGATGATCTTAAGCCATACTTTTTAAAACATCACAATGAGTACGCACAGGCAGAGTGACAAGCTTTAATGAACTGTCATCACTTACATTAGCCAATTACAGCACGCAGTGATTTGGGAAGTAATGAATATTAACTATCACACAGTGATGACAAGAAAGTCTGAAACTCTGATCTAAAATTTAAAAGGTATGTTTAGAACCTTTTGGTAAACCCCTAGAATTATAGATTTGAAGGAGCTTTTGAGAACAGTAAACTCAGCAACAGAAAAGTAGAGGGGAAAAAAAGGAATTTTTTAATATCTCAAAAAAAATAACAGCTACTTTTTTTTTCACCAAGCAGACATAAAAGAGTCTGAATTCTGTTAAGGTCAGAAATTTCTCATCCCTAAAAGATAAAAGAGATCAATCTTAGATGGGCCGGCCATGTGTCAAGGGTCCAAGACAACTAGTGAGGTGGACTAGAAGAATGAAAGAATGGCAGCCTAAGAACAGGCAAGAGAAAGAGAGGACGGCAAAAGAGAAAATGGAGAGATGACATAACAGCACACATGGGCACAGCTACATGGACCAGAGTGGCTAGAGAGAGAGGCAAATTGAAGTTTTAGGAGAAGGGCTTTGTCCAATAGATGGACGTTCTAAAGCATTCCTTGATGATGATGATGACTTGACATATTCCAGTCAAAATCAACACTTTCCTCATAGAGCTGCACCATACAAGAAGGAAATTTTCAAGAGCGCAGTGTCCATATGTGAATTTTAAACTTCTATTTTACCTTTTTTTAAATTTTTATAGTAGTACTTCAACAAATTTTAACTTTTCCGTACCACAAGAATTGCAAAATTGGTGGCATGGTTGCAGTTACATGACACTGTGTTGTTCGTTTGTCTTGCAAGAACACACCCATCTGTTGACCAATCACCAACTCCATCTGCCTTAGTAAAATCCCAGAAGACACACAAGAAACTCGCGTTATCGTGACTAGTTGCATTGTTTGGCACCTGGAAGTATGAAATGTAAAAACAAATAGAACATGACAATTTTCTAAAACATTCTTAAAAAATACATTTCTTGAAACTACAAAATAATAAATGCAAATATAATGATTTCATGGTTTGCTATATGTTTTATTTGCATCAGGCCTAATGGACAGTGGTTAAATCCAAGGATTTAGTGAATTTGAGCTTTGCCAAAATAGGCACTCACTTTTTTAAATGTTGGTATGTTTGGAAACAAAATCTAATTTAATAGATGTTAATTTGCATCAGGAATGAAGAATATTTTTGGGTTTCACCTATACACCAACGTTTGTAAAGCACTGTATACTTCAAGTCCTGTGAGAAAAAAATTGGTGAAACCAAATAATATTGCTTATCCCTGATGCAATTCTATTGAATTGTTGGGGTACCTGCTGCTACTGCCTCTAGCTACAGGGCTACCTCGGTGGTCCAGTGATCAGACATCTGCTCTAGAATGGCTAAGGTTGTGAGTTTGAAACCCACCCGAGTAACATGCCTGTGAAAATTTGTTGTCCACAGGACTCGGAAAAGTGCTGAGTATACAGTGCTTTACATACATCGTGTATGGGTAAACCAAATAATGTAGAAAAACTAAATTGTTTCATGAACACTTAAACAAATTGCACCTGTAGTTCAATCACCAATGGCTCAGTCAGATTCACTAAGTCAATTTCTTCTACTGTCAGAGAGACTACAGGCCCCACAACTTCAATGCTGGAGTTACTACCTCTGATCAAAGAAGACTGGAACAAGTCATCACTGGCATAAACGATGAAACTGGCTTGCAATTGGCTGGAGTTGTCACCTGTGGTACCAATAAAAAAGTAGTCAGCCGCAACATTCTCCATTAACAACATGGCTTAACTGCCATTGTCAATTCAAGCATCAGGTACCTGTCAATAGTTCTGTCCAAGTATAGTCTGGCTGGCTAGTTAATTTCTTCCCAAAGCTATATTCAACCATGGCCTCAAAATTCACACCGGACCACAGGCCCGAGGCCATTGATTTTAAAAGTCGGTTGGTAAACTCATGACTGGACAAGTCCAGTGGTGTGTTTTTAAATTGAATAATTATACCTCACTGTGTAATATCTTTTACATAAAGTTGATGTTCACATGTTCACTTCCAATCTGATAAAAATCTTTCAATTCTGTTGAGCTTTGAAGTATACTTACCAATATGAAACAAATGAGATCAATCTTGCATCAATACTTGTCCAAATCAAAACGGTTTATATGTTAAACTGTGTAAAACTGTTTTGTTTCTCATTTAGATTCTGGTCTTGTAAAAATTATTCTGGTCCAGTAAACATTTTGAGCAACAAGCCCTGTGGTCTTGTGAATTTCTCACCAAATTTGATCAATACACTGTGTCCACACAATGTTCACAATTATGTAAATACAAGTCACATAGCCTAAAGACAGTGTTGAAAAGAAGCCTTAGTAAAAAATTTCCTCCAAAAAGCTTACAGACTGGTGAAACATTAAGCTAAATGCTTCTGCTGGATGCAGTCACTGAAAGAGTTAAAAACTCAACCATTCTTTTACTCTTAGTGGAAAATTATGCTTAAGAACAAATCTTACCAATTTTATATAAGTATTACTAATATTATTCTCAGCAGTACGCCAACTTGTAAGTAGAACGAAAAATTTATAACAAAATGAGCTTTGTTTGGAGAAACAGAAGCAACTCATTTTCACAAAAAGTTGTACTTTATGGGTGCAAACAAATTACTTAGAGGAACAAATCAACAAAATCAAGGGGAATATAAATGTTGATGAATTGGATGATTATTTTTGGAAACTAAATTAGTTTAAGAGCATTATGTTTAGTTAAAGGAAATTAAGTAAGTTTAGAGAACTGGATAGCCATTTTCAATGACTAATTTATAGAGAATACAATTATTTTTCTATAAAAATATGGTTTTGAAGAAAAATAAACATGTTTCTATTTAGTAAGTATTCTAACAAAGGCAAACAAGTATGGAGGAATTAAATGATATTTCAAGGAAATAATGAAATTTGTACTATACAAAGCTCATTCTTTTGGCTTGAGCAAAGGAAAATTTACTAAAGCAGGACATTAGGGTTAGATAACTCAGTTGGTACAGCGCCAGCATGTTAATCTGGAGGCTCCAGGTTTAAGTCCCGCTCTAGTCAATTCTTCTCTGTTCAACCCCAAATTATTAAAAATTTTCACAGACAGTTTCCCTTGTGGCTTATTACTTGAAAAGTGCATTCCAAGGGATTCAAATTTAATAAACTTACCAGTCGCAGATTGTAATATTTCTCCTATGTTTTGGGGTAGCTGAACAGATGCAACTACCTCAATATCCTGCGGAATCTCACTGGTACTGTCAAACGTCCTAACTTCTGTTCCTTCCAGTGAACCGCTCTCCTGCGACTCTCCGGGTTGCTGAACCGACACAAAGCTAAATCCACCATTGGCCTCCATTGGGTCAAGACTGACCCCTTCAATGTGGATGGTCGGTTGCTGTATGCTGATCATGCCTTCCTGCTGTAGAGTAGAGCTGATCTGAGCCTCGACTGACTGGACGATTGCTGATGAGCTGACACCGTTGTCATGACTGAGATCATCGTTGGTGTTCTGATTCTCAATGATGTTATTGACCGTCTCAACTACAGCATCTGTGACCTGCAAGGTAATAATTACAAGAAGAAGAAGAAGAAGAACATTAACAACTAGACATTCAGTTTTTGTTATTTAAAAAACAAGGTGTTCATGAGTGATGTCATATTGTGATTGAATGAATTGGCGACATTTTACCATTTCAACCCAATGTCTGGTTCAGGAGTTAGATTGTTTCCCAATTTTAGAACTTCAACTACTGTTGAAACTGGAAGTCAAGGTCAAATGGAGCACACTCTGTTCAGCGATTGTTAAAGTTTTTGAAGACAGTTTTGATGATTTATAAATTGAATAAGTTGTGTCATATTTTCCTAATAATGTCTAGATCCGAAATCCGATGTGTTGTTCAGAAGATATGATTTTTTGAAATATTAAATTTCATCTTCCGGTTTTGACCGGAAATCAAGGTCAAACAGGGTCACATTTTGTGTAGCGCGTGTTGAGTTCATTAAGTCCTTTCAGATGATGTATGGATTGGAAAAATTCAATATGTGGTTCAGGAGTTAGGAATTTCCCAAATATTAGATAGATTTTCCTTGGGTTGGCAATATAACTTGTAATAGCGATGCCAAATATATTCCTACGTGAAGCTGAACAGTACATACAATGTACAAGTACGTGGACATGTAGACTAAACTACACATGCAATGCACATGTGGCTGTTCAGGTTCGGCGTATGTGTACATGTGTTCTTGCACTATCGTGCGTTGTCATTGTGGGTCAACTTCGCGTGTGCTTTATCGTCCTTTTTTGACCAGATGTCAAGGTAAAAATGTTGTCATATCTGTGCAAAGGTTTGAGCAGGCTCAGCGTTCTACAACCTAATACACAAACTATACTGAAATGATACATAGTTTTTGAGATATGATTTTTTTACTTCCGTCAAGGTCTAATCGAGTCGAATTTTGTGTAGCAATTGTTAAACTTTTATTTAACGATCTATCCGATGATGTATAGATTGTAAAAATCCAACATGTGGTTAATTAGCTATGATTTTTAACAAATACTAAACTTTGATTTATTGTTAAAACAATATTACAAATAAACCATACTTATATAGCACCTCACACAAATGTCCCGAAGCGCTTAACAAATAAAATTAATAATAAATTTGCGAGCAGCACCCCCCTTAAAATTACGCAAGCAGCAAAAGGGGAGCTCACGGAAGGCATTTTCTATTACGCGTATATGACATTGTTTGGTTGACACAATCCCTTTTCTAAGGGTCTATATATATGAATGGAGGTCCCCCTGGACACACCTAGAAAGGATTGAAGCATTCAGGCAATACAGCATAAGTCTTTTCCACTACATGATTTTTTTTTACAGTAACTGCCACTTCTTACAAGTACAGTAGGGCCTACATGATTTCTTTTTGTACAGTAACTGCCATACAATGTGAGCAGTACTTCAAACAGTCGTCTAAAACATGGACATAAAACAGTGGTAGACAGCACCTGTTGGAACGGCTGTTTATTTACAACCTGTCACTAGACTAGGATGACTCATAGCATTGAGCTTTGCTAGCTTGGCAGAGGTGAAACTCCATGGGTACACAACACAATGGGCTTATACTTTGTACACAAATGAATAAGCTTCGGCTGGAGCCCAAGCTGTCCCACAATTTGCCTGACCTGTATAGCGCTCAATATTAAAAGTGACTTTAGAATGTCAAACTAGAGGGTTTTATTGAGGATTACATGTCGTTTCAGCGGAATTGGCCCAAACAATTTTCAGTAATTAAAAAAAAGGAAAAAAAGTGCCTTCCAGAGTCTCCCCTTGTCTTCCCGCAGTTAAAGAGGTTCCTTTTTTATCATAAATTTGGATATGTTTTCATTTGAAGCAGTTTTGATGAAGCTGTTCCACAGTGTCGGTGAAGAATGTGAGAACGACTGATGGCCATTTGATTTAGTACAAGTGATGTATGGAACAATTTGAGAACTAGAGCTGGAACGGAGGATACAGCGAGGTTGGTATGGATGAAGGAGTTCTTGGTGGTACTGGGGTGCAGATTGGTTGAGGGATTAGTATGTCAGAAGGAGGAGTTTGAATTCTATGTGTTGGAGATAGGTAACTAATGTAGTGTGCGGAGTATTGGGGTGATATGTTAGCAGGGTGATGAGCGGTTGACAAGCCGAGCAGCAGAGTTTGAAATACTTTGGAGCTTTGCAATTTGTGAGGCAGGCAGACAATGAAGAAGGCTGTTGCAGAAATCCAACGAAAGACGACATGAAATAAAAGCATGAACCAGTCTTTCAGTGATCTGTTGATCTAGATGTTTCCCCAACTTTCCGATTTTTTGTGTAGGGCTAAGGATGATGAAGATTGGCAATTGTTGTTGAATTGTTTTTGCATGCTAAGGTCCAGATGATACTTGTTCCGAGGTTACGTGCACTATTGACGATTGTGATCTGTGAACCGCCAAAATGAATGCTATGGATTTCATTTCGGTGCCGGTGTTTGGAAGTGATGTGAAGAGCTTCTGTCTTGTCATTAAATAACCGTAGCATGTTAGTAGAAGACCATGATTTGATGTGACTGATGCAAGATTTGATATTGCATATGACTGTTGGGCATTGGTTTTCAGCCATGGTGACAGAGAGCTGGACATCATCAGCACAAAACTTGCAATTAATGCCATGTGAAGAAATTATGTCTTCAAGAGGGGCGGTGTAAAGTGCGTAGCACAATGGACCTAAAAAAGACCCCTGGGGAACTCCAGTTCTGACATGACGAAGAGGGGAAATAGCTCCATTGATGACTGCAGATTGTTGACGATTGGTGAATTAAAAAGTGAACTGATCAAGAGCGGAGCCGAGAATGCCATGTCTATGACGTAGACGCTCCAAAAACACAGGGTGATTAATTGAGTCGAATGCTGCAGAAAAGTCGAGGGGAACTACAATTGATTCATGACTTTTGTCTGCAGCGAGTAGGTCATCGTAGACATAGCAAGGTTGTGTATCTTGATAAGCGGGGAAATGTCAGCAAGTCTCAGTGCGTCAGGAAAATGACCTAGCAGGAACAACATGTTTATTATTTTTGTGACAGCAATGCAAGTTGATCAAGACAGCTCTTCAGTAACCAGGTAGGAATTGGATCAAGTCGACAAGATTTAAACTGTGATACCATTATCAGTTTTTTAACTGCATCAAGGGAGAGTACACTTGATGATCAAAGGTTGAGCTGCAAGGTGGGTTATGGTCAGGAAATGGTCATGAAGCGGTGAGGTTTGTGTTGTGATCGTCCTTTATAGTCTGGATTTTAGTGTCAAATTAAATGTGGAAACGATTGACAAGTTGCTGTGGCATCGTTGTAACGGGAAGTACTTTTGACGATGTCGACATGCTTATCTTATTAACTATGTGATACAGACGCTTTGACTTGAGATGCAATTTTTGAGTTGTTTTCTCTGAAAGTAAGACTTGGTGTCTTCCAGTAGCTTCTTGTAAATGGCACACTGGTCCCTAAATATTTGCTAACATACCTCTAACTTGGATAACTTCCAGCGACATTCAAAGCAGTACGGATTATGCTGCTGAACCAGGGTGCATGTGGACGGGCTCTGTTAGTCTGTTTGATCATTCGTGCGTGTAAATCAAGGAGGCTGGTGAGTGTATTCTCATATTGATCAGTCAAGAGGTCTAAATCAGAAGATGGAGAGGTGTACAATGGTGAACTTAAAATGTCCCCGCAGAAGGCATTAATGTCAATGTCCATGAGAATGCGGACCTGTACGTCAACTTTCACTGGACTAGGGCGGCCGATGCTCATTTGGCAGGTAACTGCAGCATGGCCAGAGGACAGGTAATGTGATACTGATACTTGCGAGATGAAATCATCGGATGATTGTGTTAGAAGTAGATCTAGTGTATGGCCGTTCTGATGGATGGGGCCAATTACCAGTTGTTTGAGCCCAGCAGAATCGAACAGATCACAGATAGCTGATGCTTCTCTATCAAATTCTAAGTCAATGTAGAAATTTAAATCACCTGCAATCAATATGTGGCCAGCAGGTATAGTGATGTGTTCCAGCAGAGCAGAAAATTCTTGCATGAAAAGAGGAGCAGTAGGGGTCTTGTCAAACAACCTTTAGGGTATGTATACTACCAGCTAAGCGGAGAGGTGTGTTTAAACAGGCAATGATAGACATAAGTCAATATACTCCAGCGAATCAAACTTTGTAGATACGTTTTGATGGACCCAAAAACTCTTTTTGAGGCAAACCAGCACTCCCCCACCAGCCCTATTTAGGCGAGAGATGTGATGAGCTTGAAAGTTGGGTAGAGTGTTACTTAGATCGACTAGAGGATAGCTGTCACGGTCATCACCACATAACCAGGTTTATGCACATATGTCGATACCAAGAGGGATAGTCAGGTCACAAATTGATGTTGCCTTGTGTTTTGGGGAACGAGCATTCCAAAGTGCAAATCGGCTTGGTGTGGAGCAATGTGATTGTGGGGTTGTGCTGATAAGTTAGATCTTATTTTTTCATTCATGGGAGTCGAGACTGGTATATGCTTTTTATGCTGTTTAGCCCAAGATCTGTGGCCTCTTCTTGTTGGTTTTACGGCACAGGCCGAGATCTGTCATTGGGATGGTAAACATTTGGAAGTTGAGTGAGTTTTTCCTTGCGTAAGCCCAGTAGATGGTTGTTGGTGAGAGTGATCAGACTAAAACAAGACTATATTCACAATAGCGACCATAGTGAAGCACTTAGTCTGGAATCAGTCATCTGTGAAAGTTAACGCAATGTCAATGCACTGTGATAACAATGACTAGTGTGTTGTTCCAGGCAAAATGGCGATAGTCCCAAGTGGATATATGAAATTCTATGTGAATCGAGAAATGTAAAAATCACCCGGCGTTCAATACCTGATGATGTCATCATAACATCATTAAGTTTGTGTCGTCTTGAACCCAAGGTTAAATTGTCCGATGAGTTTCAATGTCCAATTCTATTTCAATCTTGAGTTATGCCATATATAATTCTGAAAAATGAAATTTGAACAGAAAAACCAAGGCAAACTTTGACCTAGGGTAACGACCTGGAGACCAAAGGTCATACAATTTTGGCAAAACTTTTCAAATGTTGCCCCAGTCTTGGTCTTGGTCAGATGCCCAACTATGAACATCACAGCTTTCAAATTCAATGAAATACAGTGAATAGCAATTAGTCAGTTTTCAACTTAAAAAACCTTGAAATTCGACACATGATGAAGTCATCATGACGTCATTAAAACTGTGCCTTTTTATATTAAGGTTCAGTTGTCTGATGAGTTTCAAGGTTCAGTTCAGTTTCAATCTGAAGAAGAAGAGTTGCGGGAAGAAGAAGAACTAGACATATCAGTTTTTGTTAATTACAAAAACAAGTTGTTCGTGAGTGATGTCATCAAACTGTGATTGAATGAATTGGTGACATTTCAACTTATCAATCCAGTGTCTGGTTTGGGAGTTTGATTGTTTCCCAATATAAAACTTCACCTTCAAGTTGAACTGGAAGTCAAGGTCAAAGTGGATCACACTCTGTAAAGCGTTTGTAAAATTTTTGAAGACATTTAGGATGATTTATAGATTGTAAAAATCCATTTTTTAGTTCAGAAGTTTTGATTAGTTAAACTAATAAACACCAACTTCTGGTTTCAACCGGAAGTCAAGGTCAACTGGGTCTACAATTTTTGTAGCGTATGTCGACCTTTCGAAGACCTTAACAATGATGTATAAATTGTGAATCCAATGTGTGGTTAAGGAGTTAAGAAGCATTCTTAGACTGGAATGCATGCACAAAGTTGGACGCTGAAACAGACCTGTGATGGCCCAGTGTGACCATCCTGAGGAAGGTTTTAAACCTACAGAGAGGAGTATTAAGCAAGGCGTTTCCCCTTTAATTTAAATTTTTCTTCAGGCGCGATTGGTATAGTCCTGAAGAAAAATCAGAAGAATATGTTGCACGATCAAATTCCGAGCACGGGTCAAATTCCGATGTCACAGTCTAATTATTACACCTTTTTAAAAACAATCATAACAATAATAACAGAACAAAACGGTTGCTTAACCCTTATCGGTCAAGGCTTGTAACAAAAACAAAACGAAAATATTGGCAAAAAAACTGTTCTAATCGGGAAGGATATTTTGACCTTAGAAAAAAGTGGGAAATCTTATTGCATACAAGGGGTTAACTTAATTTGTATACGTTTTTAGAGACTTTCTTTTTCATACTTTTCTTATTAATGACCATCTGGATAATTATTGCAAATAGTTCTAAATGATTTCCAAAACTTACCTTAGGGCTACCAGATCCAGCAAGCGCAATTTTCACCAGGATTTCAGTTACATCTTCTATCTCTACATCGGTGGCACTGTTATCTTGTGTCTGATTGGCGATGAAAATAGCAACTTCCTCAGCATTACCTTCAGTCACTTCAACCTGTGCATATTAAATAAATAAAGTTAATTGCACAAATCGCTAACATTAAGAAAACATAATGCAGACCATCACTTTCTTGCAGTGAAGTTTGAACTTGCTGTCGAAGAGTGCGAAATACTATGACAGTTTACTAGAAACGAACATGCTCACTACGCATCTGGGCCCATTTTTATTGCTCTGCTGACTGCCGAATTGTCCACTTACAATCACCATTCTTCGCTTATAGAGCAAGCGTTGAATATCTGTGCTAGCTGTGTAATAAAGAATGCCTACGCACGTGCACAAGGCAAAATTCTAGCTAACCTGTGAATTACACTTGAGGTAAGCGCGGAATTCCCTGCTTCTTTAAGCACCGTTTCTTTGCTAACGGTAAGCAGAGCCATGACATTGGGCGCTGATGACCTTTACAGCAAGTTGTATCATGAAGTATACATTTACTTCATCCATTAGCACACAAATACACCATCCAACCAACCTGATCAAAAAAAGTTTTGAGCTTTACAAAAATTAGTCATCAGTTTTATTTTATCAATTAACAATCTGTATCACATCTATGAATCATTTCACTTTACCTGAATTCGATCCACTGTTATACACCTGGCTTGATCAAGCAGAATAACTATTTCCCTATTTCCTTTTGGGGAGTAGGCGAAAAGTTTATTGGGGTACTGAAAAAGAATATTTTTTTGTCTATCATGACAGGTGTGAAAGAATATTTTGTACAGTAGGGCTCAAATGTTACATTCCCCACTCCTAACATAGAGCAGAAGAGCAAAGTTGGGAGTTGGGATATAGAGCTGGGGCAAAGGTTTTCTGACAAAAAAAAGGTATTTTACCTGATCAGCCACAGCTCCAACAGTGGGTTTGAAGGCTTCACCACAGCCGAAAAGCTTATAGTCTGGCAACCACTCAAAGTAAATAGGTGGGTCAACCACCAGACAGTCCCTTATGGCTATTGGTTCACCAGCTGAATGTGGAAATTATTCAAAATGAACACTTTGGATTAAATCAATATATCTAGGAAGTAATTTTCTTAGATTGTAATAAACCTTAAATATGTGGGCCCGCTTTGGGTGAACATTATCAAATAAATAAAGTTAAGTATGCTGGTTTTTTATTAAGACGCTTGTTTGTTTGTTGTTGTTGTTTTGGTTTTGTTGTTTTTGTTGTTTTGGGGTTGCTTTTTTTTTTTTTTGGAAATTTAAAATACATTATTAACGTTATTTAAAGGTAGGGTCATAGATTGGTAAATATTCAAAAAATGAAATACCATAAAAACTTATTTTGTGATGGGAAGCACTGCAGCTGTTGATAGTATAATCTATTTTGAGAAAGGATCCTCTTCGAAGTAATATGGTTTGGATAATTTTCACCTAAAGTCATTTCAAATATGAATGAGGGTCAGTGTCAATCCCCAAATGCTGTGACCAAATTTAAGACACGGTTGGTAACCGCTGTCACCTCACTATACGTGGATGGATTTGACATTCTTGCGGGGAAAAAATGCAATTTTTTTCACCAAGTACATGTATTTAGCTAAACGTTTCACATATAATTTTGCCAATAAATCAGCATTATGTTGACAAACCAATCTATGACCCTACCATTACAATAAGTTAACTATTATCGCCTTCAACTGATTTACTGATGTTTTCCAAAGGTCACACATGGAGGTACACTGTTTCCATTTTAAGAAATAACTCTTGGACACATTCGCCCATTTTATGTTGATGTCGGTCAACAAATGATCGATAGCATGGTATCAATCCATCCATCGACTAATTGATTAATAAATGACTTACCTTTGGTTGTATTAAGTGTACATCTTTCAAAGGACTCTGCAGTTTGTCCTGCCGTGGTGGGTTGCCATTTAATAGTACGGTTAAGAGTTGAATCATGTGTAATGTTAACATCACACTGACCTGTATCAAATGATGAGCAGAAACAGTCTTTGTAAGATCTGAAACGTTCATTACATGAATCACCCATTCGGAGTGGACCCAAGTTTGCCTACAACAAATTTGGGTCAGTACTGAAAGGTTTGGGATGGAGCAAATTTTGACATGATCTCTATTTTCTGATCGTGAGTTTAATGAGGTGTGTACAGGCAGTTTTATGTGCCACTGCCTGCAAGTTTACTGACTACCAAGGGCGTCGATGGGTGGGGGACGGGGGGGACATATCCCCCCCCCCCCCCCACTTTTTAGACTGGGGGGGACAGCATATCAGATGTCCCCCCCCCCCACTTTTTGATTGACTGTTCATCAGAAATATGCAACAAAATATAAAAATATACACCATTTCCTTGATTCAATATTTCATTCAAATTTTCCTTGATTCAATATTTCATTTCAATTTTTGTTAAAATAAAAGAATATCGAACATTAAACGGAAAAATGTTTTCTTCATTTTCTTATTTGGCTCTGATGAACCACGCGCAGAATGGTATTTTGGGCCTATTTCCATTTCTATAATACAGACAATAACCGGCAAGTTTCGTCCAAGACATAAACGCCAAAATTCCGCTTACATAGCTTGTTACACAATGCACAAAATGTAGTGCATTTTGGGCCATGACAAGATTTGTCGAAGAAGCAGTGTTTTTTTCGAAGCCCACGATAAACACCGGACTCCAGAAGCACATTAAAATGGATAATTCTTTTCAGTGACACCGACATGTGTCTTCCCTTCACTCCCTCTGGCTGCCAATCTATCTTTGCTAGCACCGAATCTGGTTCCGAATTTCCCGCTCAACGGTGCATTTCACTCAAGTTTATTTTAGCAGTCTCCTCTTCACACAAACAATCCTTTCCAGACTCCACCCCTACCAACACCTGTTCCCCTTCTGTTTTTGCCCTTTAACTTAACCACAAACCCCCCTTCCCTCTTAAGAACTACACATATCGCCTAGGAACATTACAGATTTACATAAAACTTACAAAGTCTAATGATGATGATAGTAGAAAACATCCCTTAAAATATTTCTGTCTGAAATGCCATAAATTGATGAGAAATGAATAAACTAATTTTCCGATTGAAGTTTATTGCTCAGTGAGCGTTTTATTCATTTGTTGAATCTATATGATTTCATGTGTAATCGGTTTATCACTATTTTCTCATGACCCAGATGGCCGATCGATCTCAAACAGGTTTGTCAGTTTATGTATATGGTGGATTACATACAGTGCTTACACTGCCAGCAACTGTTTTGTTAGAAAAACCAATAAGTGTAATGTTCCTTTAAAGCTTTTGTTTCCATACATGATTCTCCATTAACAAGGGAAGAATTTTATAAATTATAGCTTTTTGAACACTTTGAGTGAGCTCCGGTACTACTATTTTTTGTGCTAGTCCTCTAAAAACACTCTGTATGATGCTTATATACAAAACCATCAAAATGTTTTTTTGCGGGCACACTAGTCTCATGGTCTGTATACACAACGCTACATGTATGACTCACTTTTCCCCTACACACAAACAAAATATCAGTTAAAACAAAAGAAAAACGAAAAATTGTTCATGACTTACTCGCTCGTCCCCCCTACTTTTCAGTAGCAATCGACGCCCTTGCTGACTACAAAAAATTATAAAGTTCTGTCAGCCACTATTAGTTCTCTTTGCAGATTACCAATCCTAACTTTACTGATAACAGCTGATAAGAGTCAGGATGAAACTGGTGTTTAGAATTCTGAGTTTCTGGCTAATGGGAGTTTCACAAAATGGAACTCAGCATGTTACAGATAAAAACCGCGTTAATGGACCTTTCCCGTAAAATATTTAAGCTGCACAGTTGCGCATGTGCACTAACACTACTGGTTGACAAAATGAGTGAATATCGGGCCTTTTTGTAAAGATAGGATGTGGCTTAATTGTAATGCAAACCCATTCGTGCAGTTGACTAGTACACGGCTATATTATGGCAGTTGCAAACCAAAAGAGACTGTAAAACACATACGTGAATATAAATAGCAAATTTCATGGGAAAGGTTTATTAATACTATTTAGCAAATTAATAGTCAGTTGCCAGTGAACCTTGCAACGGTCTTTCTTGAAGGCTAAATGACAACACAACACACATGAACAGATATACTGGTCAACGGCTCATTGGGGGGGGGGGCTGAAAGAAATGTAACCGGTGGGGTCCAGGGGTCGGCCTCACGGCCCCTGGTGGGGTTGAGGGGTGATGCCCCTCTGGGGGTCGAAGGAGCATCAAAGCCTCCTGCAGCTCTGAGCTTTTGGCATTTTGAGGGTGAAAAAACAAGCATCCGTATGCCTTAAAACAGAGAAATAGAAATGTTCGCTGTACATCAACGGCAAGAGTTTTGTTTAAGTAAAAAGCAGTCAAGTGGAAAGAAATAAAAGAGAGAGACATACAGACAGAAAGACAGGGGGTAAAGGAAAGGGGCAGGATTGACCACAAGAGGTTGGAAACACAAAGAACAAAATCAAAGGTGAAGACGGAGAAAAAGTAATTAATTAGCAGACTGTGGGGAAAAGGAGAAGGCAAAGACAAAGTGTTCAGACCATGGGGTTGATCAGTCTGATGGAGGCGCCTTATCAAGTTTCTCCATGACCAGACGAACAGTCGCTCACTAAATATTTTTCTCATTTTCTACCGTGTCTTTTTGGTTGGCAGGCAAATTTTTATTTTGTTTCAATCATTTATTTTATTACTATTACATCAAACCAGCACTCAAAGTGAAGAGTCTTAGCACTGGCTCCTTCTACAATATCAAGACCAACTCCCAATGTGACACACCCAATGTGGACTATGTTCTATCATGAAAGAGATGTGGACTATAACATGTGGTAGCGACTCAAACTAAACTATGTCTTCGATTTGCGAACCATGTCTCTTCCATAAAGACCAAGAATCATGAAAGGACAGGATTAGGGGGCAAGATGCATCTAGGATGATGCAGCTAACAATGGGAAACAAGGCAAAAGTATATACAACAAGGTGACTCTGTGTAAAAAGGGAGGTAATTATAGAACAATTATTAGGAAAAGAACAGGTCGATCCCCTAAAACAACTTGTTGCGAAAAAGAACAGTAAAAAATAGCCGGTGGAGAGAACATATTATTTTTGGTAGCTGTATTTATATTAAATTAAAAAATAAACAAGCAGAAGTATAATAAAATTTTTAAAATAAATAAATAAATAAAACTGTCCTCAGTTGGTGAATCCAGTGCGATTCTCTGAGCTTGCGGTGTGAATCATCACCATTGCAAGCGTCAATCACAGTAAGTTTGACATATTTGATGCTGTGATTAGGGCTGTTGAAGTGGATGGAGACGGGTACGGTTTCTTGATCTTTATGAAAGAGACATGATCTGCATATATATTTGTATGTATATTCATATATACAATGTTTTTATTTTTATTATTATTTTTTTGGTGGGGGCGGGGGGATAGGGGCGTGCGCAAGCTTGTGCAAAGTCATTTTGCGGGGGGCTATTTAATGTATGGGGGAAAGAGTCCCGAGTGTGGGGGGGGGCGGGTCTGAGCCCCCCCCCCCCCCAACATAACGACACTCTGGGCTGGGATAAAATGAATAGAAAACTTGTACTCACCTCCAATTGATACGAAGAAAGAACACTCCAATACCACATCGTACATTACAAAATGTTGTGTGTAGTTCACTTTGTAAGTTCCTATGAGGAATGTATCTTTGCTGGGCAGGCTAGTTGATGTGAAACTTGTTGGGCCATCCCATCCGGTTATAACCGGTTCATTCCAGTCTACACTGGAACTTATGGCACCAGGTGAAGCTAGGACACTCAAGTTCATTGGACAGACGATATCCACCACTATATTTGTTTAAATAGACATTAATGAAACTACATTTCAATTTCTTTTAAAACACTTTTGATATTTTTTATAGATCTTGGAAATTTACTGGTTCAATTCTTGATACCGGCCACTTTGTGTTTGTGTTAAACAACAGTACGTCTATGTGTACTTACTGCCTATGTTGGCATTTTTTTAAGAACATTAGTACTAAATTGTCACACTGATTTTGTTTAAAAGATGGTGGCTGGGAGAAGAGCCAGAAATTATTCCCAACAACTTAACATGTGTAGCCATCATCTAGGCAAAGTATCTATTTAATAAAACAATAATCAACAAACTATATCCCAGTCTTAACTCAATTTTGTTGACGTTGCTGTATTAATGATGCATTAGGGTTAAAACACAAATTTCCCAAAAAACAACTTTGTGAATTAAATTACCTCTGACAAACAGACCCAAGCAAACAAACAAAACCCCAACACCCCCACAAACAAACAAAAACAACCCAAAACACAAATACCCCAACAAACAAGCAAATAAACAAATTACAATCACCACAGAAACACTTTTTATCAACAAACCTGTAACCTTGACACTGAAAAAACATACAGTCCTTTTCCTTGCTCTGTCCGTGGCATTATACACCACCTTGGTAATACCAACACCAAAGTCTCCAGAGCCTGACTGGCGACACTCTTTGTAACCAGTCGATGAGCAACCGAAGCTTTCATTTTGGAGGGCCGGAGTTGTCCGTGAACGTCGGTGGGAGTCCAGCTATGAGTCACTGAGTTGTCGCATCGGTGACAGGGATCGTGGTGCCATCCGGACAGCCAGTGACCATTGGTGGTTCATTATCTAAATGTGAAAAAGGCATGTATTGTAGAATATTTTGTAGGAAGTGAATGTGAAGCTACTGGCTTTGGGCGTCTAAACGTCCTTTCCATTTACCTATGACCATAATAAGCATCGAGGGTGCACTTCACATCCTCCGGGCATTGGATGTAGACAATATGGGGTTGTGTGATTGGAAAAGAATGTAGACCAAGTCAAAATAATTTGTTTAATGGTTTGGTCACATTTCATATTTTTTACATTACTTTCCAAATATTATCTTCTTACAATTACCATAACTTTGTAAAATGCCATACCCGGGATTAATGTAGCTGTTAGAGTGAGTTAGTTGTAGGTTTTAAAAAGTGTCGCACATTAATCTGTTACTTGTTGTGTAATTGCTTGCAGGCCTGGATTCTCCCTAATTCTAGCTAGACTCAGAACCCTGTTGTTTCAATTCAGTACAGAATATGTGCGTCACCAGAAATACAAAACAACCGGTTTGGACAAAATGTGGACTATTTATTTCTCCCTTTTGTGACTACTTTTTACTTTTTTCAAGAAAATTTGAAGGCTCTGGGAAAAAAATCCTGCGAAATCACAAGCCTGATTAATAATAGCCTCTTCAATAGGTTGTGTGTGTGTCGCGAATGTCCAGCCAAACTCATTGTTCATCCCTGATTGTAATAAGGGAATCAAAGTGCAGTGAAGAGGTTTTGAAACAGTTGTTAAAATACGATGAGGCCTGGTTCTTGATAATTGTACCAAGACAAAGTCATCAACATCCGTTAAAACATCCAGAAACCCTGTAAAAGTTCTGAACAAATCTGACAGTTGAGCCTCAGCTCACCTTGACTGTGCTTTGAATTTGTACACATGTGTAGAGCGATGAGTAGCTCCTCGTACACAAGTTTTGAACTCGCACACTTAATTTATCGCATGCAAGTTTTAAACTTACACAAGCAAAATATGCAACCTAACCAGCTTAAATTCGGCCAGGAAGTTTGCGCGCTCCACACAACCATCTGATATAGCACCCTCTTTTGACTCGATAAGGTCAGGTTATGTTGCATCACTTCTAACTGTGTTTTTATTGCATGCCTTAAAATTGCCACAAGATCTCCTCTCGACCAATAAGAATGGATAAACTGTCCCTGGTTTTTATGAATATAAAATCATGAGCAGATGGAACAATCCACAAGTAAACTTGCTTTAATATGATTGACATACAGTGTAAGTGACTAACTATTCATATCAAATTGCAAGCAACATTTAATCATAAGCTAAGCATCATAGCATGGTTCAACACACCTACCTGTGGCACAGGTGTTTCCTTCAAACCCACGGGGACATGAACATGAGAATCTGTTCACTTCATCCAGACAGGTTGCCCCGTTCTGACAGGGGCTCGATTCACATTCATCGATATCTGCAAGTGTCACATGTACATTTGGCAACAAAAGAAGTAAGACAATCATGGCAACTACAATTTTTTTGTTTTTGGACTGCTAAAATAGCCCATGTGCATGATCAGTGCGCAAAGGATTCTGGGAGAAATCTGAGTTCAAGCAAACGGCAACCATCATGGCGCGCTGATTTTGAAGCAATGTGGTACACAAATATAAACCTTGCAGTAATCGTGCGTCCCTCTTGGCAGCTTGATTTCATTTTAACTGTAACTTGGTTCCAGATGCGTTGCGGTATATTTTCAGATGGCGCTTGTTCAAATATGGGCTATTGGCTGTCTTTATTTTTGGAGTAACCCTAATTAATCTGCGAGCATCTTGAATTCTGATCACAACCTTCTAACAAATAATGATTCATCTCATTACTTTTATTGCTTTTACTTGAAATGTGTATTACATTACTCAATGTAAGTATTTTTTTCGTAACTTTTTACTACAAGCATTCTGTGCTCAAGTGGCTATTACGACATCAGTTTTTGTTTTTTGCTGATGTTTTTTTTTTTTTCTTGGGGGGGGGGGGGGCTGGATGAGCAAGCAGGGACAAAGACATAATTATGGGGCTTTAATGTATCGAACCATTCATTTATAATATTTTTTCAATCTCATTGGCGGTTAGGATGTAAAAGGGGGGCACGGGGCCACGGGGTCACGGGGGCACGGGGGGCAAGGGGGGCACGAGGGCACGGGGGCACGGGGACACGGGGGCACGGGGGCACAGGGGGCACGGGGGCACGGGGGGACACGGGGGCACGGGGGGCACGGGCGACACGGGGGGCACGGGGGCACGGGGGGCACGGGGGACACGGGGGGCACGGGGACACGGGGGCACGGGGGCACGGGGGCACGGGGGGCACGGGGACACGGGGGCACAGGGGGCACGGGGGCACGGGGGCACGGGACACGGGGGCACAGGGGGACACGGGGGACACGGGCACGGGGACACGGGGGACACAGGGGGCATGGCGACACGGGGGGCATGGGCGACACGGGGGGCATGGGCGACACAGGGGGCACGGGGGAACCACGGGGGGCAAAGGTTCCTTCCGCCCCTCTTTCTGCTCACACCACTGTTGTGATCCTCGTCCTCTCTTCCCAAAACAAATTAATACACTGCATGGTAATTTATACATACCATAATCACATCTAGATCCGATGTACCCAGGAGGACATGTACAGGTGAAGCTGTTTAATCCATCTACACACGTTCCCCCATTCAAACAGGAAGCAGGAGTGCAGTCAACTGAATCTGAAAAAAAAAAACGTAAAAGTGTAATGCCTACAATAATCTGTGTTGAGAGTGTAGTGGACCAGTGTTATATGCGGATGTGCGTGTTCTCAACGTTCTACAATGATCAATGATACCGTACTTGACACAGTAAAAGATATGGCTCCATACATAAAATGTATGTGTGCGAGCCACCGCCATGGTCCTGTGTAGTGCTGCTACCAAGTATGGGCCTACTTAGACTGGTCCCCTGTCTTTATCCACAGGGATAAAGACAGGTACTGGTCTACATGCTCAATGATTTCATTGGATACAGTGATTTCGTTGTCGTGCACACGCCAAAGATGGCAGCATTTTTGGTGAAAAGATAAATATATACGCGTACATGCTGATTCGCGGGGCACTCAAATGACAATTTTTATACGGGCAGATAGAGTGAGAAAAATAATGGGGTAACTATATACAGCTAGTCTTATTTACATACGTGTATTCCCAGGGGAAAAAAATCATTTGAATTCCATTGGGACCCCTTAAAGGTTTCTGCAATAAGTGGTCTCATTAGAAATATCCAGGGTTTAAAGTGATGCTGTATAATTCCCATTGTTTCCAATCAGAGTATAGGCTAGTAGTCCGTTAGAGAGAGAGCCTGCAGCATGTTTTTTAAAGCACAAAATGTACTCCTTGTACAAGACGATGCATACATTACTGTAAAAACATCAAAATTTTCCCCTCTCCATGATCTACTGCATGAGAGAGTTTTATACTATTGTTTCGTTAATCATTTGTAACACTTGTGTTGTAAACAAGCGTCTACGTCACGCACGTGTGCATGCTGCCAGTGCAAAAATAAAAGTATAGCAAAACAAATCAATCATGAACATGAACTTTATCTTTAATATGAACAGTTTGGAAACTACATAAAAAGAAGTGGAAAGAACCTTACTTATTTCACATCTTACTCCTATCCAACCAGGACTACATGTACAGGAAAATGCATTCACTGAATCGGCACAGGTTCCTCCATTCAAACAGGGATTTGAAGAACACTCAATGATATCTGTACACATCAAATACAAGTACAAATTATCAACCTTTTTAAAAGTAGTTTTTTCTACAATGGCCTTTGTTATTCCCCCAATGACAATTTCCGGGAAAGTTATTGTACTTAGTAAATTCGACTGAATGCAACCTCGGAAGCAGCAGCAGAGACATAACCTTCAGGGGATGTGCCTTTTAAATTCAATTATCAAGTAGGAAACCACAAGGGAAACTGACTGGGTAATTTTTTAAAGAGAAAAATCAAATAGAGCAGGATTTGAACCTGCGACCTCCCAATAACATGCCGGTGCTATACCAACTGGGCTATCTCCCATTTTGTCAATAACTTTGTTCAAAAGTGCCAGTCAGTAGCCATTCAACCTGTGACTTCCGTAGAGCCAGGGATCACACCCAAGTTTACGATACCATCTGGGAAGCGACGGGAGAAGTATCACTTTAAAGGCATGCAACTTTTATTTCAAATATAAACCACAAGGGAAACTTAATGGTTCAATATTTCCTTGTTTAACCCAAAATTTACCCAGTCAGTTTTCCTAGTGGTTTATCACTTGACAATAAAAATAGTATGCACACAAAGAAAACCAGCTTCCACAAAATGTGCCCATCCCCTAAGAAGTTATAATCGATGAACTGTTCGGAACATTCCTTCGGGCCTAGAACTTTTGAGATTTCCTGTATGACTGATGAACTGTGTAGAAACTACATATCAACTGTTTGAAAACTTACTTATTTCACATTCAGCTCCTGTCCAGCCTTGAATACATGTACATGTAAAACCATTCACTAAGTCCAAACATGTTCCTCCATTCATACAAGGACTTGAGGCACACTCATTGATATCTGTGAACAAATCATATGAAAATATACCTTACATCCCAATTTTTAATTTTCAAATCTGAAAGTCTGATTAAGACTGTTACCCTTGTTATTAGCTAGTTTAATAAATCCCTCCAGTGCGCAAATCCCTCAGTCCCCTTGGGACATGTACACAACCTTACCAGTTGACAGCTGGCAAAACTTATCTCAATATTCTGGCCATATATAGTGGGATAAACTAACTGATAGCAATTTCAAGTTCTTCCAGATGGTCTAGAGAAAATTCCAGGGGCAATTCAATGAATATATGCAAGGGGTGGGGTCAGGATTTTCTTCGTTCTGATAATGGCCCACTTTGATGCTTTTTTTAACATACTTTTTTTTCTTCATTATTTCCGTGCTTATCCGCTCCTAATCCCCCCCACACATGCACATACTGTAGTAGTAGCTACAACTCACTCATAAAGACTACAACACATTTATTAAAACTCTTAGACCTATCAACCAAGTATGTAATGTTTGCCAACAATGGAGTCAATGGGGGAAATCCCCTGAGTCCAGCCGACCAGTGGAAGTTCTAAACAATGTAGGGTAAACGACTCTGCCCTGGCACTCAAACTTTAAATTATGTTTCTCAAGCGTATTCTCTGAAAAGTCAAGGAAAATGGGATTACAACTAAATTCCTGCGCAGAGAAAAAAAATGCTAAATCAGCCAGTTGCAGACTGGTACGCTTACGCACTATAGTTAATATGCGTTGGCATTTTATTTTATTTAAAATAAAAACAGCATACCCGCTTTTGTGAGTTTATTAATAAATAAGAAAACAAGGAAAAAGAGTCAATTTTAGTTGGCGTGTTATTTTATGTTTTAAAACCTTGCAGTACGAGTGACCGGTTTTATACACTAACACTAATGGTGTCAGTCAACAACTGCCACTATGTAACTGCGTGCACGCGGGCATATACCGCTACACAAATGGACCCCAAACATTCCCAACTTCTTTCAGACAGTCCATAGATTGTATAACAACTCCCACAATATATTCCCCTTGTACCTACTTGGCATCCCCATTGCTTCACTGACAACACTTATGCTCGAAATACATCAAGACCTATTGCTCCATTCACGCAGTCAATTGCCTTCATAAGCTCCGCCCCCCTTCCCCAAGGTTTACCAGACCAGAAAATACTTGGCAGGCTTTGATTAACACCAGCTGGCAACCATTCAAGTTTGTAACGTATTACATTCACTGATAAAAGCTTGAATGACAGCTTCAAATACCCCAACTGCCCCTATGCTAAGCCTATAGCGCACAAGGCAATGGGAAAACCCCTGAGGGTCACTGACTTGCTCAGTTGTTTTTGCTCGACCAGGGTGAACCAATAAATCAAGGCCACTCAAACTTTTCAATTTGTTTCTCGAGCGTATGATGAAGGAAGTCAGGAAAAATTAGTTTTTTACAAAATGAATCAGCGGAGTAATTAAGAAAAATGTAAAATGTGGCAGTAGGTGACTGGCTCTACCCTTTAATGCAGGGGGGCACATAGCATATTTATGAGTTTCCTTAAAAAAGATACTTCAACATTAAAATGTAACGAAAATGCTATTAAACCATGTATTGTCATCCGTTAATTTTCAACAGACTACAGAGCTGTCCATTATATAGTGTTTTGTTCTCCCTTTTGATACAGAACTATTATTTTGACATATATTTTTCTCAACACAATTAAATAAGGGAACCTAAAAATGGAAACGAAAGGAAAACAACAATTACTAGTGTTGGTGTGTTACGAAGATGAGCGGCCGGAACATGTAAGCCGGGGAAATAATTCTGCTCTACCCACCCGACCAGCCTCCCCGTCTGGTATTTATCTACCCACCCGACCAGCCTCCCCGTCTGGTATTTATCAATGACACTACTAAAAATGTGCTAAAACTATTGCCCCTTCAATTTATCACAATAACCATGGCAGAAGATGTACCTTTTTTAAGTGTGTTGATGAAGGGAACTTTGAGGGAACTTAAATTTCAGCAGCAATGAATAAATCCGAACAGACTTGTATACAGGCGTAGGCCTACATATTGTACTTTCTAAAAAGTACCCAGCTTGGACCATCTACATGTACCAACAACAGTTTGTGTGTCCGTTTCCACTGGACAGTCTTAACGGATTGTCGACTTAATCGGAACAATGCCGCGGTCCAGCAGAACATTTTAGCGATCTACTGGATTGCGGGCATATGCCCATAAGAACATTCCTTCTCCACTAGAACTTGCCCGACTTTTGACAATTCCCTTATAACTGATGAACTGTTTAGAAACTACATCTCGTGTTTGAAAACTTACTTATTCCACATTCAGCTCCTGTCCAGCCTCGAGTACATGTACATGTAAAACTATTCACTAAATCCAAACAGAATCCTCCATTCATACAAGGACTGGAGGCACACTCATTGATATCTGTGAACAAACCATATAAACAAAAATGCTTTCATCCCAATTTTTAATTTTAAAATCTATAAGTCTTTTTCGCAAGATACGAGAAATAATTTGTACAGAATGCATGTCCAACAAATACACTTTATAACCATTTGTACATTTTTTCAGATCAGGTTCAATATAAAATAACCAGCAGTGATGTGTGAGGTCTTAAAAAGCTTCTTTTTTTATATGAAGATTTGAAGCACAAATTTATGTTTCCCAACAGATAATTTCAGGTTGAAATATATAAACTAAACCAGAATTTTAATATATTATAAATATATATGAAATTAGTAGGGTAGATGGCCTTAGCTTTGGATTCAAACCGGACCTTCGTCAGAGGCATAAACAAGCACAAACGAAAACATATCCATTTATAGCAAAAAAAGAGAGACAAAGAACAATGGGATGGTATCCAGAAAAAGGAGGGACAATTTTAACCAATCAAAGTTATTAGTTTACAAACAGTGGGGTGGCTAAGAACCAATCAGAGTAATGTAGTGAGGACAAAAGGATGGTCAGTGAAAAGGTGCATTACTGGACCAAGTGGGAAACATGAAAGAACAGGGTTAGAAGGCAAGATGCATCGGGTATGATGCAGCTAACAATAGAACAGGACAAAAGTATGTACAACATTGGAAAAGTTATAGAACAAGTCTGTGGAGAGAAGGGGTTATAAGGAAAAGAACAGGTCGATCTCGAAAAAAAAATATTGATGAGAAAAAATGGTTAAAGTTGGCCAGTGGAGAGAACATTATTTACGGAAGAGAGCGGGTTATCAAATCCTCTGCAAAAGGGATAGGTTTCTAACGGGTTGATTTTTAAAACAATTTATTGGGAAAAAGAAGGGAAAACAAATCAACTAGTGAAGAGAACAGGTTATTAACAGTAACTGTATTTATATTACATGAAATAAATAAGTAAGCAGTAAGTGAAATGGGGGTGATGGGAATTTATTTGAGGGTTGGACTGTCACCATTGCAAGCCTCAATCACTATAATTATAAGTTCAACATCTTTGACGTTGTGATTATGGCTGTTGAAGTGGATGGAGACGGGGTATGGTTTATTGGTCTTTATGGAAGAGACATGGTTCGCAATGCGAAAACTGAGTTTGGTTTTAGTCTCTCCCACATATTGTAGTCCACATCACTTACATGGTATAACATAGACTACATTGGGTGTGCTGCATTGGGAGTTGGTCTTGATATTGAAAGAGGAGCCAGTGCTATGGCTCTTCACTTTAACGCCGGTTTGATGTAGAGACACATTTTACATCTAGAACGGGTACAGTTGTGACAACCCTGTACCCTGGAAGTCGTGGCCACATGCAAGACGATCTAGATAATTTTAAGAAGTGGTCTGATGCTAATCACTTGCAGCTAAATCCCTCCAAATGCCAGGCCCTCCAGGTGTGTTTCAATAACTCCCATTAACATATTGGTAATTTAACAATTTAAAAATCTGTTTATTTTGTTACAGAGGCCAAAATTCTGGGCTTTTAGATTAACCACGCAGATTAACCATTTTGGATTTAGGTTGGATGAATTAAGAATTGTTTTTAATGGATATGTCTGTCCAGTTTTAGAAAATGGTGATGTCATCTGGCACTCAAGTATTACTGTTAAGCATACCCATACCATTGAGACTATCAAAAAACGTGCCCTCAAAATTATATTGGGTAATAGTTATCATTCGTAGAACTCTGCTCTTTCATCACTTGGCCTTGACTCTCTGGCTGGTAGGAGAGAGGCACACTGCAGGCGTTTTGCTAATGAACTCGCTAACAACCTTCGCACTAACAGGCTTGAGAGTCATGGTCGAAACCTCCGGAATAGTCATCATGTTTCAACCATCCCCACTAGATCCTGTCGTTTTAAAAATAGCACTGTTCCTTATGTCATAAGTTGAATTATTTCTTAATCATTTCTCCATTTTATTGTGTGTGGTGGTCAGAGTGAGTTTCTTATTATTTAATGTTTTACTCAAACGTTTATGTCCCTTTTAACTAATTCATTTCCCTTTTACACTACAGTGTGGTGTTTCTTTAGTCAATGTGGTTCTGTTTTTGTTTTGTAGGCGAGATTGCAATCTGCTTAACATATCAAAATTATTTTTGCTATTTTTTATTTGTCATTTCAATTTCTAACTATTGCAATGACTCTGTAATTTGACCTTCAGGTCAAGAAATTTGTCAATTTTAATAAAATTAGAAATTCAAACAAATTCAATTAAAAATATATATACTCTATTTATAAACATATTGATTTTTTGTCAATCACGAATTTGAACTTTAACGTTGATGAACTGTTTGGAAATTAAATAGCTCATGTTTGGAAACTTACTTATTTCACATTCAGCTCCTGTCCAGCCTTGAATACATGTACATGTAAAACCATTCACTAAATCCAAACAGGTTCCTCCATTCAAACAAGGGCTTGAGACACACTCATTGATATCTGTGAAATCATATAAAAATATACCTTAAAGCCCTGTCACACCTTGACGATTTAGCCAGCGTATGCTGACGTATGAAAAATTTGGCGAATACGCTGGCGTACGTCGAATTAGTTATGGTTAAGTTTTGTATAAGTTTAAAGCACGCTGAGGCACGCTGGTATATGTCCTAGTATGGCGAGGTCGTCGAAAATTTGTGTGCATGCACAAAAAATCCTCGGCGTATGCCAGCGTGTGGCTCACACGTCCCGCATTAGTTGTAGGTAAGTTATACGATCATTGACACACGTTCACACACGTTCCTTGTAGGTTACTCATAAGTCGGCTTACGTCGAGGTAATGGCTAGCGTACCCAAAACTTATTTCTAACCTATGAGTAACGTGCTTTGAACCTATGTTGAACTTATCTCCAACGCTTGTTTACATATGTATTTGTATTTGACGTGTTCCGGACGACCACGTAACCTACTGGACATGTTTCTAGCTAACAGCTACCGTATAAGGGCGTATTGGCAGCGTTCTTCGAAGTTTTTTTCGGCATGACGGGCATGTGAGATGGTGATGTTGATACTGCGGCGGTGATGTTGATACTGTAATGTCTAGTGCGGTTATGATTTGAATCGTCGAGCGGCAGCCTTTTTTACAGGCTACAACACGTGATCGTCGGCGATACGCTGCGTTGCGCTATGCATAAGTTAGACTATCGTTGGGCCTAAGTTGTGAACGCCAGCAACACGCTTAGCATTCGTTGGCATAAGTTATTTATAAGTTATCGAAATGTTCAATATAAGTTACTATTACATTATGTATACGTCCAATTCGTTACGAATACGCTACATGTATGTGTACGCCCAAAATTGAAAAAAAACATTGATAGTTCAGCGTATGCCAGCGTTTTAGAGAAATTTGAGACGTGGGCATACGCTTGCTAAAACGTCAAGGTTTGACAGGGCCTTTACATCCCAATCTTTCATTTTTCAAATCTGAAAGCATTTTTTTTTTTGCAAGACACAAGAATTTTAGTGTACAAAATGCATGTCCAGCAAATAAACTAAACTAACATTAGGGATTTTTATATCAATTTCATTATAAAACAACCAGCAGTGATTTGAGGCGTCTTCAAAAGCTTCTTTTTCAATGATATTTCAAGTGCACATTTATGTTTCCCAATAAATAATTTTAATTGTACTTTTAAAAACTTTTTTTTTAATCACTGGAACTTTCAGATTGAAATATAAAAACATAACTGAACAAATAAAAAAAATTTGTTGATTTTAGTCACTCATGTACATGAACTTCAACTTCAATGAACTGTTTGCCAACTTCATACAACAATTTGAAACAAACTTACTTAGTTCACATCTTACACCTGTCCAGCCAGGAATACATGTACAGGAAAAAGCATTCACTGAATCGACACAGGTTCCTCCATTCAAACAAGGACTTGAAGAACACTCAATGATATCTGTACATATTAAGCACAAATCAAGCAGAAAATAATTAAAATCTATAGAACACCTTTCAAACTTTGTAAATGTTTATTTAAATATACTATGTAAATACCTAAATTAATGCGGGCATATGCCAATCGGAACATTCCGTCACGCCTAGAACTTGCTCTACTTTTGAGATTTCCCTTATGATTGGTGAACTGTTAAGAAACTAAATTTCTCGTGTTTGAAAACTTACTTATTTCACATTCAGTTCCTGTCCAGCCTTGAATACATGTACATGTAAAACCATTCACTAAATCCGAACAGGTTCCTCCATTCATACAAGGACTTGAGGCACACTCGTTGATATCTGTGAATAAATTATATGAAAATTTACCTTACATCCGAATCTTTCATTTTCAAATCTGAAAAGGTGTTGTATGCAAGACACAATGAAATAAATTGTAAAGAATACTTGTCCAACAAACACACTTCACAAACATTTTGTAAGGGATTTTCATATCAATTTCGTTATAAAATAACCAGCAGTGATTTGTCGATAATTTATTTGTACTTATTTAAACTTTATAATCATTGAAACTTTCAAATTGGAATATAACCACATAACTTGAAAACAAATTCACAACACAATAAAACTGTTGATTTTAGTCAATTATGTACAAGAATTTTACCTTTAATGAACTGTTTGCCAACTTCATACAAAAATTGGGAACAAACTTACGCAATTCACATCTTACTCCTGTCCAGCCAGGAATACATGAACAGTTAAAAGCATTCACTGAATCGACACAGGTTCCTCCATTCAAACAAGGACTTGAAGAACACTCAATGATATCTGTACATATCAAGCAAAACTCTAAATTATCAAGCTTTTATAACAATGTTTTTCTAAAAGGACCTCTGTTATTCTCCTTTATAGCAAATTCTTGGCAATATAATAGTGCACTTTGTAAATTCGCTTGACAATTTAAGCAAATAATTAAAATCTATAGAACACCTTTCAAACGTTTTAAATGTTTATTTAAATGTACTATGTAAAATACTTTAAATAATGAAGTTCATTGAGTTTCACTTAACTTACATGCTTACCATGCAGATAGCACTAGAACCAAGAAAAAGGTGTTTGATTAAGTTTACACAAAGATACACAAACTACTTGTATGTTTGAATACAAATAATAATTTGGGTTCAACAAAGAAAAGTTGAGTAGAGCTGGATTTCAACCTGCGACTTTCAGAGTAATGTGCCTGCACTCTACCAACTCAGCTATCTAGCCCTAATGTTTGCGGTCTCCCTATTTTGTCAATACCTTTATTTGGGGCTGCCGGTCAGAAGCCATTCAACTTGTGACTGCTGTATTGCCAGGGATCGCACCAAAGAACTGGGAAGCGTCAGCAGAGGGATCATCTTAAGGGGATACTTCTTTAAGGGAAATTGACTGGGTCAGTTTCCATTGTGGTCTAATACTTGAATATAAAAATAGTATGCACACAAATAACCTCAGCTTACAAAGAATGTACCTGCACTCAGAGAAGTTTAAGGAGCTTCTAAAAAATTGGAATGGTAGGAACATTCTTTTTTAAAACAGTAGAGTTTTCCCCGCGGGCGTAAATTGATCGGTCCGTAGGACTGCCGTAGCATTCCCTTGGATCGTTCAAAATACCAACACAGGCGACTCATCCCAGTTGTGAGAATGAGCCCGTAGGCCTATAGGGCGTTAAAACATACATGTGATGCGATGATAGTACGTGCCCGATATTTGAGATTTCCCTTTTGACTGATGATTTGTTAAGAAACTACATATGTCGTGTTTGAAAACTTACTTATTTCACATTCAGCTCCTGTCCAGCCTTGAATACATGTACATGTAAAACCATTCACTAAGTCCAAACAGAATCCTCCATTCATACAAGGACTTGAGGCACACTCATTGATATCTGTGAACAAATCATATTTAAAAAAATGCTTTCATCCCAATTTTTAATTTTAAAACCTGAATGTTTTTTTTGCAAGACACTTGACTTAGAGTGTACGAAATGCATGTCCAACAAATAAATTTCACAAATATTTTTAAGGAATTTTAAAATCAATTTCATAATAAAATAACCAGCAGTGATTTGTGGCGTCATACAAAAGCTTCTTTTTTAGTCCTTTCCGATCATGAATGAAAGACCTACAATTGTAGGTCATCCTTTCCAATCATGTAGGTCTTCCGTTCCGATCATGAATGAAAGACCTACAATTGTAGGCCATCCTTTCTGATCATGAATGAAAGACCTACATTGAAGGTCATCCTTTCCGATCACGAATGAAAGACTTACAATTGTAGGCCATCCTTTCCGATCACGAATGAACATATGAATTTGTGATGTAAAGTAATCTGTTCAAACAGTCAGCGGGCGCGCGCCGTGCCGCGCTGTGTACAAATTTTCTTCAAAACCAGGGTTCTTGGCCATGATTGTTATTATAGCTTTGCAACCGTTTATCGTAAAGCTTAGTCCAAAACGGAAACACAAAGGGTAAAACCTCCTCTTTTGACTCGTAAAACATTGGTTTCAAATGAAATATGTTTTGCCACGTCTTTTTGGGGTTCATTCGTTCAACTGCGGTCACATTTCCTATGGAGAGTGCTACAAAATTTGTCTTTTTTGTCGCATGAGGGCTCTTAATTCGACCATAAGTCAACAAGCCGACGGCTGATTCCTTAGTCCGAAACGGATTTGGAAAGTTTACATACTGACCAACACAGTGCTCTAACAAATTTTGTGATTGGACAAATGTTACCAACGTCATTTTTGAGTTGAACTAAAGACCAATGAAAAGTTATTTTACAGCTTCTAAAAAGCCGTTGCTAAAACATCTGTTTTACAAACTTCCGCAGTGTCAACTCTGAAACCACAAAACAATTTTCTAAAATGATAAGTTCATGTACTAATTGGAAGGTTTCACGGGCAAAATATATATGAGCAGAATCAGTAATGTATACACTTTCTTCTTGTGAACATTTTTTTCTAAGATAGTGTCACACATTTTTATAATGGCAAGTTAAGTTTTGCTTCACTGATGAAAATTGAGCACTGGTTGTGTGTACGTTTTTGTGTGTGGCGATGACATGGACTATACCACCATTGGTTCATAATGTGCTGGAAAGTTGGTTACAATTTAATAAGTTAATTGTTAATAACAATAATATGTCGCATTTCCTTCTCTGCCTCAAATTGTTTGCATTAATAACGTGATATTTATTTAGTTACACGGAAACACTCCTGTCCACACAATGGTATCTACCATGAAACTGTTTAGGCGCGCACGGACCACGCTCGCTGTGTGTGTGTATTCTGTATGGTATGAGCTATTTACGTGGGAAAATAAGTTTACATATTTGTACACAACAAATTCATATGAGACTTACAATTGTAGGTCTTCTTTCCGATTATAAATGAAAGACTTACAATTGTAGGTCATCCTTTCTGATCAAGAATGAAAGACCTACATTTGTAGGTCATCCTTTCCGATAATGAATGATTGACCTACAATATGTTATTTTGTTGACCATGTTAGAGAGACCAACAATAATAGGTCCTTTTTCCGAACCCTTTTAGTCATGATCGGAAAGGATGGCCCACATGGCCTAAACGTTTTTCGGTTTAAAGAAATTGAGCATTCTTAATTGTAAATAGCATCTGGAATTTCAGGAAGATGTTATGATGATGTTTACAAATAATTATAACCACTTTTGTTTTCTTTTAACTATAAAGAGTGAATTTGTTTGCCTTTGTATGTATTTGTATGGTTTACCAGTTGTTTCACTGAGTAATACATGATTATATTTATAAAACAGTTTTTAACCACGTAAAGTTTCTCATTTTAGTACAATGTTTAGATTTATGCTGAAAAGGTGTTATGTTCTTAATTTAAGAATGTATGTCTTCTTATTGTGTCAATTAACTGGCACTTAGACTTCAGGAACATAATTTTTTCTGAGTAAAAAATTGTTTCATGTTGTTTTGTATTTTGAGTGTGAAAAACTTCAATTGGCAGCACTGGTAATACTTTTTGGTTTCAAATCACAAAGGCTGATTCTATCCTCAAGAAGTCTAATTACTGGTTTTAACCAGAAAAGTCGCCCCTGTTACGATTTCCTGATAATTCCATTGTTCCTGATTTGATTGCTAACATTTTGCGCCACAGCACTGTGTAAACCATTACAGGGTGCTATGTAAAGGAAAAAGTTCTCATACTTCGAAACATAGCTTCAATAAATGACATAAAATTGTTGGAATGCCATGAGCGTCACTGATTGACAGATTCGAGTGCTTTAATAATTGAGCCACCATTCTTTTATTTTTATAAGAAGATACAATGACTTATGTGAGCAGGGCTTTTTCCAAGGAAACTGGAAAACATAACTCAGCTTCTGTTGACTTACAACCAGACAACGACAAAAGAAGGCTGTTCCATAGTATTTAGGAATAACAAATATTTACAATGTTGAAATAAAATTGTATAACTTGTAGCTCAATCATTCTTACTTTCAACGCACGTTGGTACATCGCCACTCCACAAAACAGTATCTCCTGTTGTCTCACATGTGAGCGATGCGGCACCTTGAAGAATAAACCCGGTGTCACAGTAGAAGTGTGCCGTTGTCCCGATGAACTTGTAGTTGTCTAAGTTATAAGACAGTTCCTGTGGATTTGTGATTAAGTGGTTTCCGTTTGCCGGGTCAACTGTATTAGTGCAGACTCCTTGTGAAACTATTTGAAAGATACAAAAGCATATAGCAAAGTACTTTAAAAACCAATTGATTTTTGACAAGTTCTATTTGTGCAAAACACAAAAGTCTTTCAGAGTGATTTGTTTTCTTGGCTTTAAAATAAATGAATATAGGTTCTTATTAGCAAAAATTTTAAAAATAGTGTTTCACCCGGATTTCTTTTGATTGTGTAATTGTCGTTATTCCTGGCAATGCCATCCCGAGAAGACTCTTGCCAGAGTAACTGTCACCGTTTATTTAGCTGAATAGAGAGCAATGTTCTAATTTATATCTGATTGTAAACCAAATGAAACGGTAAAGTAAACACAAGTGACTGATGATGGAAATTACACAAATTAAAAGGCAATCATAAGATGGCTTTTTTCATGAAAACATGAAAACTTATATTAAATTAACTGAAAATCTCTCAAAGCAATAATGCACGGCGAATCAATGAGTTGATCACCGATACCAATCCCAGGTTACACTCTAAAAATGTGCGGGTCAGAGAGTTGACCCGGATCCAGGTCCTGTTGGGCCTGATCCACATCTAAATTAGTATGACCTGGAATCTGTGTCAAAATAACACAGAAATTTGTCAAAATAATGCAGAATCCGAGTCAATAATCCATTTAAAAAAAAACACTCTCCGGGTCGGCCTAACCCGCTAATGGGTCAGGCACCATGGGACCCGGAATCTGGGTTAGTTTTGACCGGCTGGGAGTTTTCAGCATAGCCTCAAATCCAATCGTCTTACTTTCATAGATAGATATCCGATAGGCGTTTCCGCAAAATTGGTTTGCATTTCCCGTACAAGGAGTTGTACAATCTCGAGGCGTTTCACCATAAATGTCATAGTCCTCATTGTTTCCACAAAAACATTGCTCTCCATACTCCAGACCGGCGTATTTGTATTCAGTGTTTTGCAAATCCAGACATTGTTTGAAGCATCCTTCCATGGACTGATGATCTGATGACGTAAAATGGTTGGATCCGAGCGCACGGTCCGCTATCACGTCTATAAAACAACCCAAAAAGCCAGGGTCTACAAATGAACCAAAACAAAGAACAAACAAATGAAATTAAAAGCTCAATTGTTGGGAAGGAAATACTGAAATTACTAACTTAGAATGTATCATAGGTGCACCAAAGATGTTCAGATTTTAATGTCACCATCAAGATGATTTTTTTCAAGATTTTGACGGAAAAGAAAAAATCTGAAACGCTGTCTGAAACATTGTTAAATTTCATGATTTCTCAATGTCACGTTTTAAGTTTTTGTAATTCACTAAAGAATTTTCGTAAAGGATTTGTTTTGTATTACAACAGGATGTTTTGTTTTGCAAACTGCCACTTTATTTCTAATAATCCCACCCAACTATACTGATACTGGCAAATTTGTTGATTTTTATTAAATTATTGTTTGCAATTTATTATTGCAGTTATGGCAATGGAATTTGACCATCATTCGTTTAACCATGAAGGTTTAGGCCCACATGACAATGGAGGATGTAAATTCATTGCATAAAAGCAAGTTTGGGTCTGGAAGTGTATTGATTGTAAAGGTTTGTTAAATGTGTCCAGTGCCAGGGAAATATTTCCGTCTGAACTGCTAGAAAATCAGAGAATTACATTTTATATGTTGAACGGTTGAATTTCTGACTTGTGATTACAACTATGAGAATTGAGATTAATGACCAATAACAAACTTTCGATGATTTCATGGGTATGTGTGGGCTTCTTGATCAATTCGGTGGAGGGGTAATGCAGTGTTTAATATTCAACTCAATTTAATTCAAGGTAATTTCTTTTTAGTAATCATTTTAGTGGCTTTTCATGGCCGAGCAGATTAAATCACCGGACTGAAGCTCTGGTGTTTCTGACCAGTAGAGTGTGGGTTCGAGTCCCGATCGTGACACTTGTGTCCTTTAAGTAAGACACTTAACTGTTATTGCTTTGTCCTTCAGATGCTTCAGATGGGACATAAAGCCGTAGGTCCGGTGTGTTGTATAATGCACGTAAAAGAACCAAATGCACTCATAATAAAAAGAAGGGGTTTGTTCCACAGTGTTCCAGGTTTGATTTACAGCGTTTGGGGCCACTGATATGTAAAGGAAAAAAGGTTTCACACTTGAAAACATAGCTCCACATACCTTACAGTAGATAAAATAAAAATATTGGAGTGTCATTAATTGACAGCTTTGAGTGCTATAAGAATTAAGCCACTTTTATTATTATAATGCTTCTAATAAGATACAATGACTTCAAGGAAACTCAAAAAAACAAAATTCATGTTTTGTTGAAAAATGAGCACTTGTTTTAAACCAAGAAAGCAACAAAAGAAAGCTGTTCTATATCATGTTTAGGACCAACAAATATTTACAATGTTGAAATAAAATTGTATAACTTGTAGCTCAATCATTCTTACTTTCAACGCACGTTGGTACATCGCCACTCCACAAAACAGTATTTCCTGTTGTCTCACATGTGAGCGATGCGGCACCTTGAAGAATAAACCCGGTGTCACAGTAGAAGTGTGCCGTTGTCCCGATGAACTTGTAGTTGTCTAAGTTATAAGACAGTTCCTGTGGATTTGTGATTAAGTGGTTTCCGTTTGCCGGGTCAACTGTATTAGTGCAGACTCCTTGTGAAACTGTTTGAAAGATACAAAAGCATATAGTGAAGTACTTTAAAACCAATCGATTTGTGTCAAGCTCTATCGTGCAGAACACAAAATTCTCTCAGAGTGATTTGTTTTCTTGGCTTTACAATAAATGAATACAGGTTCTTACTAGCAAAAATGTGACAAAGAGTGTTTCACCCGGATTTCTTTTGATTGTGTGATTGTCGTTATTCCCGGCAATGCCATCTCGAGAAGACTCTTGCCAGAGTAACTGTCTCCGTTTATTAAGCTGAATAGAGAGCAATGTTCTAATTTATATCTGATTGTAAACCAAATGAAACGGTAAAGTAAACACAAGTGACTGATGATGGAAATTACACAAATTAAATGGCAATCATAAGACGGCTTTTTTCATGGAAATGAAAAAACCTAATACTAAATTAACTGAAAATCACTCAAAGCAATAATGACACTGCGAATCAATGAGTTGATCAACGATACCAATCCCGAATAACACTCTAAAAATGTGCGGGTTAGAGAGTCGACCCGGATTCAGGTTCTGTTGGGCCTGCTCCACATCTAAATTAGTATGACCTGGAATCTGTGTCAAAATAACACAGAAAATGGTCAAAATAATGCAGAATCCAAGTAAACATTTTATTTTTTAAACCTTTTTCCAGGTCAGCCTGACCCAGTAATGGGTCAGGCACCATGTGACTCGAGATTTGGGTTAGTTTTTGACCGGCCCGGAGTTTTCAAAATAGCGTCAAATCCAATCGTCTTACTTTCATAGATAGATATCCGATAGGCGTTTCCGCAAAATTGGTTTGCATTTCCCGTACAAGGAGTTGTACAATCTCGAGGCGTTTCACCATAAATGTCATAATCCTCATTGTTTCCACAAAAACATTGCTCTCTAAATTCCAGACCGGCGTATTTGTATTCAGTGTTTTGCAAGTCCAGACATTGTTTGAAGCATCCTTCCATGGACTGATGATCTGATGACGTAAAATGGTTGGATCCGAGCGCACGGTCTGCTATTACGTCTATAAAACAACCCAAAAAGCCAGGCCCTACAAATGAACCAAAACAAAGAACAAACAATAGAAATTAAAAACTCGATTGTTAGGAAGGAAATACTGAAATTACTAACTTAGAATGTATCATAGGTGCACCAAAGATGTTCAGATTTTAATGTCACCATCAAGATGATTTTGTTCAAGATTTTGACGGAAAAAAAAAAATCTGAAACGCTGTCTGAAACATTGTTAAATTTCATGATTTAGTAATTCAATGTCACGTTTTAGGTTTTTGTAATTCACTAAAAAAAAATTGTACTGGATTTGTTTTGTATTTTGACAGGATGTTTTGTTTTGCAAACTGCCACTTTATTTTTAATACTCACACCCCACCATACTGATACTGGAAAATTTGTTGATCTTTATTAAATTAATGTTTGCAATTTATGATTGCAGTTATGGCAATGAAATTTGACCATCATCCGTTTAATCATGAAGATTTACGGCCCACGTGACAATGGAGGATGTAAATTCATTGCAAAAAAGCAAGCTTGGGTCTGGAAGTTTACTGATTATAAGGTTTGTTAAAAGTGTCCAGTGCCAGAGAAATATTTCCGTCGCAACTGCTTTAACATTTCTGAATTAAATTTCATGTGTTGGAATGGTTGAAATTCTGACTTGTGTTTACAACTTTGAGAATTTAGATAAATGACCATTAACAGCTTCTTGATCAACCTGATGGAGAGGTAATACAGTGTTTTAAAATTCAACTAAATTTAATTCAAAGTAATTTTTTGTAATCATATTAGTGGCTTGGAACGTTCGGCTTAATCGGCACAATGCCACGGAACATTCTGGCGGTCCACTGGATTGCGCGCCTAGATTTACCTTATGACTGATGAACTGTTTAGAAACTACATATCTCGTGTTTGAAATCTTACTTAATTCACATTCAGCTCCTGTCCAGCCTTGAATACATGTACATGTAAAACCATTCACTAAGTCCAAACAGGTTCCTCCATACAAACAAGGGCTTGAGGCACACTCATTGATATCTGTGAACAAATCATACGAAAATATATCTTACATCCCAATCTTTCATTTTTAAATCTGAAAGTTTGTTATGCAAGACACCAACAACGTAAGGCTTTTGGGGGATCTCAGGACCATTTAGTTTCAACCTCCATGCCAGGACCAATCCACACACCAAGTTTTGAGTTGATATACTAAGTCCTGAGTTATTTTCAAAACTTTTTCAGATCTATGTTTAAGCAAACATGTTTAAGTCCTCAAACTTGGTGTAAAACCTTCATTTTAAATGTGTGTCAAAACTTTTTTGAACAGGCTAGCTGTTTAGACCACCCTTAAGTGTGGTATTGGTTAATAAATTGTAAGTTGGGTAATGATCCAGGAGATTCCACATACAAAACAAGTTGATGTGATGTGGTTCAGAAGACATGACTGTAACAAACTTAATAATACTTTTTTTGAAGCTTGGGACTCACTGGCGATTCCATAAAAAGACACATAATAACTTCCTGACTGGACTGGAAGGAAAGGTCAAATTGGGGTCAAGATTTTTAACGAAAATGTCACATGTGTTGTAAGCTACAAGACGGCGCCAAGTAAAGATTCTATGACATATGTTTCTCAATTTGTTTTTCCTGAAGGTCAAAGTGGGGTCATGCTTGTAATAAAATGTTACATGTGCTGCATGTCACAAAATGGCACAAAGATATGACTTTACGACATGAGATTAAGGAAATATGATTTTATTTAAATTTGAAGGATTTTTAATAGTTTCTGGAAAGTACTAGAACTAACTTTGAATTTCCTGCGACTTCTACAACAATCTTCTAGAAAAATCACCCAACTTTTACCTTCATTCTGATTGAACCATGTGCTATAGGACTCTTATTCGTAAACTCCCCCCATCTAGTTCAAAAATTGTAATTTTTTAACGTGAACTCACTGTTTTGGCTGCAAGAAAGGTCAATTTTAGGTCACGTTTTGGAAAAAAATGTTAAGTGTGCTACCAGCTACAAGACGGTTGATGATTTAATTTTTGATCTATATGCTATTATATTAAAATCATAATTGTAAAGTTGTGTGTGTCTTTAATTTAATATTTAACATTTAATAAATTAATATTTAATATCCCTGATGCAAATTTACCATCTATTAGATTGTTGCAGTACACACTGCTAAAACATCGGATTCAAACTACCTCTAGCAACCGGGCAATCTCTGTGGTCTAGTTGGTAAGACATCTGCTCTAGAATGGCAAAGGTCATGGGTTCGAATCCCACCTGAGTAACACGCCTTTGGATTTTTTCACAGAACTTGGGAAAATACTGAGTAAGTACAGTGCTTTACATACTTCGGTGTTTGGGTAAAAAAAATATATATATTCTTTATCCCCGATGCAAATTTACCATCTATTAAATTGAGTCTATAATTATTGTACAAAATACAGACAAGAATTAGTGCCCCAATCTCTGACAAATTGCGGGGATTGCGCAATACAGCCACCTTGCCGTGGTGTCAGATTTGTCACTTAATCAACAATAATCAGACAAACAGATTGCACTTCTTTTAGTTTTTAATGTCGAGGAATAACTTTTAGTAAAAGCATTTGTGTTTTAAAAATGATTTGTGTATTTATATAACTAAAATAACACTTACATGGTTTTTGAGGCATTGCATGGCGAGGTATCAATGTAGATTCGGTTTACACAAACACCTTGTATATAATTATCTACTTTGCTGTGTAGATTTTGTTCTTTAGAGAACTTGTCTTGCTATTTGTTCTACTACCACGAAGTAGATTTTCAGAATTCGGGAGACTTCTCAGTTCTGAAAAGAACTGTCCTGCTTATAAACTACTGCCTGGGCGGGAGGTAGGAAATCGGCCTGGACTACTACTTTAGCTTTGTGGATCAAGGGGACTTCTCGTAATTAACTGTACTGCGGTGGAGTAAGTTCTTTTGGTCTCAACGTTTCGACTAGCTTGCTCTAGTCATCGTCAGGAGACTGAAGAGTGTGAGACATGTTGGTCTATTTATAAGGATTTATAGGTTTTTCAGTGTAGAGTCAGTCACTGCTCTGATTGGTTCTTCTGAAAGGAGAACTGTGCTTGGAAGGCTCAGAGTTAGTGTGTGTGTGAGTGCCCTGTGTAGTGGGGTGTCAGTAGACTGTGGGATATCAACTTATTTTGATTTTTTTTGTTTTTTGTTACCGACCAAATACTTAGAGACATGTATCCCACAAGTACAAAATTGATGATCGGATGTTTACTTTTTGTGATATGGGGGTCTCAAGATTGGCTATTTAAACATTCTTGTCATTATAAATAAGTCTGGAATGAGACTTACACAGCCTAATGCAAAATCAGGCTTCATGGACTTTGGACACTGTGATCAGTGGAGCGGAACAGCCCGCCACAGTGCTTTTGCATTATACACAATTTAAATGCAGGTTTACACATACGTAGGCTTTAACGTCAAATTTTGACCGGAAGTTAGGGTCAAATAGGTATCATGTCTTTGCAAAAGTTTGCGCAGGCCCAAGGACCTACACCCTGATGTAAACATTTTCAACTTTCGTTCTAAATTGGAAGTTAATGTAAAAAAAAACAGGGTTACACTCTGTGTAGCGTTTGTTGAGTTTTGCAAGACCTCTCTAGTGATGTATAGATTGTCGAAATCAATTGTGTGGTTCATGAATTTTGATTTTTTTTTTTATATTAAACTTATATTCTTTTTACAAGTTTTTCAGAGTTGTTTGTCTGCAAGCAAATGCATAGTTTTGAAGCTTATAATCAATCAACTTGAAACTTTAATTATTGGTAGACTATAACTTGTAGATGATCCTAAAAATTGTGATGTCATGATGGTGTCATCAGTTGTTGAAATACATTAAATCAAGGTGTGTGTTTTTTAATCATAACTCAAGAAGTAAAGACTCTTTTTACAATCTATAATATGTCATATGAAAGATCTTTAAAAACTTAGCAAAAGTCACATAGATGTGACCCCATAATGATCTTGACTTTATGTTGAAATTGAAATTGAAATGCCAGCATATCGAAAAAAATAAACCTAGATGACGACAGCACTATGTCACTCGGGTCAAAATCAACATTCTTTTGCTATCTCAAATACCTTATATCAGAATGATGTCGAATCTTAAACTATAAACATTCTATGTCAATATGAAGACAACTGGAAAGTTTCTTAATAATCAAGTGACCAGAACTTAAGATATGGCAATGAAAATATAAAATAATGACACAATTTTAAAGGCACATCAGTGTTAATGTTTGTCATAAACTCTCCTGTGTTTTGCATGTAAAGATTGTTTTTAAAATGGTTGTAACACATAAGGAAATTAATTTGTTGATTATTAATAAAACAAATATTGCAGCTTTGTTTGTAGTATCGTGGAATTCGTCTTGTTAAGACGCATAAAGTTCACCAAGGGCCTCGATGGGTGGGGGACGGGGGGACATGTGTGTCCCCCCCCTTTTAGACTGGGGGGGGACACACAGCATGTCAGATGTCCCCCCCCCACACTTTTTGATTGACTGTTCATCAGAAATATGCAACAAAATATAAAAATATACACCATTTCCTTGATTTCATATTTCATTACAATTTGTGTAAAAATAAAAGAATATCAAACATTTAACGGTAAAATGTTTTCTTCATTGTCTTATTTGGCTCTGATGGACCAAGCACAGAATGGTATTTTGGGCCTATTTCCATTTCTATAATACAGACAGTAAAAGTTTCGTCCAAGACATAAACGCCAAAATCCGCGGCCTACATACCTTGTTACCCTTACGGAAATATCAAATGGCCATCCCATGGGAATACCATTGGGTCCCATTGGATGGTGCCTTATGGGATCACCATGGGGTTTTATTGACACAATGGTGTGTGACATGGTGAGTTTATGGAGGAAGAAATCACCCATCACCATGGGGTTTTAATGACACAATATGTAGTATGTTACATGGTGAGTCTACAGGTGTATGGGGAAAGAAATCACCATTGGGATCACCAACTTCGACAGCACATTATTGGTGTTACATTGAGTCTTTTGGGATATGGAGAAACTAGCTCAGTTTTGAAATAATTATGGTGTTTCATTGTCACCGGGTGGCACTTCATTTTGTGGGTGAGAGCAGATAACCCTTGTGATCACCTGTGTTGATCGAGCCAAACAATTACATGGGGATAAGCGGGGCCCAATTTCATGGCTCTGCTTACTGTAAGCAAAGAATCGGCACGTACTGAGGCAGGGAATTCCGAGCTTACGTCAAGCGTATTTCACGGGTTAGCAAGGAGTTTTTGCTTCTGCGCGTGCGTACTTCACGTTACTAGGCATTCTTCGCTTACACAGCTAACGCAGAACTTCGGCGCTTGCACAGTAAGCGGAGAATTGAGATTGTAAGCACAGAATTTGATGGTAACCAGAGCCATAAGGTTGGGCCCAGGTCATCATTGGAATCACCAATAGTACATGTAGTTGAGACAGTGTTCTGTAATTTGCCACACAGTTCGCTTGCATGTATGACTTGACTTGAGGTAATTAAAACAATGATATGAGCAAGTGCAACCTAAAGAATTATCCAATGTCTGATACATTTTCGGACAGAGCATTTTACCTTTATGTTTTCAAAGTAGAGCACGAAAATTTTGTAAGGTAAGTTCAGTCTTATTATTTTTTATTATAAAAACAAAATATCAATTAAAACAAAAGAAAACGAAAGATTGTTCATGACTTGCTCGCCCGTCCCCCTACTTTTCAGTAGCAATCGACGCCCTTGAAGTTCACAGTGCAATATTAAGCTCTATACACGTATTTGGAGGCGAGCATACGCACATGTTTGGACATAAGCGGAATTAGGAGTTTGGAGTTTGCAGTATTGGCATATAACTCTATGACTACTAACCATTAAACGCGCCACCTAGAGGTGCCTTACATAAATTTTGGTTAGAACTCCGAAGTGCAATCTATGTCAGGTTGAACATGATTTGCTCCGATTTTCTTCACTAAATTTAAGATGATAAACACATGTAATGAAATATTTCCCTTTTAGGAACAAAATGTGTGTGTTTTTTTTGTGTGTAAAAACATTGCTTTATGTAGACAATTCAAAGTCAATATATTCGTTTCTTGGTCATCCAGGGTATGGATGTTTTCACTTTGTCAGGTCTACACCTTGATGCCTGCCCACAAACGCAACTACCTCAGGCAAGCAAGGGTGTTATGACTTCAATCAATTTCATGTGGTTTTAGCTTTTTTGTGGCTTTTTGATAAACGTGTTTAAATGAAGCAAACAATTCAGAATAGTGACCTTTTATGCCTATTGCACCCACCTGGGTCACATGTCACAGAAGCATCTTCATGGTGGCCACAGTCATGGGCACCCCAGCCAGGAAAAGCACAATCTTGCAATCTTTCCTCATTTCCACTGCAAATGACATCGTCCATGAGTATTCGACCTGTTCCCTGTCCAAAGTGTGCACTCTGCCACGCAGTAGTTGATGCACTGAAGCCAAGTTGTCTGCACGTAACATTCCCGTCTGTGATGTCCCAGCTGTGATCGCATACAGTACCCCATTGGTCATCATGGAATACTTCAACTCTACCTTCAGAGGGGACGCTTCCACCAACAAGCCGCACAACTATTTCGGAGACAAAGAGAGTCGAATAAAGAGAGTTGTTGAGGTTCATTGGGCAATAGCCGAACACCTAAAGTAATGTTCATTTAATATCCATTTAACTAGTTTTTCAGAGTCGTTTGTCTGCAGCAAATGCATACATGTAGTTGCGAAGCTTATAATTTATCAACTTGAAACTTCAAATGCTGGTAGACAACCAGAACTAAAGATACGGCAATGAAAATATAAAATAATGACAACTTTTAAGGCACATCAATGTTAATGGTTGTCATAAATTCTCCTGCATGTTGTAAGTAAAGATTGTTTTTAGAATGATTTAAAACATTCTAAAAACATGAAAATATATTACAAAAATATTGTAGCTTTGATTGGAGTAATGCACCACTCGTATGTGCTAACTTAGACGCAGAAAGTTGAAAGTGCAATATTAAGCTGTATACATGTACTTTGAGGGGAGCAAACATGCACAAGTTTGGACATAAGTGTTGGAAAACTTGGAGTTGTGCCAAGTTTGTAGTTCGCACCACTAACATATAACTCTATGACCACTAAGCAGTAACAGCGCCACCAGGCGCCTTATAGAAAATATGGTTATAGCTCCAAAGTGAAACCTGTGTCAGGTTGAACATGATTTGCTCTACATTTCCTCACTAAATTTAAGATGATGAAACACATACGGAAATGTGTCGCCTGCCCACAAATGCAACTCACTCAGGCAAGCAAGTATGTAATGACCTCAATCCATTTTCTGTGGTTTTAGCGTTTTCTTGTGGCTTTTTGATTGACATGCATTAGAGAACAAAAAAACTTGAGAATAGTGACCTATTAGGCCTGTTGCACTCACCTGGGTCACACATCACAGAAGCATCTTTAGTAAAGCAATATGTACCTATTAAGCTTGAAAAATAACAATCTTGCAATCTTTCCTCATTTCCATCGCAGTTTAAGTCAGTGAGTTGTATTTGACCTGTGTTATGTGTAAAGTATATTGCAGTCCACGCAGCAGTTGCTGCAATGAAGCCAAGGTGTCTGCACACAACGTTCGCGTCTCTGATGTCAAAGCCGTCACGACATACGGTGCCCCATTGGCCATCATGGAATACTTCAACTCTACCTTCAGAGGGGACGCTTCCACCAACAAGCCGCACACCATCTCTTTCTAAGACAAAGAGAGTCAATTAAAGACAGTCATTAAGGTTTATCAGGCAATAGCTGAACACCTATTGTTATTGTTTGTTTTTTATTTTATTTTTTATTAGTTTTTTAGAGTCATTTGTTCACAAGCAAATGCACAGTTGTGCAGCATATAATTTATTAACTTGAAACTTTAAACGTAGGTAGACTATAACATGTAGATGATCCTAAAAGTTGTAACATCATGATGAAGTCATCAGTTGCTAAAATACATGAAATCAAAGTTCATTATTTCAAAAAATCAAAAACTCAAAAAGTACAAAAGCTATTTTAACATTCTATTTAATAAAAAAATTAAAGGTCTTAAAAAAACTGAGCAAAAGTCACACAAATTTGACTCCATTATGATCTTTACTTCTGGTTGAAATTGAAGGTTCGGGCTCTTGGCCACAGCGTTAGGGAACTTGAACATGGTTTCAGTGATGAAATAGTTTTTTTGAAATTTGAGGCATATTGAAAAAAAACATCATTGGCGACAGCACTATGTCACTGTGGAAAATAATCACAGGTCAAAATAAACATTATTTTGGATCTCAATTACCTTATATCAGAATTTGTTCAAATTTAATAATAACTATCTATGTCAATATGAAGACAACTGGAAAGTTTTTCATTAATCACGTGACCAGAACTAAAGATACGGCAATGAAAATAAAAAATTATGATACAACCTTCAAGGCACATAAATATTAATGTTGTCATAAATTCTCCTGCAGATTTGTATGTAAAGATTGTTTTTAGAATGATTTTAACACATAAGGAAATTAATTTGTTGATTTTGAATAGCTACGAAAAGAAAGCAGCTTTGTTTGGAGTATTGCGGAATTCGTACACGTTAACCTAGATGCAGAAAGTTCACGGTGCAATAAAAACTGTACACAGGTACTTTGAGGGGAACATACAAGCACATGTTTGGATATATGTTCTGGAAAATATGGAGTTGTGCCAAGTTTGTAGTTTGCAGTAGGAGTGTATAACTTTATGAATACTAATCATTAATAGCGCCACCTGCAGGTGCCTTACCTATAGCTCTAAAGTGCAACCTATAGGCTATCAGGTTGAAAATGATTTGTTCTGATTTTCTTCACTAAATTCTAGATGATATACACGTTTAAGAAATTATTTTCCTTTCAGGAATAAAAGTTGGTTTGTAATTTGTAAAAACAATAATTTATGTAAACAATTCAAAGTCAATATAACGAACTTATGGTCATGTAAGGAATGGACATTTTCACTCTGTCAGGTGTACACCTTGATGCCTGCCAACAAACATGACAAATGCAATCCACTCAGGCCACCAAGTACCTCAAATCCATACCCTGTGGTTTCAGTGTTTTCTTGTGGCTTTTTGGTTGACATGTGTTAAAGAACCAAAAACTTCAGGGACCCAAGGGACCCAAGGGACCCTTCTTTTGCAATGTATGGGATAAGATTGACTACGGGATGCTGCGCTAAGCGCGGCAACCGCTTGATAGGCGCAACTCTTGCATATCAAATGTTGCAAAAAATGTAATGTAGGTAAGGGGCTGTAAGATCACATTGTTTTAGAGAGGAACAGACGGAAGGTGCGATGCGAAGAAGTCGGTTGAAATGATTTATCACACAATGGGTTTTGATAATCAGACCTTCAGTCCAAATGGTCACTACTGGCCACAGTGGAAAAGCAATCTGTCAAGACATACACAGGAAGATGTTGGTTTGACCAGTGACCTTCAACACAATGTGTTATGTTTATCAGATCATTCTTTAATTCATCTTACTGTGTCATGAACTGCAATTTCATTTGTTTAGATGGAGAAGCAGAAGCAGAAGCTTCATGTAGGTTTAGAAAAAAGAACCATTTCTAAAAAATATCACCAAGAGAGTACTCAAATGCCAAAATAAACATTGACAAGAAATTAATGAAGGTTACTTTAAGAGGTATACTTGTTGTTTTGGATGGTAAAATGCACATAAGCACATGGCCCGTGTACATAAAACCGGTGTAGTGCACAGGTCTATGTATCCAGAAAATTAAGTCGTGCATTTTAACAGGCCGCGCCCAAATTTTTTTCGTTCCCTTATCCTGCAAAAAGTAGAAATAAAGTGTTGCATTTTTACCTTTCTTTTTGGACGGGGAGGAAAGGTCAAAGTGGGTCATGCTTCTGAATAAAATGTCACATGTGTATTAAGCTACCATACAGCACAAATATGATGACTTTATGACATGTGGTTCAGGAGATATGATTTTTATTATTTGAACTTCCAGTTATGACCGCAGGAAAATGTCAAATTGGGGTCCTTTTTTTGAATAAAATGTCACAAGTGTTGTAAGGTACAAGACAGCACAACCATAACAACTTTGTGACAAGTGGTTCCGGAGATATGATTTTACAGCTTCCTGCTTGTACCGGAAATAAAGGTCAAAGTGGGGTCATCCGTAAGAATAAATTGTCACAAGTGTTGTAAGCTACAAGAAAAAACATACATTACAATACATCTTTATGACATGCGGTTCGGGAGATATGTTTTTTTACAGTAATTATCTTTGAATTACCGTAATTTGACACCCGATGACGTCACAATGAAAAATGTGTGTTTTTCATACTAATAAGGTACAAGAATGTAACATTTGATTTATTTTGAAAATATTGTGTTTTTGACCAGCAAAACATTTACACTCTTAGCACCATGTGTTTTGTATACAGATAGAAAACACGCCAACAAATGATGTCATGTAAATATTCGGCCAAAATCCACATCTGCAATATAAGACAAGTCTATAATTGAAAAAGGTTTGAGGATCAAACGTAAACTTCTTGAGATAGGATGGAAACAAGTTTGAATAATTGAAAATTAAATGTCATTATAACTAAGTAAACTAATTGAATAAGTTAAGCTAGTTACAATTAACCATAACTTCAGGACCTAAGCTTTGATAAGATATAGAATCTGACTCTTTTATACTAAGCCAAGTATGATTTTTGTACAAATCAAATGAGATTTTTGCAAAAGGAAAGAATAATAAGAAAGAAATAGGAAAGAAATACAAACATAAATCTTGACAAAAACAACAGCTGTTTCCGACTGCTATGTCGGATCAGCTAAATGTTGACGAAAACAATAGCTGTTCCGACTACTATGTCAAAGTGGCTGCATCTATGATTTACCAAGCCTATTGCCAGCAGAATTTTTATTATAGCATGTTTCAACTCAATCAGACTGTACTTTCGTAGATATTTTACTTTGAAAAGTGCAACTTTAATGTGACATTACAAAACACGCTGACGTCATCATGACGTCATCTATAACACATCATTGTCTATGGACATACCACGATTCAAATCAATCAGACTTAAACTTTCCTAGATACATGATTTCGAAAAGTGCACCTTTAATGTAATGTCACGTGACATGTGATGATGTCATTATGACGTCATCTTAATTCTCACAGTCTATAACACTTCCCTATTTATGAACATACCAAAGTTCAACTCAATCAGACTTGTACTTCCGTAGACATACGTAGATATAAAAATACACCTTTAACGTGATGTCTAGTGGCACCTAATGACGTCATGCTGACATCCCTCCTGATGAGTCGATGCATCTTTAACCTACCAAGCCTGTTGCAAGAAGAATTTTGATTGTAGCATGTTTCATTCGCAAGAAATAAGTTAAATTGTCAAAACTTTAAAAATTCATTAAAAAATCATGTGATGACGTCATGTCAATTTTTACTTGTAACATGTTCCTGTTTATGGACCTACCGAGATTCAACTCAACTCTGATTTGTACTTCCAATGTACGACATCAAAAATGAACTCTAATGTGACACATGATGAAATCATGATGACTTCACTCTTCGAGACACAATATCTATATAGAGTCTTCAGCCGGAAGTCAAGGTCAAATGGGGTCACACTTTGTATAGCATTTGTTAAGTTGTTAGACACTCTATTTCCAATGATGTATAGATTGTACAAATCCAATGTGGGTTCAGGAGTTATGATTTTGATAAATATTAAACTTTGATTAAAAATTCATGACGTCATTATTCAGGTGCTGTCTTTATATTAAAAGCACCTGGCAGTGGTATTTTGTAAAAAATAAAGCTTTTGTCATGAGTAGGCCCACCTTTACCTTAACACATGGTGGCGCTTTTCGTGACATCAATCAAGGCACGATATTTGAAGAGAAAAAATGTAGTCTGGCCCGTACATGTACTAGCTAGCGTAAACTAGCTGGCTTGAGCGCAGTCTCAATCGAAAACCGAGGAATTCATACATGGCACAACAAATTTAGCCACTATCTTATTTCAGGAAATTATATCCACATGCGTACTTTGAAACTTGAATGCCTAGTCGTTTTTACAAAAGCTATTTTCATTAATAACTAGGTGATTTTTTAGTGACCAAATGGGCTGTAAAACTGTCAGCCTACAACTCCGGTCATGGAGCAGACTGCATGCAGAGAAAGGCTGCTGTGCGAACGGTCCACTCGGTTACCGTGCATGGTGAATCGCGTGCAGTGCCAACAAAAAATCGTTACGCTTGGCGCAAGCTAAAAACATGCCCCTTAAAGTTCAAGCTTACCAAAAAAAATTTCACGTTTGGCCAAAAGGTTCATCACGTCTTTCATGTAGCTTCTTCGACTTCCCACTAGCTAAAAAACGGTTGGGATGGCATCAAGTTTTAAAACGACTTTTCTCTTCATGTCATGTATTCGAAGCACAACGGCTCGAAGTGTTCACTGCATAGCGCCGAAAATGACGTCGGACCGGACCACTTTGCCCTCGTTAGTCTGACTTTCGTGGCCCACAACCGCTTATACTTGGGATCTGCAGGAAACAAATGCAGACTGACCCCATCATTAGTTGTTTAGCTGCATACAGCAGCAATACACCTGGTCGGCATTGCCGAAAAATGCAAGAAAAACCCCTTTTTCGAAACGTACAAGATCACTACTTGGACCTACTTGCACATGTGTTTACAACGTAAATGCAGGCAAATTCGAGGGGGGCCAATGTTCGATCGAGGCGAAGTCTGCCTTGATTGACGTCATAAAAGGGGATGGGCGGAGTCACCCCCAAACAACTTTATCTATTTTTTTAACATATAAATCCTCACAAACAATTACTAAAAAAATTGTTTTATTGTTAACATACATAAACTTTTATGTTAAAAAAATAATAATTCTATTTCCAGGTGACTTTAAGGTTCAATTGTCTGATGAGTTTGAAGGTTCAGTTAAGTTTAATTTCAAAGTTATAAGCTTACGAATAGTTAAAGGAAAGGTAAACGTTTGGTAATCACTTTCGATAGTATAAAGCATTTTGAAAATCATTTTACTTCGGACTATTGTGGTTATGGAAAAATATATCAGTTTTCATCCAAACAAAATTTGAATCTGACAAAAGCTTCTCAGATTAATTCCAATTGCGGATTATTCTACCTGCATGGACATAACCGCTCAGGATTTTTGGCAATATCTCAAAAATGCTACCACCTTTTGAAATGATATTTTCACAAGTTAATTTGTTTGTATATATCTACATTCATAATTATAGGATTAAAACAATCGAAAGGTCCAAAAAACCAAAGGTATACTTTGCCTTTAAGGAGGTTGTTTGACTGAAAATTTTTGGATGGTCAATATACAATGTGCTTATGTTGAATGTATTCATATATGTAGGTATACTTGTACAGTACACTAGAATTGCATGTACAAGTGTTATCACACAATTGCGCAATATCAATGTGTGTCAACATATACATGCGCTTTAATGTCTGGTTTTGACAAGATGCAATGGTCAAAATGTTGTCATCTCTGTGCCAATGTTTGAACAGGCTCAACGATCTACAATCCTAAGCAAAGATGATGCTGATATGATGAGTAGTTTTTGAGATATGAATTTAAAAACAAATTCAACTGCCTATTTGAACTAGAAATAAAGGTCAAATAGGGTCACGCTCTGTGTAGCGTTTGTTTAACTTCTGAAGACTTTTTCGATGATGTATGGTTTGTAAATATCCAAAATGTAAATATCCAACATGTGGTTCATGAGTTATGAATTTTTCAAACAATAAACTTTGATTCAATGTTTTTCGATAGCTGATATCGTCATCATCTCATCAATAAGTTTGTGTCATCTTTGTATTGAGGTTAAACCGCTGATGAGTTTCAATTTTCAATTCAATTTCAATTTTGAGTTATGCTGTAGATAACCCCTGGGGAAAAATGAAGAAAAACACAAAGGCAAACTTTGACCTTCCTGCCTGAAAAGATTGTTACATGTATGTCATACGATTTTGGCGTAGGTTTTTCAAATATTTTCCCAGTCTTGATCTATCAGATGCCTCATTACGAGCACCATATATTTCAAATAGCTTAACTACATCAAAAAGCAAATGGTATTTTTTCAACTTTGAAAACCTTGTAATTCGACACATGATGACGTCATCATGAGGTTAAAGAAAACGTATTGAAATTGTCTGGTGAATTTCAATGTTCAATTCAGTTTCAATATTGAATTTATACTGCTCAGAAGAGTTCAGGGAAAAAGAAGAAGAAGAAGATGAAGAAAAGACAAACACCTAAAAAATCAAGGGGTGTTTGTGCACATATTGATATTGATATTGAGAATGATTACCATGACTTTCCACTGGATAATGGCAACAAGAGACCAGAATGGCAAGCACTGTAATCCCGATGCTACAGAATCTCATGATGTGCTTAGTGTCTCAATCTTAATTCTTACAGAGAAAACACCATTCGCAATGAAAAATAACGGTAAAAACGTCTACATGAATGAACTGCGCAAAGTCTCTTCCCCCGCAGAGTCTACAAGCAAACTGCTGCCTGACTGTGGGTTACCTTATGGTGAGTACTTATATATCAATAACCCAACCAGGGTAAACAGGGTTATTTCCCGATCAGTTGACATTAATAATAGCACAGGTGTGTTATTCAAACTATAAAATGTACCTGGACGTGATCCCAACCGACTATAGAAGAACTAGACTTATAGTGTTTGTGAAAACAATTACTAGGTGTTCTGGTATCGCTGGGGTCAGTGATGTGTCAACGCGTGAGCTATTTCATTAAGTTGAAGTTTGGTGCTATTACTGTTTTGTGGTGTGCCTAACAAGCTACACACTTTAGCAAAAGTCTAAAAAAGCACACGATCAAAAGCCTGACATTTGATTGTTAGCGAGGTTTGCATGGACGGCTGTTTTGGAGACTAACAAAATCATGTTGCGTGAACCTTGAATAGAGACTAGAGTACAAGCATGTTTTATGGACTAAGAACCTTGTGGTTAATATAGCAAAACAGCCAGCCACAGTGCTTTCGCATTATACACAGTTTAATACAAACATGGCCCTTAACGTCCGATTTTGATCAGAAGTTAAGGTCAAATTGGTATTATTTCTGTGCAAAAGTTTGAGAAGGCTCAAGGACCTACAACCTGATGTAAAAATGTTGCTTAAAGTATCAGCAGTTCTTAAGATATGAATTTTTGAAATTTTCAACTTCCATTTTGAACCGGAAGTCAAAGTCAAATGGGGTCACACTCTGTGTAGCGTTCGTTAAGTTGCAGGAGACCTCTCCGATGATGTATTGATTGTAGAAATCCATTGTGTGGTTCATGACTTATGATTTTTTCAAATATTAAACGTTTATTTAATGTAACACAACACCTGATGACGTCATCATGATGTAACTTTAGCCGTTTATTCTACTAATGATTATTTAACTATATCTAAAGTTTGAAGGTTGTGTTAGCTTTGGAAGTGTACTTTTGTTAGGGGACAATCGCGAGGGATAAGAAGGATAAGAAGAAAAAGAAGAAGTATTAAGAAGAACAAAAAAAAACTAGACTTAAATTTTTGTTGAAACAAAAAAACCTAGACTTAAATTTTTGTTGAAACAAAAACATGGTGTTCGGTGAATATGTCCATGTACACATGGACGGCTGTTTTAGAGACTAACAAAGCTATTGCATAAATCAGGTTGCGTGAACCTTGAACAGAGACTAGAGTACAAGCATGTTTGGACTTTGAGCCCTGTGAACAATAGAGCTAAAAGCAGCTCACAATGCAACCGGTATATATCACGCATTGTGTGTGTTTTCAGTGCCGTTATTTTCCCGCGGTTTAACAGCAGGTCAATGCGTACCCGATTTCAACCGGAAGTGAAGGTCAAATAGGTAACATCTCTGTGGCAAAGTTTGAGACCGCTTATGAACCTACAACATGGTGTAACATTTGTGAGTAGTGTATGTGTAAAAAGTATGAATATTTCTTAAAGTATGAAATTTGAAATTTTTAATTTCGGTTTGAACAGGAAGTCAAGGTCAAATGGTGTAACACTTTGTGCAGTAATTGCTACATTTTTCAAGACCTCTCCGATGACGTATAGATTGAATTAATAGCTAAAGTACTTCTCGAGTTATGATTTTTTATAGTATTAAAGTTTGATTTACTGTATTTTGACACATGATGATGTCATCATGACGTCACAACTACCTGAGGGAGGTTGTATTACGGTCCTAACATGGTGTTAATTTGAAGTTGATCTGATATACAGAAGTTAATGTTTTTACAAGGAAAGTGTTTTTTTAAAGAATTACACAGAGGCAAACTTTGACCTTCCGGTACAACCGAAAGTAAAGGTCATGTGAATTTGACGTTAACTTGTTAAATGTTGCACATGTCTTGATCTATCATATGTCCAAATATGAATACTGTAGCTATATTATTCAGAAACATACATGTATTGGCATGATGTCACTTTTTTAACTTAAATTGCTTGTAACTCGACACCTGGTGATGTCATAATGACGTCACTGCAACGGTTTTACAAAAAAAAACACCTAAAAAAACACCTAAAAATACATTTGATATAATCATTTAGTTATTCGGAGAGCGAATATTGCCCAACTGTTCTATTGTGATCTGTTTTGTCACTATATCTTTCCATGCAGCAGCTAATGTATCGATACAAAAATGAAAGGACTTTTTTTATACTAATTCTTTTATCGAATAGGGGACTAAGGAAGTTTACAGAAAATCAAATTGCATATTACAAGCAAGCAGCTGTGAACATAATACATGACTTGTACATGTAGCTTGAATATCAATTTCTAAAATACTTGTATTCAAAAAAATTAATGGGGTCAGAATTTAAAGTCATCACACACAAAAGCACTTTTCCTTCTTTTATAATAAGACAGTGAGTAGGACTCGTCCTTTGTTTTGTTTTGGGGTTTTTTTTTTTGGGGGGGGGGACTGGGGGTAAATTTAAGTTCACTAAACTACATTGAATTTTTTCCTGGCACATCCCTCAAATCGTCACTGTTTTTCGAAGAGTCACTTATATCCAAATGCTTAATTGAGATTTACATTTTACGCTATGCTTTGCTTAATATTGCAAAATCTGCAATACTAAAGCCACGGTTTGCAGTTAAAAACCTCTCATATGATTCTGTATAAGTTTAACCTCTCCATTGACTAATTTCTTTAGATATATTGGCTAATTGCCATAGTATTAGCCAAAGATACAAGTCTCTTCGTGAAAACTAAAAAGTGAGATGACATACATAAACACCCTACTGGATAATGTATTTTTACATAGGAAAACAACTTTTGCTACATTTGACGCTCTTCTGTTACAACGTATTACCATGCATTTTCGGGCTGATGGCTCTTGTGAAAACACAAAATGCAATTATTGAGATAAAGGCCCCTTCCTGTAATAATAAATAATTTGTCATTAAAAGATATGTGGCTCTTTGTGAAAACGGTGACAAAATACAGACACGATATGATCCTTGGCAAAAAGTAGGAATATTTTAAAGAGTACAAAAACTGACCAGTTAAAAACCTCTCAGTTTTTGTACTCTTTAAAATATTCCTACTTTTTGCCAAGGACCATATCGTGTCTGTATTTCGTCACCGTTTTCACAAAGAGCCACATATCTTTTAATGACAAATTATTTATTATTACAGGAAGGGTAGACTTTTCAGGCTATTTAAAGGAACATTACAGAATTGGTTTTTGCTAACAAAACAGTTGATGGCAGTGTAAGCACTTTATGTAATCCACCATATACATAAACTGACAAACCTGTAAAAGTTTGAGATCGATCGGCCATCTGGGTCACGAGAAATTAGTGAAAAACCGATTACACATTTGCATGAAAATCATATAGATTCAACAAATGAATAAAACGCTCACTGAGCGATAACTCCAATCGGAAGTTTAGTTTATTCATTTCTCATCAAATATGGCATTTCAGACAGAAATATTTCAAGGGATGTTTTCTACTATCATCATCATTAGACAGTGTAAGTTTTATGTAAATCTGTGATCAAAAAGTATATTTTACAAGTTTTTTTCTTACCAATTCTGTAATGTTCCTTTAATCAAAAATTTGTCAAATTTTTCCCAAGGGCAAAAAAACGAAACAAAATGGAAATCAGACCAAAGTAGGATCAATATCATGCCTGTCAAAATAACTGTCAAAAGTTTCAGCAAAACTGCTTTTTCACAGGATCAGGTTTCTTTAAAGATTTCAGCAAAGCTGCTTTTTCTTAGGATCATGTTTCTTTGAAAGTTTCAGCAAAATGCTTTTTCACAGGATCTTGTTTCTTAAAAGTTCCATCGAAACTGCTTTTTAACAGGATTATGTTTCTTTGAAAGTTTCAGCAAAACTGCTTTTTCACACGATCAATATGTTTCTTTTAAAAAAGAACTGTGATTGGCCTAAAAGGGCATAATTCCCAGCAGAGCAAATGGCCCTTTAGTCACTGTCATAAGTCTAGGTCAGATAAAACAAAGAGGCCATATTTGGGGGGTCATTGGCAATGACCGGTTTGATTCAAAAGTAGCAAATCTAGCATATATTAATGGGCTAAGAGCAGTAATGGGCCAAGTGCATTGATAACGATGGGAAAATGTTTTGACTGAGGGATACTTTGTGTAGTGCTGAAATGATGTGAAATCAATGCATGGGAAATTCTTGGGACTAATCATATTCCACAATACCAGGATTTAAGCTCAATCCTGTAGGCATATCAACTTATACATAAAAAGGCTGCCAACAGTTTTCCTGTTGGTTTTTCAATCCTTAACAATCAATGTATAATAAACAGCACATTTCTCATTGTGATGACAGAGTTTACTGTTCGAACAAACACAAAATGTTTGTCACAATACTTTTATCTTCACGGATGGCCACAGTTTGCCCAAAGCGATCAGACTGTAAAAAGTGTAGTTATTAAAGAAAAGGGTAAAGAAAACCTTGTTCTTTGTCCCCCCACTGAGGTACGGTTCATTGAATGGCATGCGGAAACTTGACAGCAGAAATCCTATTAAAACATGGGCTGCATTAGGTGGCTCCATAGGTTAAAGATGGACATGAACGGTGTATTCCAAGCAACAAGAATCATTTAGCCTTCTTAACAATGTATGTACGAACCGATTTTAGCCAAGCAAAATTCATATTGGAAGTTTGAAATGATACATAATTAGAAAATAAAAACGACTATTACATGACGAATTTCCGCGTTTTTTCAAAGAAGTTTCAGCATATTGACCGCTGGCGGCGCTGTGTGAAAAAGCTGATTGTATGACGTATACCCGTAGAGACAACCTGAACATTGCACTTTGACCTGTACGTATAGCGTATGCTGTCTGCTGTTTTTTTATAAAATAGTGAGGCTAGACTGCATGTCTTTTTATCGCCAAAGATACTTCTATTGAGGAAAAATGCCAACTATTTTATTTATCTCTCGACTCTCAGTCCACGGACCCGTATGCATGTGTACGTCGTATACACCTCAAGGCATACATTGTATACATACTACTAATGTATACACGGACGGGCGCAGGGTCCAGTCTCGATCCGCGGCTGTACGTCATCAAAACAGGTGAAATGATATGTAAATAAAGTGACGACGACATGCTCATTTCGTGAAACGGCCGCTGCAATGCAACAGATTTACGTCAAATAATTGTCTTTTTAAAAACATGTCTGAAATTTTGAAACTTTGTGTAAGTGAAACTAAGGTCTTTATAACACTCCAGCAAACATGAATTTAAACTGTGCGCTTGTAATTATAAGCTTTTTTCTTGGACCCCAAAGATGATAAATGGAAACAATTAGAAACACAGGTGACATTGGTGACTGTTCTACATTTAAACACCCTTACAGTGTAGGTTCCGAAAACCTCCTCATGATTTACATGCAAGGATTAGGGTTAGGATTAGGAAAATACACTAAAGGGGTGTCGGAACATAGGTGTGTATCCGTGACATTACCTATTCACTTTTTAGACCAAAGAACTTTCGTTGCTGCACTTTTCACAACCACACTATTCAGACATGATTTCTACAGGTTGAGATCATTCTTGTCAGGTAGAGCATTAAGCTTAAAAGAGCCATGAAATTGAAACACCAATTAAACCTACATAACAACTGTATGATGAATTGAAATTGTTTTTGTTAACATATAGTAACTCAGTAAATCAGCGAGAAATTTTGATTGACAGGCTCTCCGTTCGGAAAAAATAACTTGTCAAGCCGTGCGTGTTCATGGGCATAATTGCTGCAATCTCCTGTCTAACCTATACACTCATCTAGATGATAATTTTTCACCAGAACCGCTCAGAAATGATACAGAGTTTCAAGAAACAACATCAGAGAGCAGGCTGGGAGATCATAGGCTGACGTACTTGGACTTCATTGCTTTTTTATGATTGCTGTCAACGTTGGTATTGTTTTCATGTGTAAATATAAGTCTACGAAGTTATCTACTAAATGTATTGGCTGGTAAAGAAACCAAGAATGCCTCACGATGAACTTAATCACTGTACCTCGCAAGCCTGAGGAAACCTGTAAACAAGAGTGCTTGCTATGTGAACCAGAAACACAGGAGTTAACCCTCCTCTTCCAGGATAAGTATTCTGGGTCCTTTCACGTGCACTACCAGTCCTAGTACACTGTAACTATGGTTTCTGTCCCATCCGAAAGAAAAAAACAATTACGGTGAAGTATCTTGTTCATGGACACAAGTGCCACGACCAGGACTCAAAACCCCACTCTGCTGATCAGATCGCCTGAACTTGAGTCATGCATGTACTCCAAACTGCTCGGCCACAACACGCCATAAAAAAACCCATTACATACAGTTCAGCAGCAAACAGCATTAAAGATTCTTTTGTGACATCACTTGACATAGGAACTGTTTGCAATTCACTCATCAGACTGAAAAGTAACTACAACATATATTTTGTTTTCAGGGATCAACACATAAAGGAGAAATGTTCTCACATATACATGTATACAGTACTTCATTGATGAGAGTTGACAACTATGATCACTCATCACTACTAGGATTAGTTTAAATTGTAGCAAACATTTCTGAGGCAGACACAATGTTGAAAATACTGAAAATGTCTGATTGGGATGATACCATTGGAATTGTAGTGGGAACTGTTGGAATGTTTCTCAACATTCTAGCTTGGCTGGTCATCCTTTGCACCAAAAATCTCCATAATATGACAAACTACTTGCTGGCATACATGTATCTTGCAGTGAACAGCACGCTCCGGATTATCATGGGTGCACTGGTATTACTGTGGACACCAGCGGTTTTCCTTATGGTTGTCTGCTTACCAAACCAAACACAGAATGATGCAATTTTGCTGTCACAATGCCTTCTTTAATTGTTGTTATTTACAACATGAACTCTGTAATCAATCCCATCGTTTATCTCTCCAAATACAAGAAGTTACGGAAAGGTCTTCAAGACATGCTTTGCTATTGCACTGGTACATGTAGACCTCTTAGGCAAAACTGTATTGATGTTCAGATTGTTATGAATGAACGAAATGTTCTAGATGAAAACCAGGAGCTAGCAATCGCACCATACCAAGCACCATAACTGTTCCAAAATCACCCACATTTTTCAAGCTGGTTGACTTTATATTGGTCAACACAGATTAATAGCGTAATCTTAAGTTGACAACTGGAGCAAATACTGTTGCAACTCTAACTACAAATCCCAGCTGAGAATGAATAACCACAGACTATCTGATTAAAGAATATAAGAGCGCACTAACGCAACTGGTTGGCAAAATACGTGTTTGTGCGTCTGCTTAGTGGACAAGTTTAAATGGAGTTTGCCAGCAATAGCATAGAAAGGGGATCTACATTTTATTTCTGCATTCTCGATTAGATGGTAAAAAAATTCCCAAGACCAAGTTTAAACACATTGTGGCCCTTCGGTTAACACATGAGCAGCACCCTCTAGTGCACCAGAAAGGAATCTACCTGTACGTGTACATATCAACTCTTACAAAAGATTTGATGAAACCAAGCTACCACCATTTGACAAGTTTTACCCCATAGCTAAAACAACTTGAGAATCTCTGTCAATCACTAACATTAACCAACAAGCACAAGAAGTTTACTGTGTTTTAAAACTACAACAGGGAAGCTGCCATGGTGAGCAGTTGATCACCTCCCATAGAAAAACAACTAATAATAGAAAATCCAATCATTTGATCAACTGATGTTAGGGATGGGGACATTAACAAGTATGCACTTGACCACTGCCTTCATTGTACTTGGTTTGAAATGGGAGTGACAGGATGGGTGAGGGCTGACTATAGGAAGAGAAACAAATAGGTAAGGACCAAATGAGGTGTGGTGTACAGGAAGTGTCACCTAACTTTAAAAAAAAAATAACTCCGTTTTTTGTTTCAAGTCGATACATCATTGCAATAAGGAGATATGGACATAAGGTTTGTCATTGTTTGAACTCACTCATCTGGAGCCAGTGAAACAATCATGAGTTACATTCATACTGTGACTGTGCAATATTTGCATGTTCGCTGTAATGTTGTAAGTTAGGCTCTTGAAAATCCTGAGTGCAACGTTAAGCCTAACATTTTGTTATTCCCAAGACTTAAATTTTCTTAAAAAACATGGTTGAGAACCAAAATACATGACTGTCACTGAAGAGCAACTGATGCACTATCACTTTGGTTTCTCTCAATCTGAAGTCTGAACCCTAAGTTATAGGCCAAATTGACTTATTGTCTCAGTTCAACCACCACACCCTGAACCTCCCCAAGACTTTTTGCCTACAGGTGACCTCAATCTTCCAACATCCTCCTCTCCTGTACATACCCACACTTCAGGGTAAATTCTACTCTCTAATAGGCCAGAATGCATAAATTCTATTTACCGATTGGCCAGAATGCGTTAATTCTATTTACAGATTGGCCAGAATGCGTAAATTCTATTCTCTGATTGGCCAAAATGGTGACACCTGAGTTATTATTTTGAAGTTGTGTTGAGTTTATCAATATAAATTTTCCATTAAATTCACTTGTTCTTTGCTGTAAAGTATTTGTGGCATGATTTGCTCCAAGGGGAAAAGTAGAAACATTTCATTGAGTACAAGAGCTGACTTACATGTACACATGGTTGTAAGCTTTAGAAGATTTTTCAGGTTATTTAATCACAGAGGAATAAATAGGAAGAATATCATGCCTGTTTAAAGGTATTATCCAGGATTGGTAGAGCTGACAAAATAGTCGCAGACAGTGTTCTTGTTTTGTGTGATTCAACCTATGCATGAACAAACAAACCTGTGAATGTTTGAGCTCAATTGGTCATCGAGGTCACGAGAAAATAGTGAAAAGAGACCTTATGTGTTTTCTGTTTTTTCAAACATCAAGTTTTTATCACAGGTGATAAAAACTATTGTTTTACTTATTTCTTAGAAACGATAGCATTTTATGCAGAAATATTTTAAGGAACCCTTTCTACCATTACTTACTTTAAATCATGTAAGTTATGTGTGAATCTGTGAGCATTTGTGTTTTTCGATTTTACCAATAGTGTACAGGGCCTTTAAATACTGTTAACTTTTGATCATGATTATTTTTTTTTTAATTACTTCAAAACTTGAAGTTTATTATTTTCAGTTGACATCATTTTAAACATTTAATGAAACATTTTACATACCCATTCCAGTGATGAAGTGAGCCTGAAGTTTCTGCAACCTTGTTTGATGTTTCTTGAAGAGTCATCAGCCAGGGGGGGGGGGGGGGCTGAAAGCCAACATACACTAGGAGGCTTGGTGATCACTGATCCAAACAGCTATCAACTATGCAGGTGTTGAATTAAACTTGCCAATGGTTCGCAGGGTTCCGTCCACACTCTTTACACCCTCCTCCTCCTGGATTTGCTCCTGGTCCCATTTCCGAAGTCTGATTTTCAAAGTTATTCTTTTCAAGTATTTTTGATGTCTTCAAATCTACAATGGAAGCAAAAAAGGTTTAATTTAGTTTTAAAACATAAGACATCATCGGTTAAGGTATAAGACATCATCGGTTTTGTAAATCATCATCATCACTTGTGTCAGGCACAATGCTAATTCTGCTTTTAAAAGCAGAGTGCTATAAAATTGTGCCCAGGGCCCACTTTCATAGAGCCTGTAAGCACAAAAACTTGTCCATTTGTGAATAATGCAGAGATGCAGGGGATACCCGCTGTCACCTCGCTAAATGTGGATGGATTTGACGTTCTTTATGAAAATACTATGACAGTTTTCTCAACAAGTAAACACTGTATTCAGCAGAAACTTTCACAGGCGACTTATATTGCAGCTTTCTTGATAACTTGGCCTGTAAATCAGCATTAGGTTGACAAAAATACAATCTATGACCCTCCCATTATTAAAGCAGCTGGATGAATTGAGGCAAAATAAATTTTAAAAAAAATGTTTAGCATCCTTCCTTTTTGAAAAAAGGGAGGAGGTGGACCTTTTTTTTTTTAAATGGCTGCCTGACACATTTTCCCAGGCAACTGGCCGGGCTATTTTTAAAGATGGTTGCCAGCTTTTTCTGTGTTTTTTCAGTATGCTAAAGTAAAAAAATACAATCTTTATGTATTTTAGAATTTAATTTTTACGTCAGATATCGTAAAAATTTATCATAAAAAAAAAAGGAGGCAGCCCTTTAAAAAGGAAGTGGGCGGGGATGCTAAACATGTTTTGTTTTTTTTCCCCTTAGGCCCAGGTCTCAATTTTATGGCACTGCTTACCATGGACTTCTGCAGTTTTGTCTACCCATAATGGGACACATATGTGCAGAACTCCTTAGTAAACAGGCAACAGCTTGAACAATTTCTGCTATTCAAAAATAAGCAGGAAATCAGTTGCAAATGGTATTTGGCATTTCAGCTGGTAACCATTTTTATGTTGAGCACAAAAGTTTTGTGCTTAGCTTAGTTCTGCAGCTCCATAAAATTGGGCCCTCAACCAAATTTCAGAGAGTTGTTCCAGTAGAAAATATAGCTTAACAATATTCTGCTTAGAAACATTGAGCTGGATACCAGAGCTGTAAAGTGATAGTTTGGTTGGTAAACTTATCCTGGTAAGCATAATAGTTTTTGTTCATAGTTAAACATTGTGCATAAAAAGCTCTTGGCCCAATTTCATAGAGCTGCTTAAGCACAAAAGGAAGCTAAGCACAATAAAAATATCCTTACCAAAATAAGATTACCAGCCAAAATAGCATTCCACATGTACTATTTGTGACTGGTTTCCTGCTTAGTTATGTCCAGCAAAACATTTGTAAGCGATATTTTCTGCTTAAAAGCAGCTCTATGAAATTGGGCCCTGGTCACCCATGGAGTTTTCTTGCAGAATTTGGTTACAAGCGTAAAGCAGAAATTAAATACGTTTCAATCTTCAAAAAGGAACTTTGCCCTTACCTCTTGGCTGTTCTGCAGCAACTCAACGTCTTTAGTGACCTCCAAGAAATGGTAACCTGACACAAAACCCTTCTCAGCCAGTCGGTCGAGAGCTAGAATCTCAATACACCTGCTCTGAGCATGCACGGTAGCTGACCAATCAAGAAGGGCGATGACTAAGGGGAGAGGTGGAGTTACGGGTTTGGCTTGTAGGATGGGGAGTCTAATCTAAACTTTGCTTGGAGCCAAACATTCTAAGAATTTAGAATGATAAGAACAATATACGTAAATTACACTTTGGATATCATAATCATTTAAAAGATTGTGTTTTTCTATACAGCTAAAAAATATTTTTAAAAAGGTCAGAAATTTGTCCGTCATGGGAGGTGAACACAAATTTGAAATCTCACCTGACAGACAGTAATTTGTCTTCCATATCCTTATAAGGGAAAGACGCTTGAAAGATTCTACAAGTTTTTATACTAGCCCACATGTATACATACATGTACGTATTTCTGCCCTTAATAATGGTATTGTCATCAACAACCATTTTCATGAGTTTGTGATTTGAGGATCTGTTTTACACAACTTCTTTTGCATTCATATCTTTTGAGATTCAAAGATCGGTGTTCGATGATGCACATACGGAAATCAGTCAATGAACTTCGCACCACATCGCTCGCAAGGCCCTCTATCAGCAAAAATGTTTGATGTTTGAATAGCCTTCATCCATGGCTGTTTATATAATCCACAGGTATGCACCTCACTTTGCATCTACTTGGCTCGAGAGTGTGTATTGAGTCAGAGTCTAGCCAAGCTTTCTTATGAATATGGTAATTATCAATGTCCAATCACAGCTTGATTGCTGGTTAGCTTGGACTTTGAATCTGCTGCCTGTATTGTACTGCACATACTACACGATGTATTGTGTGTGCATGGACGACCGACGAGAGATTGAACATTACAGTTGTACTTGTGCACCATGGGCTAGTTTGACAATGACAGCTTGCCTGCTGTTGGCCGACCATGGATGTGTTGCATGTAGAGAGACATGGAGGCATGTTACAAAAATTTGAACAAAATAGTGAGCAAAATCTGCTTTATTTCATTTCAAATCTTCAAAACTTATTATTTTACTGTCACTTTAAATGACGGAAAGTGCAAGGTCGGAGCTTCAAAAATCAACTTGACCTTTACAATCACTGCAACCGGTTCCCTGCTGATAAATCCAGAGTGGTGTATTTCTGTAAGTTTTATCATGTCAGTGCAACAAGGTTGTAACTCGGCATCCATCGTCTTTATAACATTGGGCTCTGCATCTAAGCAGTGAAAGTCGAACCATTCGTTGCAATTTTACACTCAAATAGAGTTTATCAAATGCAAGGTGAAATGTTTACCTCATCATTGTCCCAGAGTTGACTCTTCCTAGTGCCCTCAGAGTGTTTCCTTCTCCTCATCTTCACCTTCAGCCAATCAAACAACCTCTCCTGGTCATGTGATCCCAACGCAGGCAGCGAAGCTACCAACTTCCAGTAGTGATGCTGCTGTCTGGGAGCAGAAGGATTTGCCGAGTACAGTGGGTAGGTCCAGGGACGACCACGCCTTTCTGGCGGCAAAGGTTTTGCAAGTAGTGAATCCGGAGGATGGAGTTGGCAATTTTCTCCCGGCTAGTCCCAATACTGTAAGAAAGAAGATTTATAAATTATGCATAATGTTGCCACAGTGGAAAAACAGTGTTTAAATGAAAAGAATGTTTGGAATTGCAGAAATGTCATAGGTTACTTAAACTCTATGGGAAGCACAACCCTTATCATTAAGAGAAAGAGTTTGCCCGGTGTTTCTGGCATGATCGGCTGCAGATTGTGCTGCAGCTAAAACATTACAAGGTGCTTAACAAAATGGGTCTCAAAATTCATATGCATTCATTTTATAGCCTAACAACCTATGATCAGTGTAACAAGTACACAGCTGTGGCTGCTACTGGTATTCAGTGTTCTCCAACAAGTCAAAAAAGCTTGGCGCACCACCACGCTTTCTGTGGCTCCCAACACGTTTAAGAAGTTGCCGCTAAGGTTCTGCCACACTTTTTATTCCCACGTTTTTTTTTTAAGCTCATGCAATTCAGAGTTCAAATGCAATCTTTAAAACCTTTGCTCAAAGAAGTCAGGAGAGAGTGGCCATCAGGAATCACCTCAGAGTGCAACACCATGATCGCAGAGCATGTACAATCAAACTCTTTCTGGGCCCTTAGGCGGGACCGAGCCCGACGCCGTAAAGGCAACACATCCCACAAGGGCCCATCCTTAAACCCAGACACCCACGGAAGGACTTGTCTGAAACAGCATGCCCCTTCTGTGGCTTTGCTAACAGCGTGGCATAAAAACTGATTCTTCTGCTCTACTACACATCTGGACAATTTGACAAGTGCCTCTGCGTCCTGTTTTGTTGTGTTTGTTTTGAACATTCTTGATAGAGTAGTTGTGAATACTAGTCTCTTGGGGACACCTTTGTTGGGTGTTCTTCTCATAAGTTTGGGAAAATAATAGACCGAAACTCCTCAGGGCACAAGTGAGTCCTGAGGCAGCCACATACGGAGTTACTGAACACCAGCTTCACAAACTACAACTTGTACAAAATGCTGCCGCTCGTGTTTTAACAAAATCTAAAAAACATGATCATATTACACCTATATTGCAGGAACTTCACTGGCTTCCCATTCGACAACGAATTCAATTCAAAATTTTACTAATTACATTTAAATCTCAGATTGGCTTAACTCCATCTTACATTGCAGATCTTCTTGTACCTTACGCCCCTTCTCGCACTCTTCGTTCTTCTGCTAAGACCCTTTTAACTATTCCTAGAACGTCCTCATCATATGGCGATCGTGCCTTTTCTGCTTGTGCTCCTAAACTTTGGAACACTTTACCTAATAACATTAGATGCTGTAGTTCTCTTCCATTGTTTAAAAACTTGCTGAAAACTCATTTATTTAACTCCACATACACTTAGCTTGTAACATGTCTTAGATTATTCATCTGTATATTTGTCTTTGTATTCTATATTTCTCTTTTGCTGCTTATATGTTTTTGGTTTTTGTTTTGTTCTGCGCCTCGGAATAGGGTCTCATACACTAGATAGATTTTAGTTTTTCGCTACTTTGTCCGGGTTTCGTGGGAACAGGTCTCATTTGGTCCGTGAGCTGCTTGTGCCAGGTTCGCAGGTATTGATGCGTAGGTGCGCATTTGGTGGTCGCCATAAGTTGCAAAACAAATATGAGCGATATCTGTACATTGTTGTGTGGGTAAACCAGTGTGGGGATGTATGTCGCATCCGACCAGTAGATGGGGGGGGGGGGGGGCAAGAGTAAACAGTTAATAGGAAGTATCTATTGTTAGACCCCCTTGCAGAACCAGAATCCGATAATGAAGGATCCGATGAAGATTCGTTGTGTGATGATGTGATTGTGTCCGACATTGGGGGCTTGCCGGACCAGCCTCCAGCCAATTTCCCAAACGAGGTAGCCAGTGAAAAAGTAGGGGGGCCATTGCGTGACAATGGCTCCAAGAATGCTTTTCCACGCCGATCACAGAGGGCGACAAAGGGGTTACACCGGAATCCATATCGAATGCCCGAGTCAGCCTTATGCTAAAACGTGTTTTAAGATAAGCATGTTAGATTAAGAGTAGATAATTCTTGAGTAAACTGGCCAGTAACGTTGCCTGGTGTCTGCCCCAGACCTGGGGCGTGTTTGAGTGGAATGTCCAGGGTATCCGGGTTCCTTTAGGCACACCCAGGCTGGAAGGTCCCATCAGGTAGCTTCCCTCCTGAAAATGGCCAATTGAAACCAATTCATTTTTCAATTGGTCTGAATTGGAATGAATTGGTTCAATTGGATGTTCAATTGGTTCCAATAAATTTCCAATTCGCAAAGTGTTGCCAATTGACCTATTATTTTACTGAATAGAATGACCAATTGGTTCAAATGTGTTTGAAATATGTTTCAATTGATTTGTTTTTTTATTTGTGATGACCAATTGCTACCAATTGGTCCCGTTTGAAATGGAATGAATTGGTTCAATTGGTTTGTTTTTTCAACTATGATGACCAATTGCTACCAATTGGTCCCGTTTGAAATGGAATGAATTGGTTCAATTGGTTTGTTTTGTCAATGTGATGACCATTTGCTACCAATTGGTCACAATTGGTCCCGTTTTAAATGGAATGAATTGGTTCAATTGGCTTGTTTTTTCAATTGCGATGACCAATTGCTACCATTTGGTCCAATTGGTCCCGTTTGAAATGGCATGAATTGGTTCAATTGGATGCTTAAATAAATATTCCAACAAATGTCCAATTCCCAAAATGTTTCCATTTCAACTGTTATTTTACGTACTAGAATTACCAATTGGTTCAAATGTGTTTGAGATATGTTTCATATGTTATTTTTTCAATTGCAATGACCAATTGCTACCATTTGGTCCCAATCACATAACAGGAATACCAGTAATGCCTAATTTGTTCAATTATTTTCTATGTTTTTTCCCCCTAATTTTGATTTCAAACCCCAATGATGACAATTGCTATCAATTGGCTCCAATATCATAAGTCATATCAGAAATACCAATCAGGGCAAAATCTCTATTAAAATTTACCCCAACTGAACATTTTGTGACTATTTGGACCATTCAGGTAACTGAGATTACATATTGGTTCCACTTTGTGTTATATTTCGGTTTTTATTTTTCACAAATATATTCATTCTTACAAATCGGTTTATTTGGACAATAATGTACCACAAATAGAATTCATCTATTGCATGTGCTGCTTGTAAATATGACACTCAACATTTTTGGAAAATAATTAGGTACAAAGACAACTGGTGTGTTTCCGTTAATCGTTTATTATTTACACATGACAATATTTTAAAAACATTCTTGAATATATGATTTATTGTTATGCCTGATAATAATTTAATTTAATACTTCAAACATACAGACACATGTAGTTCATACTTTGGCAATGCATAAAAAAGCTAATAATTACAGCTTACTTGGTTGAAAGAGAGTAACAGTGCTAATACTTGGTTGAATAAGAGTAACAGTGCTAATTATGTTAAGCTATACAGTGATGTAATTTTGAAGCAGAGCAATGTTAATGTTAAAATTAAAACACATGCTTGACTGCAATATAACTTTTACAATAACATGAAAGAAATTCATCAGGCTGGTAAATTATCAACTTTGTAACTGAATTTTTCTATTAACACAGCCAATTACTTACGTAGTTTCATTTACATTTCAACTAGTTTAACTAGTCATCCTCAGAACAAAGCACCACTTACCACTAGTCGGTTGGCTAGTCAAAACATAAACGAAACTAAGTAATTGGCTGTGTTTATTGAAAATTCATTTACAAACTTTCATAATATAATTAAACAAAGCAAACAATTCATTTTTATTCCATAGAATTGCAAATGAAACGTGAAAAAAATGTACACAAACAATGTCATTGTAATCGTAAGTCTTTTAAAACATTTACCTTAACTAGGGAACCACTAGTGAACAAGATATTATATCCAAGTATAAACTTATCCAAGTACATGTACCAGGTATTAAAAATATTCAGGTAAACTAGAACAAGACCATGTACACTGTAATAGCCACTTTCCATTTTCAGTGATTAAAAACTAAGTCTGTAAAGACAGATCATTACAGACATGTTGGTGATTTACAAACAATATGTGTGTAATTAAAGGCACTGGACACCTTTGGTAATTGTCAAAAGACCAGTCTTCTCACTTGGTGTATCTCAACAAATGCATAAAATAACAAACCTGTGAAAATTTGAACTCAATTGGTCGTCATAAATTACAAATGGTTGAACCAAAAAGAATCACTTCATTGTGCCCATTCGCAAATGATGATATTTTTTGAATTGTGCCATATACACCACCTGTCAACATAACTATGCTATCATCTCTTCTCAGACTCCTTTCATTCTCGCTGGAATGGTACACTTTCCCTTTCCAAACCATTCTCTCTTGTGCACATTCATTACTGCCAGAGGCTCAATCTGCAGCTGGGCAAGAGCTTCTCTTTGCTCAGGTGTAGGCTGTACTATTGATGGCCTTCCAAGCAACAATACTTCACCTTCATGTTCATTATGAACCATCTTGTATGGGTTTATTAAGTGGTTTAAAAGTTCTTGAGCTGATTCACTCAATCTAGTTCGCAGAATAACCAATGGTAATGCCTTGAGGAGCATAAATTTTTTGGCAATTTGATGGGTCACACATTTAGTTCCCTTCGCTAGATTCTTGAGTATCCTATTTCCATTCTCGAACCCAAAGGCAGAATGTGTCCAAAGTGGACCCAATTAAAGCACTGACTTGGGAAGGTGAAGAAGCTGGTGCACATTGAAAGTACATGCTTCTATCCCATACAAAACTTCTACCCTACCTACAAATTCAGTCGGAAGGATATCAGCTTTGTTTATATCAGCATAAGAAATAACTTCTTGAAGAAGTCGGAAGATCTACTCACAAAGGAGGATCCAATGTTTGAGATAGCTTATTGGCAAGATATCTTTCAAACAAGGGACAATATAGAACAGCAGCCACCACTTCCACTCAGTTGCTTTCCAATGTTTCAATGTATTTAGAGGTCTTGGAAGACGAGTTATCTCATGAATTGGCTTGATAGCCATAATTCTAGCATTTGTGGTAGCTTGCACTCTTGGTGATCCAATGTAGTACTCTTTTTGTACATCATGAAGCCAGGCATTTGTGATCTGTCTTACAACACCCAACAACACACAATGCATGTAATCAGGGCAAACACTGGATATGATGTTAAATGACGGTGGTAAATTGATTAGAATGGAGGGACCTTTTACTCCATTAATAATCCTTCACTCTCTTAGGGCCTGTTGCATGTTAAGCAGAGTTTCTCTCTGTGTTCTTTCCTGATAATCATTTTCCCTAAGGGATAAACCCTGGATGTGCCACCACCACGTGGTATTTGTTGTCCTGGGTGCAAGGGCCATGGGCAACCGAACCCACCATTAAACTGAATGAAGTTTTGTATGGTGGGTTGTGCCACTGAGTCTACACAGCAGGCAAGAGGGAAACACTTTGTTACCTTGATTTGACCATCTGGCAGTTTCCATCTCACCCCCTGCGTAGCCAAGTTTTCAGCTTCTTCTACAAATGGCTTAAAAAATAAATTCATGTCAGTGTCTTTTTCCCAAACCATAAGCCAGCCAACATAATGTTCTTATCCCTCTCTCTTGGTGGTAACTCATTGATGGTAACATGCACTGGCCATATTGAGTACCCAGAGAAAGCAAACACAGGTGCATCATCAGTGTTGAAGCAGTAAGAAAGATTATTGTGATCACTCAACACACCCCCCATCTGCACACAACTATTGGTACATTGTGCCGTTCCATATATTGTGCCATCCTCAACAACTTCCCCCCGAAATCTCTCCTCCAGCTGATCTCTAATTTTGTCTTGTTCATTTGGTTAGCCAAAGGTATTGTCAAAAAATAATTGCCATCAGTCTTGTCACCTAAGTTACAGATTTGGTCGCTTTCAGGGCAATGAACCTCTTCAACTACATTATACCCCCTCTTAGCTACATAAGTTAAACAAGTCTTACAAAAGAAATGGCATTGAACATGAGAACCACAATTAAAAAGTTTAGTAAATAGAAATTTACTATTGGGAACAACCTCAACTCCAAATAGCACATTGACAAGTTTAAGTAAATCTTCTAAAGCCAGTCCTGTGATATTGTGGCGGAGAGCGTATGCTAAAATCAGTAACAATGCCTCACTACGATTCGTGTTTGTCGCAATTCCCAAAGGGTCGTCAGGATTCGATGGGCCTGCAATGTCGAAGGGCTGCTGTACATCTTCGCTACCTGATGAATATTCCTATATAATGAAATCTTCAAGAAAAGTTTGAAGATTTATAAACTATCTGTCACTGTTTGTGTGTTCAAAACAATGTTGCAGTTAAAGGCACTGGACACTATTGGTAATTACTCAAAACAATTGTTAGCATAACAACTTACCTGGTTAACGAGCAATGGAGAGCCATTGATAGTATAAAACATTGTGAGAAACAGCTCCCTCTGAAGTAACGTTGTTTTTGAGAAAGAAGAAATTTCTCACAAGCATCTGAAAGCACACAACTTGTGCGGCAAGGGTGTTTTTCTTCCATTATTCTCTCGCAACTTTGATGTCCAATTGAGTCAAAATTTTCACAGGTTTGTAATTTTATGCATATGTTGAGAAACACCAAGAGAGAAGACTGGTATTTTGACAATTACCAAAGGTGTCCAGTGCCTTTAAAGGCTCTTAAAGACACTGGACACTATTGGTAATTGTCAAAGACTAGTCTTCACAGTTGGTGTATCTCAACATATGCATAAAATAACAAACCTGTGAAAATTTGAGCTCAATCGGTCGTCGAAGTTGCGAGATATTAATGAAAGAAAAAGACACCCTTGTCGCACCATGGTCACACGAAGTTGTGTGCTTTCAGATGCTTGATTTTGAGACCTCAAATTCTAAATCTGAGGTCTCGAAATCAAATTCGTGGAAAATTACTTCTTTCTTGAAAACTACGTCACTTCAGAGAGAGCTGTTCCTCACAATGTTTTATACTATCAACCTCTCCTCATTACTTGTAATAAAGAAAGGTTTTTATGACAATAATTATTTTGAGTAATTACCTGCCTTTAACACTCTGTAAATGACCGTTAGGTCGGAATGCTTTATTTGCGTTCTCTTATTATACCCATAGATGAATATACAAAATGAATTTCAGCAAAATTTAAGAGGTGACCTGTACCAATTTTCAGACATTTGGTTGGTGTGACACAGAATGATCCTACATTACTTGTTGTATCCAAACAACATGCTTACCTCATAATCACTGGGTACAGAACTGTTTTCATCAGATAAATCTTGAAGATCAGGTCCTTACTTGAATTGGAGGTACATGTACATGTATAGCATACAAGCTTTTCAGTAATTTCCCCAACTGCTGAATCATCTTGCAGTTGTGATACATCAGATACATCAAATTCACTGGATTCATAAGATGCACTTCTTACATGTTGAGCTCCTTTATTGAGCAGAGAAAGGCTATCGGTGGAATTATGGCATGGAGAGCTTCCTGTGTTTAATAAAATGATGATGTATTAGAAACAATTTCTTTAAAGTGTAAATAAGTGATATTTTCAAGAAAGTCCCTTTTTTAAGCCAAGCCCCCAAAACGGTGCTAGTTGAATTAGTTGGAGGTATTAAGGGCGTGTTGTCGGCACTATGTGCTTGTTGGCGGCTTAGTATGACCCCATATGCATGTGTAAGAAACAACTAATGTTACAATTGTGATAATTTTTCAGAAGCAGCAGAATGAACTCCGCAAGCAGGCAATGAACAGCCGTTTAAATACGGTGATTGCCATGGAAAAAAGTGCTCCCTTAGCCTCCAACTCCCTGCAGTCACCAAGGAAGCGGGTTTCCATTTCTAGTTTGGAGGAGGAGGAGGATGATATTGTGACGGAACAGGGAGTAGACTTGGTAAAGTTTACTGCACCTGACGCAGTGCACATTGTGCGTTGCGGGGGGTGCTAGCGGTGCATATAAGCGAGCAGCACTGGTTTTCCCGCCGCTTTTTGGTCTAGTGTCTTTTGATGTAGTTTTTTGCTCTATTACTGTTAGTGTTCTAGTTCTGTGACCGTGAACTGTGCGTTGGCACTGTGTTGAGACCAAATTGTGGGTTCCCACTGCTACTGTGTGCGTTATCTTTAGCTGGTGGTTGAGCTGTGTGACCCGTGGTGTTTCTACGTTCAGCGGGAGAGATTCACTAGCGAGATGGGTTTTATCGTATAAGTAAACTTTATGGTAATGTAAGGCTCGGAGTTGTAGAGCGTGAATTGTGGAACCTTTATTGGAGGCTGAAGCATTGGAAGGTTGTGTGAGTTGTATGCCATTGAATACACGTTGGTGTAGAACGGCCGAGGTACGATTCAGTTGCGATCACTGTGCGGGCTACCCGGAAGGTTATTAGAGTAGCGCTGACGAGTTCTTTAGAGAGGGTTTTTGTAATCCGCATGAAGTTTCTATTGTGCAGACTGCCAGTCTGTGAGGTTTATTAGCATAATACAGTGTGAGGTATACCTGTGTTTGGCGAGGCTGATTCCTAGCGCTATGCCGACTGAGGTTGTACTGAGGTTTATGCTGCTTACTACACTTGTTTGTGTTACTGAGGTTTATTACATTAAGGTGAGGTTTATTACCATTATCTGGTTGTGTAATTACTATTATTGTTGAGTGATTCATTGAACGTTTATGAGAAATAAAACCATTGTTACTGTTATTGAAGACCTGGTATCCTTGTGAGGTTTATTGAGGTTTATGGTGATTGCTCTGATTCTAGCTATTAGGAATATCATTCTCAATCGGTGGTAAACTTCCACCAAACGAACTGCCCCTAGGCATAGCCGCCGTTCGTTATTGTCCCCCCTTTTGTCTGGGTAGCCGCTCACCCTTGCATAAGGTCAATAAATATTATTGGGGTTGGATAAGCACCCTGGGTTGTGTCTGGTCTTCACCGACCTAGTCGCTGACTCGAGGGTGTCCCGCCACAAATGGTGGGATTCTGAGTTTGATTTCCTTGGTGATTTAAAAGCAATTGTATTTTGATATTTTGGTGTAAAAGGTTTATTTCTGTAAAACATGAGTTTGAGGTTACTGGGGAAGAGTAACCCTCAGTATGAGTAGAAGAGAGTCAGATGGTGTCACCTTAAGGGTTAAGGTTGACCGGGCTCCTTTTCGGGATGAACTGTGTCGCTCCAGAATGGAGGTTCAATGGTTAAAGTTGGAAAGAGGTGTCTCGCCGCTGAGGTTGAGACACTGAAAAAGAAGGCAAAGCCTAAAGGCACTGATGAGGTTGACTCTGATGTGTTTTTCAAGTTGCCTGAGGAAACCTCTGGGTATGCCTCCTACTGTGGAGAGAAGTAGTCAGTTGAGTAGTGAGGTTGATACTAACCTCATGGGTCCATGGCCACTTAAGAGAGAGAAGAGGTTGGTGGGTGATGAGGTTTTGAGTAAACCTCAAGATGAACCTCATGAACAAAGGGCACGCCGCCCTTCGATAACCCCCGACAGGTACAATGGTAAGGTGTTGTGGAATGATTACCACAGACACTTTGAGGCCTGAAAAAAGGTTAATCAGTGGAGTGAGGAGCAGGCAGCCGAGTTTTTGGCTGCAAGCCTTCAGGCTGATGCGCTCCGGATCCTTGGTGATGGAGCCAACCAGACCCAACAATAAACCTTGGCTATGATCTTCCTTCATATGCTTCAACATCTCAGCGAAAAATACCTGCCAGAACTGGGGATTCTCAAGCTAAGAGGAAGAGAAAATTGGTCACAGCACCATCTACAAGTACATCATTAGATGCAGAGTTTGAACAATCTATATCCTCACCTTAAGAATTGCTTGTCTCTGATGAACACAGTTTGGAAAGAAAAAGCTTTTAAATTAGATCACCCTTATGTCTTTCGCTGTGATTGCATAGACAAATCAGAATGTAAAGGCTGTATTCAGAAACAAAACATCAATGTAAAGCTCAAGGAAAAGTGAACCGACTTCAGGAAGAAAAAACCTTCTTGAGAACAAACTTCAGGCTGCCTCTGAAAAGCATTTGTTTTCTTCAAAAGCTCTTGATACTGACACCAAAGTAATGAATCTTACAGGTCTGAACAGTAAACAAGTTTTCCAAGTATGTTAAACCAATTGCCAAAAAACAGATATTGGCAGGGTAAAAAAAAAGGTGACATCAAGTAAAGTTCCGAGGAGATTTAAATCATCTCCTCGCAAGTCTGGACCATGTTGAACGAGCTATAGGAAGACTCAAATGCTTCAAAATTCTCAAACATGTTTTACCCATCACACTACTCCCCCTGGTTGATCAAATCTTCATCATTTGTGCAGCAATCACTAATCTGTCACCCCCACCTGTAACATAAGTCATCCTGAGAAAAGTAAACGTTACAGTTTCATTTTCTGTAAGACTTTGCCAAAGTATGGCATGTGCAATTTATTCATAAAAGAACAAAACAGTTAAAAAACATACAGTTCATAATCTGCAGCATAACAAGTAGGCACAAAATGCATCTAATTGCTACTTATTACATACAACATGCACATTACCTCTTACCAAATTAAAGGAACATTACAGAATTGGTAAGAAAAAAACTTGTAAAATATACTTTTTGATCACAGATTTACATAAAACTTACACGGTCTAATGATGATGATAGTAGAAAAAATCCCTTGAAATATTTCTGTCTGAAATGTCATATTTGATGAGAAATGAATAAACCAATTTTCCGATTGGAGTTTATGGCTCAGTGAGCGTTTTATTTATTTGTTGAATCTATATGATTTCATGCAAGTGTGTAATCTGTTTTTCACTATTTTCTCGTGACCCAGATGGCCGATCGATCTCAAACTTCTACAGGTTTGTCAATTTATGTATATGGTGGATTACATAAAGTGCTTACACTGCCAGCAACTGTTTTGTTAGAAAAACCAATTCTATAATGTTCCTTTAAGGATGATCTCTGTGGTTTGCTTACTATGACCACTATAGTGTGTAGAAAAAGTTATTTATATTGTACTATATTTTTACAACATCTCTATTTATATAATTATATTTTAAAACACACACATAAAAAGCAAATCATTTTCTGTGAACCTTCAAATGTGTGCATTATTTTCTTGAGATTTTTTCATTGTGATAACTTTGTTGTAAACACATTCGCTATACATCATGGATTTCAATGAAAAATTGTTTATATTTGTTGCCAATCCCATGTCAGTATTTATCTATAGACAGTATTAACCATAAAACTTTACAAAGTCAGGAAAAATAAACAATTTTTTTTAACCACATGGGTCAGTATTTAAACATACAGTATGCATATGCCTATCGCAACTGCATGCAGAAAACAAGTAGGCCTACTACCTGAAATATATCCATTTAAAACCCAGTTTAATATGTATGTGTAGACAGTTTCAACCTCTGTTGCACTTTTTCAAATTATGTCATGTGCAATATATTCATAAAAGAACAAGTGCATCTATTAACACGTTTATTTTTATGTACATATTAATAAATGATAAGCAACTCATTTGTTAACCTTTAGAGAATGCATTTTTCCTGAAATAGCTTTCTGTAAATCAGTTTGTAGAAACACATGCTTACTTGTGGAAAAACCATTAATACTTGTTTCAAATTCCGTGTCATAATTGAGCTACACAATGTATAGACAGTATTTACCACATTACTTGCAATATCAAAAAAAGTAACCCAAATGTTGTTCATTCACACAAGTCAGTGTTAAGAATAACACTAAACAAAACAGGACATTTATTGTGCCCCTGGAAAGCTCAGATTCTGGTGAGGTAACAGACTTGAGGGATATAAAATTGTATCGTTCAATGATGGAGGAAGCTAAGGAGAAATTCACAAACTCAAGTTCTTATGTTGAGCATGTTCAGATATTAACTTTGTCCCCTTTCACAATGCAGGAATTTGGTGCTTCTAATTATTTGGTCAAGAAAAGTTGTGCTGTGAAGAAAGAAAAAAGGAATACTTGGACAATGTGGTACAAATAAAGGAAAAGCCTTGTCTCCTGAACTGAAAACCGATATTGCTGCATTCTATGAAATGGACGAAAATAGTCATATGTGTCCTGGGGTGAAGGAAACTGTGACAGTTCGAGACAGAAATTGTGATTCTGTTTAAAGCATCAAAAACGTCTGGTGCACTCAAATTTGAAAGAATTACACGCTGCTTGGAATGAATGTTATCCAGATAAGAAAGTTGGCTTTTCTACATTTGCTACCTTGTGACCGAAGTGGTGTGTTTGGCTGGTGCCTCTGGGACACATTCTGTTTGTGTATGCAAGTATCACCTAAATCCCAAATTGATGGTGGAAGCTTGCTTGAAATGTGATGTACATAATCTTATCAGATACTGTGTATGTTCAGATGAATGTCACTCTGAATCGTGCATGATGGGCCAATGCAAAGACTGCCCGGGACGTCAGGGAGTCATTGATTACTTTAGCCAGTGTGATGATCTTGAGGATATTGAGAAGATCACTTACATGCATATAAGCAGTGGGTCAGCACAGATAGGACACAGCTGGTAACAATCATAGAATCAAAGGAAGATTTCATTGAGAATTTGTCAACTCAGGTGGAAAAACTGACCCGCCATACTGTAGTTACACAGCCAAAGCCCAGAGTTCATACATGAAATCACTTAAGGCATCCATGACTCCTCTGGAGGAAATCATGGTAAAAGGGTGATTTTGCTGAAAACTTTTCATATGTTGTGCAAGATGAAATTCAGAGTTTTCATTGGGAAAACAAGCAAGCCACCTTACATCCATTTGTTGCGTACCAAAGAAAAGAAGATGGAACCCTAGAACATCAGAATATACATGTATGTGTTGTTAGTGACTGCAAAGAACACAGTACAGTGACAGTCTTGTGATAAAAGTTCTTTTTAGCGAGTTCCAACAACCCCTTCCCCTTCCAAACCCCCCCTTTCTTCTAACCACCCCCTCTCTTTCCTTCATGTGGTTACATAAAAACATCAAAAATGAGCTCTGTTCGAACCATTGCCTTGAGTAATTGGATAATGGAGACACTTGTCTCCCACCAAAAAACAACATCCAAACAGTCAGGGGATGATTTACTACCAGAGACCACACAGACATGTGTCTTCCTTTCACTCCCTTTAGCTGCCAATCTATCTTTGCTAGCACCGGATCTAGTGTCAAATTTCCCGCTCCGCAGTGCACTTCGCTCAAATTTATTTTGGCAGTCTCCTTTTCAGACCCCACCCCCTGCCAACTTCTGTCCCCCTTCTGGTTTAGCCCTTTTACTAAACCACAACCCCCCTTCCCTATTAAGAACTATACACATATCGCCTCATACATGTGTGTACGTTCTTTAAAGCTATAGTTTCCATACATGATTCTCCATTTACAAGGGAAGAATTTTATAAATACTATAACTAAAGCTTTTTGAACATTTTGTGTGAGCTCCGGTACTACTATTTTTTGTGGTAGTCCTCTGAAAACACTCTATATGATGCTTGTATGCAAATCCATCAAAATGTCTTTTGAGGGCACACTAGTCTCATCTTAAGGGTCTGTTTACACAAGGCTACATGTACATGTACATGTACATGTATGATTCACTTTTCCCCTACACACACGGCGTGTTCCTCTGGCCCAGATCTGGCGTGTTCCTCTGGCCCAGATCTGGCGTGTTCCTCTGGCCCAGATCTGGCGTGTTAGTCTGGTCAAGATCTGGCGTGCTTATCTGGCCCGGATCTGGTGTGTTCATCTGGCCCAGACAGGTACATACCACATCCGGCCCAGATAAGTATGCCAGATCTGGCAAAATTTTAGCGCGCCAGATCACAGCCAGATCTGTCCCAGACATGATGTGCCAGATCTGGTGGCAGTTCATGCCAGAGCCATGCCAGATCTTGCCCAGATCCCATAGGCTATTTGCCCAGATCCCATAGGCTATCTGGGTACCTTGTTATTGTACTATTTAATTTACTGAACTGTTATAGCGCCCTCTACCAACTCTCCTGTTTACAGTATAAATAGGTCAAGGCTCTACTTTGCATACACATGAGACAAAGTAATACATTGGAAAGTTTATACATTGTTTTAGGGCACTTTCACTATCCCCCATGCATAGCACCACACACACAGTTAGTATTGATGACCTTGCTTCACTAGTGTGAGTGCAGACAGTTAGATAACCACTACACACTCAGTTCTCTACACACTCTCTTGTTGTATGTTGAATAAATCAGTTATAATCCGTTCCAACTCAAGAAGTTGTCTCCTCTCCAGTCTTTTCTTCGAGCTATACATTAAAATAGGATCAGCAACAATTTCTCCTATCTCAATAACATGAAAAGGGACACAGTGTCACGTAGTGAGAAATGACATAGAGATCATACAAGTATAGGAAGCAACTTGTTTGGGCTTGTAATTCCAGTAGAATTGGGGATAAGGCCAGAGAGAAAATGAGAACACTGGCCAAGGTCCTTGACATTTCAAGACAACTGGACAGTGGTATCAAGCAGACAAAGGACTTAGTAGAGCCATCAATCAAAAGCGGAGTCAGAACATGAGGAATTCTTCCGTCTCTTTCGTCACCAATATCCATCGTTAGCGACAAAGTGTCTAGCCATTGTCACCGATAGGGAGAAGGCAATTGAGCAGGCAATTCACACCCAACTACCGAAGTGGACTCGCCTCCAATGCTGGAACCACATTATATGTCAGATGTGAAATTCTGGCTTGCAGAGCATAATGGAACACATGAAGACAGAAGAGTGTACATCAACAACATTCTCTACATTCTCGCTAGCACATCACGGAATGAATCTCTGCGCAGGTTGCACCAATTCAAACTGAAATGGAGTGAACCATGCATGCACTACTTTCAGGACAGTTTGAATAACTCGGTATTCCACAAAAGCAGGTAGGTGGATTCTAGAGAGCCATGGTGTTTATTGCTCAACAATTTTTGGAAAGCTTAGCTGGAATTGGGGTCCAAGTTACATGATTAGGACAAGACGGCTGAGATTAGCAGGTCACTGCCTCAGACCTACTGAGCTGGCTGTGAGCAGGCTGGTGCTGTGGGCCCCTACTCAGGGACACTGTTCCCGTGGCAGACCACAAACCACCTATGCCTATGTGGACACCTTGTGCCGGGACTCTGGCCTGCAACGGGAGGAGCTGCGTACAGCAATAAGAGACAAACTGAAGGTGCTGAAGGTACTGACCTGCAAGTCACTGAAATTGTTGAAACTCTGAGTGAAGGATTGTAGATATTAAACCTTTTTTTTTGATGCGTGCACATGTACATGTAGTCATCAGTAGCAGTTGCCCATACCGTTAAATATCACTGACTCCATGCCGTCCAGAAAAGTGATATTTGATTTGTTTGATAAATCGTTTCCAGATGAGTTTTTTGGCAAAGCTTAAAAAACAGTATTACACACATGTACAAAAAAACAAATTTGCGCACAAACAGGAAGTTCATAATATGGTACATGTTTTGTTAGTTTTTACTTCAAAAAGTTAGCTTTCAATGATAGATACCTTGTGTAAATGTTACATAGTGTTTATAAGCTCAAAATGTACACAGCAGAAGAAGATTGAGCATGTTTGTATTCAAAATTAATTGATTATGTAATTTGCATAATATTTATCAATAGTGGGTGAGGTCAAGACAGAGCTGGACAAAAGCGGCTCTACTAGATCAAAATCTAGTTCTGGAGGAAAGAAGAAGCCTACCAAAAAGAGCAAGGAGCCAGCAGGGCATGATATGTAAGTTTTTCAATAAAATATTGGGCCTAACAAATATTGATAAAACACCAATTGGAATTAAAATATGCATATTTCCGCACTGTTTCTCTACATTGGTTGCCATTGAATGTCACATCGTAAGGTTATTTTTCTGAATGTAGAATGTCTAGATGAAGGCCAGTTGTACTCAGAGACATGTAACTATTGCCAGCTTTCAAAGATTTATCAAATATAGATTTTCAATAAATTTATTTTTTAGAGATATGGAATTCTTCCATCTTGGTGACCCGGACATTGGAGCCCCGGACCCTCGACGGACGATCCAAACAATCCGGATCTCAAGCGCAATGCCAAGTATGGGCAACTTGAGTTTTGGGAGGAGCTAGTTGAGCAGCTTGCTGAACTAGCTCATCCACCTGTACCAGAGGAAGAGGCAGAGGTCCCACAAGAAGACCAGCCTCCCCAATATTTCCCCAAAGGCAGTCATCCCTATGGCATAGTTTGGACCCCCATGAGAGGCAATTGTGTTTTTTGCTACAAAGACAGCAAAAAAACAAACAAAGTTCAGACACTGTGTGAAGTTTGTGGGCATCATTTTTGTTTCACACAGAAGAGAGACTGTATGAACCATGTCCACAAAGATTCAGAACTAATAAAAATGTTTATAAACTAAAGCTGTCTCCATCTGTTCATTTGTTCGTGCTATTTGCTTCATCAAACCCCAAAATTTCAATTTTGACCTTGTAAAGATGAATATGCATATCCGGTAATCTCATTAGCATATTTTTAAATTAAACCTTCATTTGCATAATAAATTGATAAGAATGGTTTAGTAGTTGTACAGTCTGCTGATTAGTCTTGCATTTACTATTTTCTGACATGAGAACAAATCAAATAGAGCATTGTCCTATTTCATGGATGAAAAGAGTAAAATGCTTGGATTTACTGAAAAAAACTGATAATCATATTTAATTAGTGGAAAAAAAATAAACGTGCATTTTCTTCCAAATTTTTTGGAAAGTTTTGTTGGTGAGATGCTTGGTAATCATAAATGACTGTAAATATCCAATTGGTACTCACTAGTATATGTCTCAGCCCAAAGTATATTGATTTACTACTCTTATAACCTTTGTTTTTATCTTTTGTATGAATATTAAATACCTCATTTGCATAATAAAATAATTTGTTGCAAACTTTGAAATTGTTTACAATTTGTCTGATTCATACTCTTTATGATGGTGTTTAGTTTATTCTCATGTGACTTCATTCAGATAAGTTATGGGCAATTATTCATGTGTACCACATTCTTTTTGCCAAATATGTGCAGTTTTAAAAAGGGTACCAGGAAAGTCATTGTTTCTTTTACTATTGAAGAGAGGTGGCACTCTCTTTGATGGAAAATCATGGACTGAACAAAATCATTACAACTTTAAATGTTTTCGTTAAAGATATAAGATAAATTTGTATAAATAAAAGGTGTTTCTTAGATGGCAGTGGACTGTAAATCCAGCACTTACAAGTAATCGGTCAGTTGTTACCACACTTAGAAAATGTGTTTTCAGCCTTACCACATACTGCTGGTGCACTACCTGGGGGACAAATCTGGATTGGTAAATAGTCCGCATGGCAATAGAACAAAGAAACGAGGTCGACCACATTTCAGAACATGTCCATCCACCCTAAGAACAATTGAAGAGCAATCGAAAAACAACAAGCCACATAAAATCTAAAGAAAGTTAATTGCAGAACCATGCCAGAATACACAAATTCCTGTCACTCAACCGAGGAACACAGAGCATTGCAGAAACACAATGAAGAACTTCAAGGCTAAGAATAAAATTCATAATGATGAGTTGTACGCAGTGTATGAAATAACATCTGCTCTTGAGTCATTTACTTCGGGCTTTTCACTAGCCCCAAAGGCTCATATCGTCTTCGATTTCAAGCAACTTGGGGATGAGTTGTGTAGTCTGATAGTAGAAATGAAAGAAGGGTTCTTGTATCTGAGTTATGATACCACTTTCAACATTGGTGACTTCTACATGTCCATACTGCTCTTCAATCACACAGCTTTTACGAACTCTTGTCCAGTAATACCACTCGGATTCCAAGTCCATCAATCAAAAGCGGAGTCAGAACATGAGGAATTCTTCCGTCTCTTTTGTCACCAATATCCGTCTTTAGCGACAAAGTGTCTAGCCATTGTCACCGATAGGGAGAAGACAATTGAGCAGGCAATTCACACCCAACTACCGAAGTGGACTCGCCTCCAATGCTGGAACCACATTATATGTCAGATGTGAAATTCTGGGATGCAAAGCGTAATGGAACACATGAAGACAGAAGAGTGTACATCAACAACATTCTCCATATTCTCGCTAGCACATCACGGAATGAAGCTCTGCGCAGGTTGCACTAATTCAAACTGAAATGGAGTGAACCATACATGCACTACTTTCAGGACAGTTTGAATAGCTCGGTATTCCACAAAAGCAGGTAGGTGGATTCTAGAGAGCCATGGTGTGTATTGTCCAACATTTCTGAGAAGCCTAGCTGAAATGGGGTCCAAGTTACACGACTTTGGTGGTGACTTGGTGAGAATGGTATGAACATTGTGAACAGTCACGTCATCAAATGCGTTAAGTTCTGACGATGCGTGTCCATCAGAGCCATGTGAAGGCTACAACACATTTTTTGTCTTACGATAAATGTTCTTTTAGCGATTTACAAAATTAAAAAATCCACACGTGTTTTTTATCTCGCGATAGTCCAGGGATTCAGAGAACGAGGCTGGCGCAATTTTGAACTTTGAACCAATTGAAATCCGATATTTTCGATCGTGTTACTGAGGGTTCCGTTTCTGAATTTTTTTTAGAAAATATGCATTTTAATTTGGATTGAGGACAATCCAACCAGAGGTACATGTGTAGTGTGGCAGGTATCGACGCAATACAAGAACCAAAGAAGAAGGTTGATGAATATCGTATCAGGGATCGTGTGAAGGCAAAAATTTGAAAGAGGAAAAGTGGGGGCAAAGGCCAGTATTCCGGCGGTCATTGGAAAGATCTGTGGTAAGTTTCTCGACTATTGGGAGGGTCTAGGGGCAGGGGCTACTCAAGTTTCTTGCTTAGTTGGAAATGACGAAAAATGTTCTATTGGTCTAAATTGATAGATCTAATTACTTTTTTGGTCTGATTACATCATGCACTTCTAGAAACTTCTAGACAGTGCGGTGTGCGCAGAGCCTAAAGACAGTGCAGTGTGTGCCGGAACCCAGGCGGAAGGCTCTGCATACACTGCGCTGTCTCAAGCACACACACCCAACCACTAGAGAAAGCTAATGACACACACATTAACCACAAGAGACAGCTGGTGTTGAAGACAGTAGGACCTTGACAAAAAAAAATGTAAGGCATCACACGAGCAGGTTCGCGACTTCTGGAAGCCGGGCATGTTTGCGAGACCAGTCTGCCAAGCTGCCATGAAAGGGGACCGGTTTCAAGAGATTCTCCGAATGATGCGCTTCGATGACAAGGCTACACGGGAGCAACGGAAGGCAAATGACAAGTTCGCGGCAGTACGAGATGTTTTCGACGAGTTTGTAAATAACTGTCGGAGGTATTTCAATCCAGGGGAGAATGTGACCGTTGATGAGGAACTTGTTGCTTTCCGTGGCAGATGTGGCTTTAGGCAGTACATGCCCAAAAAGCCAGCTCGCTACGGTATTAAGTTTTGGGTGTGTACAGACAGTACGCACAACTACGTCACAAACATTCAGCCCTACTTGGGAAAGGAGAACAATACGCGGGAAACTAAACTAGGTAAACGTGTTGTTTTGGATATGGTCCGTCCGCTATTCAAAACCGGCCGCAACATCACCATGGACAATTACTTCACTAGCTGTGAGCTCGCTGAAGAACTGCTACAGGAGGACCTCACTTTGCTGGGCACAATAAAGGGATTGCGTCGCGAAGTTCCAGATACTTTTAAGCCCAAAGCATCAAAGAGAGAAGCCAAGTCCTCAAAGTTTCTTTTTGCCGGCCCCTTGACCCTTGTCTCTTATGTGCCCAGAAAGAATAAGAGCGTCCTCCTCCTATCATCAATGCATCACGACTCTGCCATCAATGACGCAACTTCAAAACCGGAGATGATCCACGACTACAATCACACCAAGGCAGGAGTGGACACCATCGACCAGATGTGTAGCGTCTACAACGTGGCCCGCATCACCAGACGCTGGCCGATGGTCGTCTTCTACAACATCATGAACCTGGCCGCCATCAATGCATACACCCTCTACGGACTGAAAAACCCCGGCTGGCATCCCAAAGGCAGTGCCCGTAGTGCGTTCCTCAGCCAGCTGGCAAAGGAGCTCCTTCATCCGCAATACATGCTGCGGGCTGCCAACGCCAGCCGGCTGGCACGGAGAACCCGCAGGGCCCTGGAGACGATCGGGTACGAGATTCAACACCCCAGGCAGCCGCTGCCCGAAGCAGACCGACCTGGCCACAGCAAACTGAAGAGAGGATATTGCTTCCTATGTGAAGGGACGCAAGGCCGAACCACTAAAGTGTGCGAATCATGTCGTCGATATGCCTATGCTAAGCACAGCACCACTAGCCGTCCCGTGAACACCTGCTATGATTGCCTTGGCTTTTCCTAAATTTATTTGCTTTATATGGCAAATCAACGACATGTTCGCGCATTTTTCTCCAGCCTTGCCCAACCTGCATGAACTGCACCGGACTGTAAACGATTGATTACATTTCCAAATTCAAGTCTCTATTCATGTTTTGTGATCAACAAAAGAATTATGTCTGCCACTTTTGTACTCAACATGTTTCTCCGCTCTCTTAAACAATAATCGATTATAGTTCTAAAAAGTCAAAGAACATGTTTGAACTACTCACATATACCAATGTACATGTGTTATGTTTTTGGAATGAATAAGTCTCTGAAGTTTATACTTATATTAGGAAATATTCATGGCTTTGGTATTTTATTTTTATGTCACTAACCCCACAAACTCAAAGCATTCTGAGCCAAAAATAAGGCGTATAATTAATTTTGTTACCAAATCACTATACCAGTACATTATTTTTTTTTCAAACAATAACAATTATCAGTGATTTTTGAAATATATATTTCTTTCCAACAAACCCTAGGAAATTATAAGAAAACAAATAAGCCTGCAACAGAAATGAAACTGTGTGCATATAATTCTCTGAAAGAGTCTCTCTCCTGTACAAGCTTTTTAGGCATGTCCCAAAGTTTTGCATAACACATGATGTACTGAATTTCTTTGTTGTTTTTTGGGGGGAGGGCAGGGGGTGGGGGGAGAGGGGGCTACATTATTCCAGTCTTGTGAACTTACACAACCAATGTAAATAGTTCAATTAATCGTGAGGTAGTTTTTAGAGTACTTAAATTAAATATTTAGTCAAGCGGAACTTTTGCCGTCATTGTGTTATTATTATGAGTAAATATTTTACCTTTTTCAAAGAAAATATGAACAAACAAATAAACAAAAACAAAAATATTTTCTTCAAAAATTAAATAAATACCATCGACATCTCCTCAGGATACTTATAGCATCCCTACAAAGTTAGAAAAAGCATAAAGAAAGTCATTTATCCTCATTCTGAACTCAATTATGATATGCAAGAACACTAATAGGCACTGCAACTCCCAAGCACCGAGTCGGTGTGCGCAAAATGTAGGGGACGCTTTCCAGGGTTAAGGAGGATTACAGCAAGAAGTGGGACTTCGTGGTAAAATCAACTCGCAGTTAAAAATATGCATTTTGCAACACATGTCGCTCTGACATCATTTGTCATGTCCGTACATGTCGTAAGCAACAAGACCATAGACACGCGATTTTCTCAACCGCCCCAATATCAATGTCAGTATACCTGGGGCGATTTGGTTAGCAACTGACCATAGCTGGTTGCCAGTCTTCTAACACATTGTGCATGTGTAAATCGAGGAAACCAGCCTATAGCTTATTACGCCCAATTAGGCTCTTTTACTGTGAGCGCGTTGTTTTCACTGAAACACTACTACCTATGTGCTGTTTCATGCGCTACAATTTGCACACACAGTCTCGTCAGATACCAAATACATATAGTGATACGCGCTATGAAGATAAATAGGAGTCCAGACACAACATGTTAAATTACTTGATATTTATAAAATCGTAAAGAACGGAGCAAGGATCGTATAGTCGTAATTGGCTAAATAAATCGTATAAATTACGCCTAAATCATAAGTGTTGGCATCTCTGCTTCATGTATGTAAATTTGTCTCTAATGTAGGTTTGCATCTAGGTAAAGTAATATTTTCATTGAAGTAATGGAAGTGATCATGAGATGCCAAATGTGCCATGTGTCTGTGCCGATGTGTCTATGTAACGATGTGTCTATGTAACGATGTGTCTAAGTACGATGTGTCTATGTGCCTACATGACATGTATGTATCATGTGCCGATGTGTCTATGTACTGATGTGTCATGTACGATGTGTCTATGTACTGATGTGTCTATGTACTGATGTGTCTATGTACTGATGTGTCTATGTACTGATGTGTCTATGTACTGATGTGTCTATGTACTGATGTGTCTATGTACTGATGTGTCTAATGTACTGATGTGTCTATGTACTGATGTGTCTAATGTACTGATGTGTCTATGTACTGATGTGTCTATGTACTGATGTGTCTATGTACTGATGTGTCTATGTACTGATGTGTCTATGTACTGATGTGTCTATGTACTGATGTGTCTATGTACTGATGTGTCTATGTACTGATGTGTCTATATGCCGAACGATATGTCTATGTACTGATGCTCCTATCTGTCTATGGTCTCAGCTTTCCTAAGAGTTCATGTTTATACCAGTTTTTAAAAATCATGACACACACTGTTATTAGTGTCGCTTGTGTTTCTGACCCTTTCGGACTGATAGCTTTGAACTTGTTAACCATGTATGTTATAAAGGTTCTTCTGGCAATATTACCTATGTTTCAGTGCTCATTAAAAATTAATCTCTTTATCCACTTGTCTTGTCTTTCTTTTAGAGTTTGTGGCCTTTCTACTGCAAGATTGTACCATGAAAATGTTACATCATATGCATAAGTTTTGTGACATTTTGGGGGGGCCACTCAGTAGTTTAGTTTATTTTGCTCCTCAAAATGTTATTTCGAGCTGAAATCTTTATGGAGCAAGCATGTAGTTTATGAAAGGACACTTTGTCCTCCTAAGCAATAGGACCAAGCTCTGAGAATTGGGTTGCAAATTGCTCCGGTCAACTTAACTCTATTCAGCTGTAGAATCTGTCTAATATTGCACAGGAGTGATGAATATTCAACTATTTACTAACTTCCTGTATATAGTTCTGAGAAAAATTGGCTGGAGCAATGTGGTTACATGATTATCCCTTTAGCATCCCTTTAAAGTAAGCATGTAGAACGACTTCATGCCTAAGTAACAGAAGCCCCCCTCTAAAGGAAAGGCACTCAATCAAGCTACATACTATGGATAAAGCTTGGTGATGTTTGGAACAATTTTGCAGCCAGTGACATGATTGTGCGTTTAGGGTAAACAGTGTAGAACAGTTTCATAGTGGTAATGAAGAAAAGTCATAGCAAGGAGTCATAACGTTCAGTACATACGGCTAGTCAACTACGGGATGAAGCAGGCTGTGAGAACATTTCTGGAGATCAATCGCCCCCTTCTAGCATGAGAGCCGTTGAAGAAGAAGGGTACCCGGAGAACGAGGATTGCACATCAGGGTCGAATTTCAGGGGACGCTACCATCCGGAACACTCCTAGACACATACCCGCTGCTCACGCCATTGGACAACCGTCAGGCCCCAAGAGCAAACCATGGAGGCTCTCTAAGTGATCCCGTCGCGCCAAGACTGAAAGTGTACAACGAGATGTATCACTTTCTGCGAGGATCTCACCAATTTGACATGTTGCAGCCTGCCGACACCCGCTCTGCCGCAAACAAGCTGACAAATATGAAGAAGGTGATGAGGATCATGGCGGGTAACCGAGAGAGGCTGGGCGGCCTCCGCTTCGAAGTGACGATGGTGAAGCGCACCACTCCAGAGGCCATCTACCACTTTCTGACCGCCCGGCCTTTCGACGTTGAGGAGACGGCCATGCCCTGCCCAGTTTCCAAGAGGTTCATCACAACTGAAAACTACATCCTGCAGGCATCAGAGAGATTCAGAACGGCAGGGGTGCTCCTTCGCCATGAGGGAGTGACGGACAACCATGAAAGACGGGGACCACTCACTATGACGGCCAAACAGATACTTGGAGACCTCAAGTCCCTGCTCGGGTACAGTACTCACAGAGGCTTCAAGACGGACCCGATCGACCCTGACACATGGTGGCGTCAAAACCAGCAGCCTGTACAGGTGAGCAACAGCGACGACGATGTGGACTAGGTGGTACAGCCGGATAAAGCTCCATAATCTGGCGGTGCTCACTTGTTAACTATTTCAACCCACTGGGCAGTAGGCAGTAGCGTCCATGTCTTACAGTTGTTTCATGCCTTATATGGTTGAAGAAAGAAGCCTCGCAGCCTGGTGGCGCTTCTTGAAACTACAGGGGTCTAATCATTAAATTGTTGACATACATGTTAGTGTCCCTTTGAATGGACCATAAACCATAAACTACAACTGTTTGAACACGTAAGCAGTCTCATGGCGCTTTTTGAAACTACAGGGGACCACTCGTTAAAGCTAGTTCAGGCTTACTCTTCAAGGATTATTCAGAGGCTCTGGCAAGGGGTGTGACAGAGTGGCGTGTACCCGGTCAAACTGCTCGACTCCTGTGAGCCCTTCCGGGTGTGCTGTGATATGGAGACAGACGGCGGAGGCTGGACGGTAAGTTCATCGCAATTTAAACTTCAAACAATATAATCAAAAGAAAGTAATAAATAAAGAAAGATAAATGTTTAAAGCATTATTGGAAGAAATTCATATTGCCTGCGTTCTTTAATGAAAAGGTATTCCAGCGACGTAAGGATGGCAGTTTTGATTTCTATCTGGACTTTGCCAATCTAGATTGAGAGTTTTGGCTCAGAAACAACAACTTGCACCGTCTGACTGCTCAGGGCAAGTACAAACTCCGTGTGGGTTTATCGGACTTCAAAAACAGTACCGCGTTTGCAGTCTTTGACTCGTTCAGAATCGCCGATATAAGTGACAACTAAACAGGCTGCCTCATGGCAAGTACAAACTCCGCGTGGGTTTATCGGGCTTTGAAAACAGTACTGCGTTTGCAGTCTTTGACTCGTTCAGCATTGCCGATGTGAGGGACAACTACAATCTGCCTCAGGGCAAGTACAAACTCCGCGTGGGTTTATCAGACTTCGAAAACAGTAACGCGTTTGCCGTCTTTGACTCGTTTAGAATCGCCGATGTGAGTGCCAACAACAGGCTGACTTTTGGAAGATACTCAGGAACCACAGGTAAGAAGTTACGGGTGAAGACTACATAGCTAGTACAAAATCCTCAGTGGGTAAATGTGCCCATTTTTATGACCGACAAGTTCACATTGCTTTTTATAAGTGATAATTTGGCACTTTACAGTTGCATGATTTTCTGTCTATGAGATTTGTTCATATGGAACATCATTTCATTTAGACAGCGGTTCATACAAATATCTATGTAACACCGACCCAAGGAAGAACCAATACTTTTTATGCATAACAATCATAGAGCCCACACGGTTTGATAGAGTAACCTAATAGTACTGTCTAGACTGTGAACATTTTACCTCACTCCTCCCAATATCCCATGCTCCATTTGATTCATTTGTTCTTAACTTTCTGGCGAAATATTTTTTTTAATAAGAATCCTAACGAAGGAAGCAAGTTTACTTCGTCTGCAGTAATTTGTTTCTGTTAATTAGTTGAGAAGTTGACCTCTGTTAGGCTTGCAAATCTAACAGTTTCCTTCAGTAAACTTTACAGATCAGAAGAAAGAGCTTGAAGAAGAACAGAACAATGTTCTCGTCTCCATAGACAATTTCAGCCAAAGACTACCGGAGTTGCAGCAGATGCCAGTAGGCCTACTACTAGTCCCGCAACTGGCAAACAAGTTGCAAAACAAGGGAAGAAGTCTGTGGAGGAGGCGCCAGGATCTGCGATAGAGACAAGCATGACAAGTGGAGTAGGGAGTTTGAAGAAACACACGACCACCAAGTCTGCGGCAACCAAGGAGAAACCCACTACCCGAAGCCCCAGTCCAAGTCCTCCAAATTGATCAGAAGAAAGAGCTGGAAGAAGAACAGTCCAATGTTCTCGTCTCCATAGAGGATTTCAACCAGACTACCGGAGATGCAGCAGATGCCAGTAGGCCTACCTACTACAAGTCCTGCAACTGGCAAACAAGTTGCAAAACAAGGCAAGAAGAAGTCTGTGGAGGAGGCACCAGGATCTGCGGCAGAGACAAGCATGACAAGTGGAGCAGGGAGTTGTTCGAAGAAACACACAACTACCAAGTCTGTGGCAACCAAGGAGAAACCCACTACCAAGCCCCAGTCCAAGTCCTCCAAATTGACGTAGGCTATCACTCTGGCTAAGATTCAGCAAAACATATGCCGGGATATGCTGTCCTGTGAAGTACGTGACTTTTTTTTACGAGACTTTTTTTTTCTTTTTTAAGGGTTCATTATTTTGTGCAGAGGAAGTGAACACTCTGAAGCGCAGGGTGAAGGAGCTGGAGATGAAACTAGAGGCACAAGATCAGCTGATATCGAAGCTAATACAACCAGGCACCTTGCGCTCATCACGTCTATTCAGCATTGGTAATATGTCTTTTAAGCTATTTGCTATTTGGCAACTAAAAGATCTGGCTTGTAGCCAGGTGTGCACTTTTTTTCGGACAAATGAAAAGTTATTTCGCAACAGCTCCCACAGAGGCAGATTATGAAGAGCTTCTAACCCCCCCCAAAAAAAAAAAAATAATAAAATAAATAAATAAACAAAAATTTCATAAAAAATAAATGGGAGAAAGGGGATTGACAAGTTTGTCAAATACAAAGGTAGTTTTATTTATTAAAAAAACCAAAAAAAAACAACAACAACACTTTCAGAAGCTGGCCATGGGCCTGTAGATTGTTCTCTTGTTGTCAATTAACTTTTGGAAAGTGGTGAAACAGGTGACAGATGTTCAAACTGACACAAAATGAGCAACATTTATATTTTAAGGCACACACCGGCTTGTTGTGAAGGCTATTCCAAAGTAGAATATAATGGTCTTAGTAGGAACTTCAAAATTGTGCCATTTTCACTGGACTGGACTTATGGTTACAAAGTTGGTTTAACCTTTAAAATTTACAAAACCTTTCACAGCAATCACTCCAAAGAAAGTGAAATTAATGAGAGAACTTTCAACTTGGGTTGAGACGTCGGCCCAAACTGGAAAGGCCAAGTCAGCCCAAACTGTAGCAGAGACAGCTCCAGCCCCTACCAAACCACTGGATCCAGCTGGAAAGACCAAGACCTCATCTCAAACTGTTCAAGACGCTGTCCCGCCAGCATCTCAAACTGTTCCAGACACTGTCCCGCCAGCCCCTACCAAAACACTGGACATGCTGGATTCCGCTCCAAGTGCAAGCACCAGCCCACAGCCCCTGTCACACACCCCGCCTGCTGCAGAAGTTGCCCAAAAGCACGCTGACTAAATCGAACGAGGTACGTTATGAGCTAATTTGGACGTAACTGTCAGTCTCAAGGGCATATTTTTAATGGAGATTTTTATTAATTTGTCCTACTAATTTAGCACTCACTCCAGTTGTGTAGGCAATATTTTCTAATATCAATTTTACCAAGCTAAAAAATAACACTGCAGGTCCAAGCAATACACATTCATATTAATGCAAAACAATAAATAATTACTTTTCTTTTCATTCATGCCATAACCCACTTCAGAGTATCACACGCGCAATGCATTGTGGGTTTGTGTCAGGGGTCACAATAGATAATCATGTGAAGATTATTCTGCTTTGTCATTGGATGTTATTGAACACTGGAATGTTGCAGCTTTGAAGGACTTTTTGGAATTAAGAGAGGGAAGAAGGAACTTCAAGCATTCGCTTTTACTGCTTCAACTCTAAATATTCCACTCAATGTTGACGAACTTACCGAGGACAAACTTTGATCGCAACTTTGTTCGGAACTGCTCCATGTTAATGGCATAAAGATTTGTTGATTTAAAAAAAGGCTGGCTGTTGGAGAAGGATGGGGTTCGGCAATGGCTGCTGGTTTGTTATTTTGAGATTGCTCGTGGTTGCTCCAGGACGCTCCAGCTGTGAGTCAACCGGAAGTGGGACCATATCTCAAGAAGTACACAACCGATTTTCAATTTCTTTTCAGTTCTAGACCCTTTGAACATTGAAGATTGAACTTGGGTTACCGTGACCCCATGTTGACCTTTACTTCCGGGTCAACCAGAAGTTGGACAATATCTTAAGAACTACACAACTGATTTTAAACTTCTTTTAAGTTATAGATCCTTCGAGCATTTAGCATTGAACTTCGGTTACCATGACCCCTTGTTGGCCTTTCCTCCTGGTCCAAACAGGAAGTTCAAATATCAAAAATCATATCTCCTGAACCACATGTCACAAAGTCATAATCTTTGTGATGTTTGCTAGCCTGATACAGAGCGTTTAATCAAATTAAAACAAAACAAAACAGCTGTGTGTTTGTCCACAAACACTTAAGGTCTAGTTATTATTGGAATTGTGTTTATTTCACATCATAGGAAATGCAAATGCAACACAGCCGGGCTTCTTTGGTGGGTTGACTCACTCACCATTATGTAGCCAATCAGAAAGTATACCGCTGATGGTGAAGTCAACGAAGAAACCATTGTTGCGGCAAGAATGCAAGAAGGGAGCCCAAATCCAGCAATTGAAAGCCTTCGAGTGCAAGCGTCTCTTCAGAACATATGGATTGTGGAGCGTGGTAGGCCTACGACTGCATCATCCCTGCCAATTGAGCAAGGTATATTGTTTCATATTTTAATTGTTAGGTGTACGAACACCTCTTGTTGTTGTTCTGGTTTTCTTCTTCTTCCACAGAACTCTTGTCTGTCGCAAAACAAAACATTTGAATTGAATTGAACCTTGAAACTTGGCATAAACTTGTTATAGGTCTTGGGTTCGAATCCCACCTGAGTAACTATGCTTGAATTTTTTTCACAGGACTCAGGAAAGTACTGAGTATACAGTGCTTTACACACATTGGTGTAAGGGTAAAACCAAATAATAAGCTATATATAATTGGGAATGTTGTCCAAAGACATACAAAAGTGCAAAAACAAAAATGACCATTTATTACATGTATGTGACCTTGACTGTCAGCCTTTTAGTTTAATGAATTTCTATTTATTGATTTTTCTGACACTGTAGACAAGAGTACAGCTGAATGAACCACAGCTGATGGATCCAGCTTTGAAAGCATTTCTACATTGCTACTTAACAAGGGAAAGGCGATGGATTTATAAGCCTAATGTAAACGCAATAGACTGCATTAATGCTGAGCTGACACAGAAGCAAAAGTGGGTTTACTTTCAATTCAACCAGTTTTGTGTTACATCATTTATTCTTCACATTCTCTCAGAAAACTTCCATTATTACAGTATTCATAGTCATTTAGCCCATACAATCAGTACTTGTTTTACAGCTTTCTGGTTATATTATCGCTGCGATATTCCAATCACTACAGTTTATTCGCTTCAAATTTGGCTATCAACCGCCGCAAACGCACCAAAAACTGGTCAAGTGACGAAGTTGACGTTCTTCTGGTCAATGCATGGGCAGAGAGAAGCCGTTCAAGCCCAACTGGACGGCACGACGTGCAATGCGAAAGTTTTTGCCGAATTGGCAGAAATCCTGGCGGCAGTGGGGTACAAACGCACACCTGGCCAGTGCAGGGATAAGCTAAAAAATCTGAAGAGCAGCTACATGTACAAGGCTGTGAAAGACAGCAACACAAAATCTGGGAGGGGCACTGAGTAAGTGTAGCCACTTTGAAGTGTTTGATGCTGTATTGGGCATAAAAACCCATCATGGAACCAAGAGTCATGACTGACACCCTGCCCCTTGACGACGACGACAAAATCAGTGAACACAACAGACGGAGAGTCCCAATCTTCAAAAATTTACAATAGCTGCCATGATGGGGCAAGGGCGGTGATACAACAGACGCGGAGGCCGATGTGTCAATCGAAGGATCACTTGAAGAAATTTGTATATGTCCCTATGAGGTTGAGTTTGAGCAACTGGAAGGGCAGGGTGTTGCTCAAGAAGATTTAAATGTGGTGAGCATGATTGTAAACCAATACGAGAGTGCAATGAAGGAAACACAGCTGTTCTTCAACTCAACAAAACAACAGCTAATAGCTACCCAATTGCAAAAGTGCGTAATGAAAACAAGGCTTTCAAACTTAAACATGAACTTTGAGGAAGTGCTCAGCACTGTTTCCGAAGTTAAGATTGCACTTCTTGAAACACACAAAACAAAAGAACAACATTAATCCAGGATTAAGACACTTTTAAAATTACTTTCTGCTCAAAAAGACTCACTCACTGAAATGAGTGGTACCTTCCCTTCTTCACACCTTGAAGATGGAGTGATCAGGAAGGGTCAAGCCGAACATGGGCAAAGGGAGAAGCGAGAAGGGGAACAGCAATGAAGTAGAGTTGAGCAAGGAGGATAAAGTAAAGTCAAGAAGAGAAGTACATGTATTTCAACCTGCATCACAGATTTCTTTATCCATGGAGCCTTTTGTCAATACTGCTATAATATCGACAGCTGTTGCTTAGAACAGACTTATTACTTTGCAAATGTAACAGGAAACCACTTACCTAAATTGTTGTGCATTAAATCAGCAATCGGTTTTGATCAAGATCAATTGCTACATACTCATGTACACTAAGTACATGTATCTGATTTTACTATGCAGTTAACACCTGCAAATACTTTTTGAGGAATTGATTGTACATGAAATTTTAATAACTGAAGCAATGACTGAAGCAATTCCACAATTTTTTGGGCAGGAAAAATATTTCTCAATCCAAAAACCTCAAGCTTGAGCTTTCATAAAAAGAAGGTAGTGAATTTCTCAGGGACCACAGATCCCCTTGCCTCCATGGCCCAGTTCAAGGCCTTGGTGCCTCCTTTAAATGTTCCTGCAGAAAGAGGAATATATTTTGATTTTCTAATAGCAGTGCCTCCTTTTCTGGTAAAGCATCCCTTTCCCCTTCTTTAAATTAACTCACCACCCGATAAAGCAATCCCATTATCATAACATCATGCTCCCTTACTTCATAAAGCTTTTCAGCTGAGATTATTGCTTAGCAAAAACACTATTTAATAAGCAAGAAATAACTGAGCACCAGTTGCAAGGATGTGTGATCACATAACGTTCTGAGTGGTAACCCGATTCTGCTGAGAATGATATTTTTCTGCAAAGCACATTTTTGTGCTTATCGACATTCAGAAATTAGGCCCAGGGCCCAAATTTCATAACGCTGTTTAGCAGAGAATACAGCTTGACTAGTGTCTTTGCTAAGAAACAATTGAGTGGGGCACCAGTCACATCAATGTAAACTTCATGTAATTTTGGCTGGTAGTAAGTTTATGTGCTTACATGCTTTAGGAAATTAGGCCCAGGCTGTGATTCTCTTCATGACAGTATTAAGCACATTCATCTTCGTGTTGTACAAAATCATATCCATGTCTTCACTCGTTTTGGATATTTTAATTATTTTTTATATTTTTTTTTCATAGGCGCCTTGACTGGTTTTCTGGACAAGTGCCCATTGAAAATGTATACATTATTATTATAAGTACATGAAGTGTGTAGGAGTTTGCTTTGACTGAAGGAAGTTATTGGCCCATTTTGCATCTATACAAAAAACAATTAAGACATTATCTACTTCGCAAAAACAAAATCTTGGGTCTTTCCAGTCAGTGTGATGATGATTTGTGTGGCTTGTGTAGCCTTAAACCAAGCTTGGTAATTAATCCAGACAAAGCGAACTGGGTTACTTGCTCTATCATCAACCAAGATTCTTGTCTAATCTCTGATCATCTGTGATTTTAAAAAAAGTTAACTTTGCTGCTAGATTTGCAGCCCACTGCTTGCATAACTAGAGTGTCCATTGTTTTACGTTCAGTGCATTTTGTCAAATAAAATGCATCAGACTAAACTTTGAATGGCAGTCAATAACTGAGTTATACTTGCTGTGTCATTATCCAGGATCCATCTTCAATCTCTGAGCATTTTAAATATCAAGAAGTTTTCCATGTTGTTGGATTTCCAGCTCAGTCCTTCCAAAATTCAGAGGGAGGGTATCTGTTTTCTGACATTGAGTGCATTTGGTCAAGTCTAACTGAGATGTCTGGTGAAAATCCACTTAGATGGACATCAACTAATGGTGTTGCACTGACATTGTTTTCAGGGTGATACATGTACATGTATATTAATGGCAGTTCATTGCCGGTACATGTACAACCATGTGTAAATCTCTCCAGAGGGGAAGAGTGTTTGTTCTCGATGTTTGGTCCAGTATTCTCTGTTCGACTTCAGGGGAAAGTTCCTCAGTACGTACACTTTACTTCTGAATTGGAGTTCATCCTTCAAGTGATGGTAGTTTAAACACAATTAGATGGATGGGCTGTAACTGTTTGACTGAATCTGATGATCTGATTTGCAAAGACTGCAGCTGTGACTGATAGTAGGAGTAGCTGTCTTTGCCTACTGCTCTTCTGACTAGGGCTGTACTTGCTTGTGGTCTCTTCTGAGCTTCAAAATACCAATCATGAGTTGTGGAGACAGTGCATGGGAAGCTATGTTGGCAACACTGCATGGTGATACTGCAAATCCATGGTTATTAAGCTGTAACACTTTCAACCTGTGACAATTGGTACAGCTGACTCAGCTATACTGCAACAGGCAGTAGGCATAGACAGCTATACTGCAACAATATCACTTTCAAGCAGTTAACTACATTTCACACTCATCAGTAAGATGTGGTCATCAGTAGGATTTGATGTGCAGTGATTTGTGGTGTTCTGGCAGTAGCTGATAGATGTAACTGAACACAGCGAGTGTCTCATCAAGGACTAACTCTTAGTCTTTCTTACTGCACACACCAGCAAAGTGTTTCACATACTGTACATGAAGCACAGGACCCATCACCAGCTCATACACTAAGTTCCTCAGTTCACTGTCACAGTGAGGGATGAGAAGAAAATCCTTCCTGACGCTTCAAAAATTACTGTAGTTTATTGACATGATTGAGTTCTCTTGATGCATCAGACGGTTCATCCATGATGAATCCTGGTCAGTATCCTCTTGATTATTAATTCCTCATTGCTCACAGTAGTCTATACAAGGAGTTCTTGTCTTGACCATAACAGAGAAATGACTCTCCAGATAACTTGAATCTGCAATCTCAGTTGAGAAAGCTGTACTGAGCTTGTAGAGCAGTTGGTTCAGTCCAGTAAGTCACCACCAAATCCATCATATACACCATTTGATATGTCAGTGGCATGCAGTAACTCACATTACTGCTGCAGGCAGAAGTTCATTTTCATCTTGGCACTTTTTCAATGTTCGCTCAGAGATTATCCAAAATGTTCTTCCTGGTTTTTAACAGCAAGTATAACCTTTGTTACTTTTACTCGTTCATCTTTGCACGTTTCCAATTTTAGCTCAGAGATTTTCAAAATTCTCAACCTGATTTTTCACAGCAGGATATCCTTTCTTACTTTCATTTGTTAATCTTTGTACGTTTCCAATGTTCACTCACAAATTTAAAAAAAATGTTTTTCTTCCTGGTTGTGATTGCAAGGATAACATTTGCTTCTTTGTCGTTGATCTCACAATAAAAAAAACCACAATCTATCTTTTCCAAATTGTATTTTTAAAACAATTGATAAAATGTCAGAAAAACCTTTGGGATTACCATGGCCCTGATTAAAAAATACAATTAGTACAGCAGATTGAAGTTTTCAAAGTGGCTTATTCTTGTTGAGAATATACTGAATTTTTTTGTTAGATGCAATAATGGGCCACATGAACAACTTCAGTTCTCAATAATTCCACATCACTTCAGTAGTTAACAACTTCAGGAGGGTGGCTAAAAGGCCTACCAACCCTTTTATTGTTCTTCTCTTTACTTTTATTTTCTTTTAATTTGTCTTTTCTATTTGTTTTATCTGTGCAGTGAGCAGTTAGTGTCACTTAAAATATGAAAATGTCATATTCAAACATCCACATTTTTGTTTTGTGTTTAGCCAGTATGTCTAGCAAGGACTTCCTTTTGTTTTAATTTGCCACTCAGCCGAACATAGTTCCATTTACTCCCCTCTCCTCCCAGTTTCTCTGTGCACTGGTGTATGCATCTCTACCATGAGAGACCACATAGCCAAGGCACACACTGTGTGATTTGAATCACGAATAATGGAATAGGATTGCTTTATGAGGCAAAAGATTGCAGTGGGATTTCTACATCATTATACAGAGGATATTATTAAGTGCACATGAAATGATTTAAATAATCTGCAGATTAAAAAACTTTCAGCCACTGCTACAGTTAACTCACTAGAGTGCACAAGATGATAACCTTAAAGAAATACCATCAGGAAACACAAGGAAGCCCCGTCAATTTAACTCAAATTTTGACACAAAGTCATGTCACCACAATCATGTTGTTTCCCCAACCATTGATGAATCTACATCTTTGAAGGAGGAAATAACAACGCTAAAATGCAGGCCCTCACCACACAAGCAACTTGTCGACAAGTGTAGAGAGCGTGACCATGTCACTTCACTTGCAAAGGAGAAGCAGGGAGTGAAAGATCTGAACAAATTGCTGGACAAAAGAGAAAATCAACTTAGTAAAGCCAAAACAAGCAAAAGGTTGCTTGAAGGTGAATTTGATGAATTAGGTCATAAGTGTCTTCGGCGGTTAGAGCGCAATATTGCCCAGTCAGACCCTGAAGAACTTAAACAGGAGATCAAACAACTATAAGAACGCATACTAGAACTGTACAAGAAGCAAATGTGAAGATAAGAGATGGGTTAAAGGAGTCCAAGAAGAAGCACAAACAGGTGGTGGAGTTAATGACATTAAAAAATGGCCACTGGACATACACTGACAAAAGCAAGGCTGTGTGTGTATGGGTTACTCTATGATTGGATTGAAAAAAATACAACTGGCGTGCGACAACAGTGAAGGAGATGTATTCTTTTATGGCCATCATAATCCTCATGGGTATGGTGTCTGTGCCAACTCTTCAAGATTACTGGACTGAAGAAGGATTCTAATAATGACTTTCTCCACAAGACCTGGTCATCAGTACAGCAATGCCTAGACCTGTATTATCTACGTGGACTCAGGAGCTGTTACCAAAGCAGTGCTATTTTTGGTCTGAAATTTTTCCCTGAGTCCACCATCTGGGTGCCAATCAGCAAAACAACAAGGTGTAGAGAACACGACGGGCCATTAACCGCATCGTTGGTGGTCTGTTTTGTGCATCTTCTGGGAGGTTGATTGCCCATCTTCAAAATTGTATTGGACAAATCTGAACTTACCGTTCAGGATGGTGTGCATCTCACGGATAAGTTTGCTCATTATTTATTGGTTAATTTTCATGATGCCCTTATTTTATGCTATTCAACTTTCCTAAATGAATGAATGCGCAGTATTTTTGACCGCGTGAGGGCGCTCTAAAAAATAATTGTATCACTTTTGGGGGTATAACTTAAGCGATTATCGTCTGCTCAGGTAGCTGTGTACAGTTTTAACATCGGCATTCTGTCACTTCTGTGCGCGAGAGAGTTTAGTCAGTGCTTCTAGAATCTAAGGTGGATTAATAACGGCTCCTTTAAAGAAATAAAGAGCCCTGCATCTAATCTTTAAAAATATCAGAACTGGCAGTTGGTGTGGCTCATCTTTTTCTCTTTATACTTACATTAACAACTTATAGAAACAACTGTTCTCCGCAAACAAAAACTGCTTCAGACAGTTAAGGACTGAAACACATTACTACCAGACGTCATATCCATCACGGAAAATAAGACCTTTGAAGGAGCAGTTATTACCTTAGATTCTAGAAGCACTGACTAAACTCTCTTGCACACTGAAGTGACAGATCGCCGATGCTAAACTGTACACAGGTAGCTGAGCAGACGATAAGTTATACCCCCGGAAGTGATAACAAAAATTTGAGAGCGCCCTCACGCGGTCAAAAATACGGCGCATTCACAAAGAGGCTTTTGTGGCGGCGGTCATTATTGCAATGACCATTTGGCGGAATTTCATTGTGTACACCTCTATAGTCCTCGGGTGTACTCATTCAATTGTTACTTTCTTAATTATTTGGTACTATTTTGTGTTTATTTATACCTGATGGCAAACTTAGCTAAGTCACCATGATGGAGAAAACTGGAGAGTTTCAATGCAAGGAGTGTGAGGCCAATTTCTTCACAGAGGGCCGTTTATAGCTAGCTGCCCATACTAAACTCCATCATGACAGAGAAGAAGAGCCCAACCCTATTGATATTAGCCACCTAACAGAACAACAGTTAACCTAGCGACCGAGATGTTGAAGGAGGAAGTAGGAGCATTTGCCAGAGATGAAAATGACTTAGGATGCATTTCAGATCTGCAAATGCACCTGGTCCAACCGGTCCAGAAGTCATACATGTCAGTTCCCCCACCACTGTATCAAGAAGTTAAATCTTACTTACAAAATTTAATCAAACGAGGATGGATCTCGAAGTCAGAGTCACCATATTCTTCTCCTGCTGTATGCGTATAAGGAAAAAGGATGGGTCTCTCCGTCTTTGCATCGACTACCGAGAGCACAATCGCAAGTACTGGACCGACAGTACCGGACCGACAACCAATCCTCCGTATCCAAGATGTCCTTGAAAGTCTGGGAGGAAACTCTTGGTTTTCTACACTCGACCAGGGTAAGGCCTATCACCAAGGTTTCATGGCAGAAGAGAGTTGCGCTGCGACTGCGTTCGTCACCCCTTGGGGCTTATATGAGTAGCTTCGCATTCCATTTGGCCTCATAAATGCCCCCACCGTATTCCAGCGGTGTATGACCTGTGCAACTCCATACATTATTCAGATTATTCGGGTATGATGGTGACTTTAGGTGAGAAATCGCATCATTTATATAATAACCATGCAGAATCTGACACTCAGATTTGGTTACATGTGCAGGATTCAGTATTTTCAAGAATTCATGTGTAGTCTGTACACCGATTGATAGCGACTATTGGGGTTCATTTGCCAATCTTCAATAAAACAATTGACGTTTAGTATATACTTGTAGAGCTAAGCCAGGAGAAGTTAAGTACATCTATCTCATCAAATTGAGTGACTGTAGAGATCCTGACTTTGCTGGTCTTACACAAAGCAGTTGTAATGTTTTGAAAGTAATACAGATTATTCTGTAGTGGCTCTGACAACATTCAGAAAAATCTGGAATGTCTGCTTGCAGTGTCAGAAAAACAACAATCTAGTCTATAAATCTGCCAACCTTCCCCATGAAGAAAAGCAGGAGCGTTGTATGTTTTGTAAGAAACAGCAAGAACACCTCACCAATGTGGCCATGGAGAGGTCGTTCTACAGGGATCTGGTGAAGAAGTCGAAGGAAACAGCAGAGCAGCAAGGAGTTCGTCTCGGATCAAACAACCCATGCAGCAGACCAATTGAGATGCATTACTCCTTCGACTTCGCACAGCAGGTGTACTATCCATGAGACCCTATGCAGCCTGGCCCTGTCTATTTTCTCACAACAATCTAGTCCATAAATCTGCCAACCTTCCCCATGAAGAAAAGCAGGAGCGTTGTATGTTTTGTAAGAAACAGCAAGAACACCTCACCAATGTGGCCATGGAGAGGTCGTTCTACAGGGATCTGGTGAAGAAGTCGAAGGAAACAGCAGAGCAGCAAGGAGTTCGTCTCGGATCAAACAACCCATGCAGCAGACCAATTGAGATGCATTACTCCTTCGACTTCGCACAGCAGGTGTACTATCCATGAGACCCTATGCAGCCTGGCCCTGTCTATTTTCTCACAACAATCTAGTCCATAAATCTGCCAACCTTCCCCATGAAGAAAAGCAGGAGCGTTGTATGTTTTGTAAGAAACAGCAAGAACACCTCACCAATGTGGCCATGGAGAGGTCGTTCTACAGGGATCTGGTGAAGAAGTCGAAGGAAACAGCAGAGCAGCAAGGAGTTCGTCTCGGATCAAACAACCCATGCAGCAGACCAATTGAGATGCATTACTCCTTCGACTTCGCACAGCAGGTGTACTATCCATGAGACCCTATGCAGCCTGGCCCTGTCTATTTTCTCACTCCAAAGAAATTGGGCATTTTTGGTGTGCACTGTGAAGGAGTATGTAACCCAGCAGGTTATATACCTGGTTGATGAGTCGGTAGCTATCTCCAAAGGGAGTAGTGCCATCATTAGCTTTGTCGACCACTTTCTCGGCCAGTATGGATTGGGTGAATCCAATGTTCACCTTCACTGTGACAATTGCAGCGGCCAAAACAAGAACCGCTTCATGCTGTGGTACTTGCTTTGATGCTGTATTTGTGGCCTCCACAAATCCATCCAGCTGCACTTTATGGTCGTTGACCACACAAAGTTTGCACCCGATTGGCGCTTCGGCCTGTTGAAGCAGCGATACCGGCGAACACAAGTAAGTTGCTTGGATGACATCGTGAAGGTAGTCACCGCTAGTACACCGTCAGGTGTTAACATCCCACAGGTTTGAGATGAACAAGGCAGTGTGGTTTTTCCCCAGTATGACTGGGGTGACTTTCTCAAACCATTCTTCAAGCCACTTGCAGGAATAAAGAGCTTCCAGCATTTGGGGTAAAATTGTGTTACTTTTATTGTGCATAATTTTAGTTTATTTGTGCCAGTGATCAGCTTATACAGTTGATTGATTTTTTGTTCTAAATATATATATTTTTTTTCACTTTATACATGTAGCTTTACTTCTGATGAGCCAGGCGTCGTGTTTGCGAAGTCAGCGCCTTAGTGATTCTGAGATAAACTTCCAGCTGCTAAAATCTCACGCTAGGCCCAGAGCTGACCTGCCTGAACAACAAGTCCCCCCCCCCCCTCGATGCAGCCCCTTAATGGTACCTGTATGAAAAGATACGGGAGTAGTGCAGCGAAGTTACCAGGGACACCACATGTCCCCTGCCTGAAATGCCAAAACCCTGATTTTGCTTCTAAAGCATCGCAAAATACTACACTGACTTGTATTAGGTATGTGACAATGTTGACCTGAGCCGTGACACTGTTTTGGCCCTTTTTCGTGAAACCGCACTGCGCACGCACGGAATAGGGGGCTCTCCCAAGAATCTCTGCTGCTATTGGCTGTTAAGGGGGATCCCGATGACGTAAATTGCATGACGTAGCCAATTTCTTGCTCTACAGAGTGGTGCATTTTGTCCCCCAATCAACCGATTGTTTAGTGCAACTTACAACGTGAACAAAAACTAAGTCGACTTTACCTGCTAAATATTTTGTGGAAGGTAAGATACATGTAGGTCAACATTCTAATCTATATAATCTTTTAATATATATGTATGGGCACAATACTGATGACCATTCATGATGCACAAAACAATATGCAGTTTCTTAAATATTTTTACAGTTTTCAGTAATTTCTTTTTTTAGATAATGTTTGTACATGTGTATAAGAGACAAAAAATTTAAAAAAAAATAAAAAAAAATTGGTTGTTTCATTTATAAATTAGGCTTATAAACAGACTTTATTTCCAAAATGGCGTCTGAAAATGGGACACTGATTGAACCAAAATTTCATCAAATCAAAGGCGTAAGAATTCCTTTACCGTTTTCTTCCACGTGTGCATATACTGCTTGAGTGAACGAATTAATAAAATAATGTGGCCCGTGGAAAAAAAATAAAAGGTTTTTACGCACCTAAAACGATAGATAAATCTTTGTTTCAGTTCGTTACACATCGTGTCCGTAAAAATTTACGATGTTCTCCAGGCCAGATAAATACTTTTTCAAACCCCATCCTCGCCAAACTTAGCTATTTTCATTCAAAATAAACTGCATAATCATCTTGCAAAAGTCCGTATATCCCCGATTAATATGAGGATGAAAAAAAAACACACAAACATCGCCAACTATTTTCGGCGTCCACTTTGTAACTAACGTAAAATAGCTTCGTAGTTTAACTGGTAAACAACATAAGACACCACGATAGCTTAAATACATGAACAGGTACCCTGTATGGATGACCTAAAGGTCACAAGTTTTAGGCTTGTCCACTTATTTGCAAATGCAACACAATTTAAAGTGTGTCCACCGCATCCCTGTTTCGCGCCAAAATGTAACAACGTTAAACGAGCAAAGACGTCGGAGGGTTTTTTCTTAAAATTGACCAGATTTACTTGGAAAATGCAACACAAAAGGTAAGTTTTACTTGTCACAATGCTTCTTCATTGTATTTTTCTGTGATTTATTTTCCGATGGCAATTTAAAAAGGGAGATTTAAATGGATATTGAATGTGGTAGTTTGTCATGTTTGTGTTCAACTAGCTTTCCGCGGATTATATTATGTGGCCAATTGTATCTAACGGAAGAAAAGCTAATAAATTTCTCTTTTCCCCCGTTGTATGACTACATGACCAATAATTTTTACTTTTCAGTTGACCTGTAATAGATAATCGAAATTCTTTCCCCAAAAAGTCTTCGTCGTGGTTGCATAATTTCTACGGTTCAACGTTTGTTACCGCGGACAATTGCTGTGAAATGTTTAAAATACGTGCAGTGTCTGCCATAACCAACGTTAAAAATCTAGAGAAAACAACGTAAAACTTTTGAAAGTAGGCCGCGCATGTCACTGTTATTTTTCGTTTTTAAGATGTTAGAATCAGTTCAACATCCGACCATGTTTTAGTGTTGGATACTAGCTGCGATTAGCCTTTCGAGGCAAAACTTTTGGGGGGGTTAACGTTGGTTTCAGCGGACAGCCACCCCTGGATGTCCCTTGTAACGAACGGATAGTTTTTGCACAAATTGAACGTATCAGATATTGTTGTATAAAACTAACGTTCTCGTTGACTCATACAAAGTTATTAGCATTATGCGAGAATATTTGATTATTTTGGCCGAATCACATGTTCGAAATGCATTTTCTGGGAGTTATTTAACGTTGATGACACTGTGGACACGTTTGCACCGTAGCATTATGTCTGCGGTTTATATTTCGCCCCATTTTTATTTCGTGTGTTAAAATCGCCCCATTTGCGATGTTATTATATTGGGGCGAGTTTGCAACAGTGTAAAATGAAGTGGGGCGAAGTTGCACTGTATGAAATTGTAAAATGATGACCTGGTCTCGTCGGGAGGGTTGGGGAATTTATTTGTATCGGTGCCTTTGATGATTAGTGAATGGATATAATACTAGATTATTTTTTTAATGCCGCCCATATCATAATTTATGTGTTATTTTGGGGTCTCCCCCCCCCCCCCAATTTTTTTTTTATTTTATTTAATTTTTTTTATATTTTTATTATAGCTTTTCACAACTTAATTTTTATCATCATATGGCAGGTAGAAATAAACATGGATGAAGCTCAACACTACAGTCTAAGACCAAAGAGAAAATTAACTGAGGAAGCAGAGAAGGGGAAACCTGCCCGAAAAAGGAGAAAATCTCCCACAGAGTATCAAAGAGCATACAGACAGCGAATCAAAGACAACCTAGAACTATATACATTGTATCGAGCATGCGAAACTGAGAGAGTCAAAGAGTGCATTACAAATTTAACAGATGAGAAGAAAGCTGAATACCGGCAGAAGGTCAGACTTCGTGTCCAGAAGTTTCGCCAAAGACATGCAGCAGAACCAGCTACACGTTAAACCAAGAAGGCAGCAGCACCTAAAACCCGGGTTGCGAAAGAAGCACAACGAAAAAAATGGAGACTACAGAAAGAGAAACAAAGAGCGAAGCAATCAGCACAGGCAAAACGCAGGGAGAAAGAAAAACGTAGGAAAAATTATGCTGAAACTAAAGAAGCGAAGTCCTCCAACAAAACAACTCCACCTGTGACTCAATCATCAGAGACACAATCATCTTCTTCCAGCGGTATTCGCAAGGCGGTGTACCGGGCTCAGAAGGCAATGCCCAAAAATGGGAGGCAATATGCGGAAGTGTTGACAAGAATGGTTCACAAAGTAACCCCAAAGAGAAAACGGCAATTGAAACGGGATGGAATAATTGCAAGTCCAAGAGCAAGGAAGTTCCTAGAGTTTGCTAAACAGTCTCAAAAGAACATCAAAGACACATTTTCAAGTATCAACAAGGAACGAAACACATCAGCACTGCAGAGAAAAAGGTTGTTAGCAGTGTTCTTTGTAAAATCAATCCCAGTGTGATCATCCCTGATTCATCCCTGCGTTTTTTTTCTGTTGACACAAAAGAGATCACAAAAATTGAATTGCTCCACGCAGAATACGCACACGCTCATTCAACCAATAGAATGCGTTCTCTTTGCGTCGTTATCGTTATCGTTCTCGTTATCGCTGCAGTGCCTTCAAGCTTGTTTTGTGGATCCTAAAAACCCCAAATGAATTAATTATAAGCTAAATATCTTGATAATTCTTACAGCAAAAATGTTAGCGTTGATCTGAAATATTTGGTGTCTTTGTCATTTTTGTAACTAACACTAACTTCCAATATTAGATCTTTACAATTAAGAGTATTTAATCACTAGTTGTCAATAACAACACTCTCCTTGAGTTACTCACCAAATTCAAAACCAGCAGGTTTCCCCCAGTTTTCGTGCTGCCAAGCATTTAACACAGTTGTGTACAAAATCATATACTAGTTAACGTAAGTTACGGTGTCCACTTAATTAATATCATTGTTAAAAAGGGGTGATCACTTTTTTTTATAGTTTAGACTTGAAGATGGGAGCAAAACATTAGCTGCAACAAATTAACTTCCTATCTTTTTCTTTTAACTTTTATTTTTGGGTACCTGACTGAAAAGTGGACACGGCGTAACTTACGTTAAATTTACACATCGATCATGAAAAAACACTGAATGATGGAAATTCTACTTGCCACAATATCTTTCCAATGCTATTTTCCAATAGAAGGTAGTCCATTCTCATGAATTCTGAGTATATTAAAATCTTCCATCAATACTTATTTGTTTACCCCTCTGTCCCACTTTTGTCAGCCAGTACTGTGTCATTACACGTATACAGTCACTGGACAGTTTCAAAACAAACCTGAAGACTTTCTTATTTTCTTCATAGTTTTAGACTTATTTGTGCTCTCGGAAATTCATGTTTTGTGGATACTTGTGTTGAGCTGTCTTCCATTTTCACCATGAAAATGCCACCAGCGCCTCGGAATAGTTTACTAGATAGATGGCGCTTTACAAATGCTATTATTATTATTATTATTATTCCATCTTATCACAGCAAGCAAAAGAAAGATTCCATTTTCATTTGTGCCGGTTACTCCTCGAGTCAGGCTACGTCCCGTAGCCTTAGATCTCAAGGGTCTTTCTCAGGATCCTCGCTGTTCCCAAAAGCGCCGCCTTCTGTAACAGATCTATCCTCACATTTGTCCCTATTTCATCTAGATGATTATTATTATTATTATTATTATTATTATTATTTCATCTTATCACAGCATGCAAAAGAAAGATTTCATTTTCATTTGTGCCGGTTACTCCTCGAGTCAGGCTACGTCCCGTAGCCTTAGATCTCAAGGGTCTTTCTCAGGATCCTCGCTGTTCCCAAAAGCGCCGCCTTCTGTAACAGATCTATCCTCACTTTTGTCCCTATTTCATCTAGATGTTTCCCCAGTGCTTTTGGAATGGTGCCAAGTGCTCCAACAACCACAGGGACTACTTTCACTTTCACCTGCCAAATCTTACGGAGTTCCCTGGCCAGGTCTTGGTACTTGTGGATCTTTTCCGTCTCCATTATTATTATTATTATTATTATTATTATTATTATTATCCATTTCAAAAAGGATTGTAGCATACTCACAAAATACAGAATCGGTTCATGCAACAGAACGGAACAGCTCTGTGATTGTTAGATACAATCACATTATTATTATTTTTATTTTTATTGACAGACGAGGTGATGGTGCAAAACCCAAAACTTATACAAGATACAAGACTCTGCATTTGCCACTTTAAAAATGGGGTGCACATGATCATTAAGGCCTACATTGTGTATGTGACTCCATCAATTTTCCCTCGAAATGAAAAAAGGTCAAGCAGTTTGAGAGCCCAGAGAAGAAAAAGAAAAGGTAATGTAGGTTTATTTTAAAAAAATTATTAATAGTATTAACTTAATGTACTAAACATGTTAATGCAATGGAATATAAGCTGGTTACAAAATCACCCTTACATTTCTGCACTGCATCTTCAAATCTCTTGAGGAGATTAAGGCCGATCAGGGGGCCATTCAGCGAAAGATAGAAAAGTTGAAGGAGGAAAGGCCTGAACCTCCTTCAGACAACCCTTCGAGCTTGGGGAATATGTTTCCCCTAAAGACTCAAGATGAAATCAATGACTTTGAAAGGAAGCTACGAGATGCAGCCTTCCAGAGCAGAGTGATTTGGCATCTTGGGGCCTTCAATGGGCGCAATATTACGGAGGGGGTTAGGAAAATGCTGGAGGAGACCCTCGACCATGACGTAACATTGAGGTACAACCTCAGTGGTAAAGGAAAGACAGGGAAGAGAAGCTTCCAACATCTCCTCTTGTACAAATCAATATTTGATGCTATCTGGAAGCGGTCCCCATGCGGATGTTACCGACCGGGAGTACCGGTCGGTTCTGGTTAATTGGTTTGATGGGGCAAAGGATCGCCATGGTGGTAGGAAGAGGCGGGCGCCAGACACACCAGGAGATAAGGACAACAATTTGCCAACTCATGATGTCTCTTCAGATGAGGCAAACTAAACTCATAATACAATTTGTTGCACCTATTTAAAGGTACTGGACACTATTGGTAATTACTAAAAAGGACTTCGAGCTCTGGCACATATCAGGATTGGTGGAACTTGTCATTCTCAAGACTTAGAACATGAGACTTGCTGATGAAGTTAAATGTCTGAGGAACCAAATCTCATTGCAGGGGTTCTCATATGCCACGTTAAGAGAGCATAAAGATTAGGAGAAACTTGTCAAACATTTGACTGGGCTTTACCCTGTTGCCTTTATGGCTCTTCATGCTTTGTGTAAAAGATTTGAGATCACATATTATTATGGTTGGAATGTAGTTGCTATCTCAAGAGAAGACCAGATGTATCCAACATTAATGAAACTGATGCTTAAGGCCCCCCAAAAAAGGGTTCTGTTTCCGGTTCCCCGACCAACCCTAGTTTTTACGCTGCAACCCTGAACTTTTTATTCGGCTTTTTAAAAAACGGGGGGAAAACGGATAAAAAAACAGGGGAAAAAGTGGGGAAAAAAATTAAATAAATTACCTGGCTTTTACCAATTAAACATCTTTTAGGCAACATTGAAATAAAAACCAGAACATATCAAGAAGAATTTACAGATATCTCCGTGATTTAAACATAATTTCTCCAGAACCACTTGTCATAAAGTCGTAATGTTTGTGTTTTATTGTAGCTTACAACAATTGCAACATTTAATATAGAATGATGACCCACTTTGACCTTCATTTCCGGTCCAAACAGTAAGCTCAAAACTTTAAAACATTGAATCTCCTGAACTACATGTCATAAAGTCGTATTGTTTGTGTTTTCAAATATTGACCCCACTTTGACCTTAACTCCTGGTCTAAAACAAGATCCAAACATGTTTCACTTTTTTACACTGCGATGATCATGCTTGATAACATGCATCCATTTCGAAAAGGATTGTAGGATACTCACAAAATACAGAATCGGTTCATGTGTTGGGCTACAAAAACTTCTAATGGCAACAGAACGGAACAGCTCTGTGATTGTTAGATACAACCACATTATTATTATTATTATTTTTTTTTTTTGACAGACGAGGTGATGGTGCAAAACCCAAAACTTATACAAGATACAAGACTCTGCATTTGCCACTTTAAAAATGGGGTGCACAAGATCATTAAGGCTTATGTGACTCCATCAATTTTCCCTGGAAATGAAAAAAGGTCATGCGGTTTGAGAGCCCAGAGGAGAAAAAGAAAAGGTAATGTAGGTTTATTTAAAAAAGATTATTAATAGTATTAACTTAATGTACTAAACATGTTAATGCAATGGAATATAAGCTGGTTACAAAATCACCCTTACATTTCTGCACTGCATCTTCAAATCTCTTGAGGAGATTAAGGCCGATCAGAGGGCCATTCAGCGAAAGATAGAAAAGTTGAAGGAGGAAAGGCCTGAACCTCCTTCAGACAACCCTTCGAGCTTGGGGAATATGTTTCCCCTAAAGACTCAAGATGAAATCAATGACTTTGAAAGGAAGCTACGAGATGCAGCCTTCCAGAGCAGAGTGATTTGGCATCTTGGGGCCTTCAATGGGCGCAATATTACGGAGGGGGTTAGGAAAATGCTGGAGGAGACCCTCGACCATGACGTAACATTGAGGTACAACCTCAGTGGTAAAGGAAAGACAGGGAAGAGAAGCTTCCAACATCTCCTCTTGTACAAATCAATATTTGATGCTATCTGGAAGCGGTCCCCATGCGGATGTTACCGACCGGGAGTACCGGTCGGTTCTGGTTAATTGGTTTGATGGGGCAAAGGATCGCCATGGTGGTAGGAAGAGGCGGGCGCCAGACACACCAGGAGATAAGGACAACAATTTGCCAACTCATGATGTCTCTTCAGATGAGGCAAACTAAACTCATAATACAATTTGTTGCACCTATTTAAAGGTACTGGACACTATTGGTAATTACTAAAAAGGACTTCGAGCTCTGGCACATATCAGGATTGGTGGAACTTGTCATTCTCAAGACTTAGAACATGAGACTTGCTGATGAAGTTAAATGTCTGAGGAACCAAATCTCATTGCAGGGGTTCTCATATGCCACGTTAAGAGAGCATAAAGATTAGGAGAAACTTGTCAAACATTTGACTGGGCTTTACCCTGTTGCCTTTATGGCTCTTCATGCTTTGTGTAAAAGATTTGAGATCACATATTATTATGGTTGGAATGTAGTTGCTATCTCAAGAGAAGACCAGATGTATCCAACATTAATGAAACTGATGCTTAAGGCCCCCCAAAAAAGGGTTCTGTTTCCGGTTCCCCGACCAACCCTAGTTTTTACGCTGCAACCCTGAACTTTTTATTCGGCTTTTTAAAAAAACGGGGGGAAAACGGATAAAAAAACAGGGGAAAAAGTGGGGAAAAAAATTAAATAAATTACCTGGCTTTTACCAATTAAACATCTTTTAGGCAACATTGAAATAAAAACCAGAACATATCAAGAAGAATTTACAGATATCTCCGTGATTTAAACATAATTTCTCCAGAACCACTTGTCATAAAGTCGTAATGTTTGTGTTTTATTGTAGCTTACAACAATTGCAACATTTAATATAGAATGATGACCCACTTTGACCTTCATTTCCGGTCCAAACAGTAAGCTCAAAACTTTAAAACATTGAATCTCCTGAACTACATGTCATAAAGTCGTATTGTTTGTGTTTTCAAATATTGACCCCACTTTGACCTTAACTCCTGGTCTAAAACAAGATCCAAACATGTTTCACTTTTTTACACTGCGATGATCATGCTTGATAACATGCATCCATTTCGAAAAGGATTGTAGGATACTCACAAAATACAGAATCGGTTCATGTGTTGGGCTACAAAAACTTCTAATGGCAACAGAACGGAACAGCTCTGTGATTGTTAGATACAACCACATTATTATTATTATTATTTTTTTTTTTTGACAGACGAGGTGATGGTGCAAAACCCAAAACTTATACAAGATACAAGACTCTGCATTTGCCACTTTAAAAATGGGGTGCACATGATCATTAAGGCTTATGTGACTCCATCAATTTTCCCTGGAAATGAAAAAAGGTCATGCGGTTTGAGAGCCCAGAGGAGAAAAAGAAAAGGTAATGTAGGTTTATTTAAAAAAGATTATTAACAGTATTAACTCAATGTACTAAAAATGTAAATGCACATGGAATATAAGCTGGTTACAAAATCACCCTTACATTTCTGCACCGCATCTTCAAATCTCTTGAGGAGATTAAGGCCGATCAGGGGGCCATTCAGCGAAAGATAGAAAAGTTGAAGGAGGAAAGGCCTGAACCTCCTTCAGACAACCCTTCGAGCTTGGGGAATATGTTTCCCCTAAAGACTCAAGATGAAATCAATGACTTTGAAAGGAAGCTACAAGATGCAGCCTTCCAAATCTGGAAGCGGTATGCGGATGTTACTGACTGGGAGTACCGGTCGGTTCTGGTTAATTGGTTTGATGGGGCAAAGGATCGCCATGGTGGTAGGAAGAGGCGGGCGCCAGACACACCAGGAGATAAGGACAACAATTTGCCAACTCATGATGTCTCTTCAGATGAGGCAAACTAAACTCATAATACAATTTGTTGCACCTATTAAAGGTACTGGACACTATCGGTAAATACTAAAAAGGACTTCAAGCTCTGGCACATACATGTATCAGGATACTGTGGAACTTGTCATTCTCAAGACTTAGAACATGAGACTTGCTGATGAAGTTACATGTAAATGTCTGAGGAACCAAATCTCATTGCAGCGGTTCTCAAATGCCACGTTAAGAGAGCATAAAGATTATGAGAAACTTGTCAAACATTTGACTGGGCTTAACCCTGTTGCCTTTATGGCTCTTCATACTTTGTGTAAAAGATTTGGGATCACATATTATTATGGTTGGACTGAACCTCCTTCAGACAACCCTTCGAGCTTGGGGAATACGTTTCCCCTAAAGACTCAAGATGAAATCAATGACTTTGAAAGGAAGCTACAAGATGCAGCCTTCCAGAGCAGAGTGATTTGGCATCTTGGGGCCTTCAATGGGCGCAATATTACGGAGGGGGTTAGGAAAATGCTGGAGGAGACCCTCAACCATGACGTAGCATTGAGGTACAACCTCAGTGGTAAAGGAAAGACAGGGAAGAGAAGCTTCCAACATCTCCTCTTGTACAAATCAATATTTGATGCTATCTGGAAGCGGTCCCCATGCGGATGTTACCGACCGGGAGTACCGGTCGGTTCTGGTTAATTGGTTTGATGGGGCAAAGGATCGCCATGGTGGTAGGAAGAGGCGGGCGCCAGACACACCAGGAGATAAGGACAACAATTTGCCAACTCATGATGTCTCTTCAGATGAGGCAAACTAAACTCATAATACAATTTGTTGCACCTATTTAAAGGTACTGGACACTATCGGTAATTACTAAAAAGGACTTCGAGCTCTGGCACATATCAGGATATGGTGGAACTTGTCATTCTCAAGACTGAGAACATGAGACTTGCTGATGAAGTTACATGTAAATGTCTGAGGAACCAAATCTCATTGCAGCGGTTCTCATATGCCACGTTAACCCTTTGCATGCCATCGGCGACTCGCGTCGCCGAACCCATTCCACACGCACAGCGCCATCGGCGACTGGAGTCGCCCGCGAGTATAACCCATCTTAATTCAGTGAATTCTGGGAAATTATTGACCCCTGACCTTCCCAAGACGTTAGTTTATTCAGTTGAATACGTGGACAACACTTTCTCATCGATACACAGCTTCATTTTATGACAAAAATTTGTTATTTCTTTGTTAAAACTCCGAGTTCGTGTCGTGCGTTGAAACAAAGAGTTGTAAACAATGGATGCCCAAGCTGCATTTCGGGAGATTTTCGATGATTCGGACTCCGGAGATTCGGACTTTGAGGAGTCTTTTCTCGATGTGTCTAGCGACGACGGTGAAGGTATGAACGATGGTAATGTACTTGTAGATGTACACACCGTACATGACGTCGAAGCAGAGTCCAACAGCATCGGCGATGGGTCTGAATCGGATGATTCGCCCCATGAAAATCAACAGCGAGTGGGTGGTGATGATGAGATGCGTGGTGTATTTCAGAGAGCTTACGATGATGACTGGTTGGTTCCATTCACTCGTCCTCACGGTCAGCAAATATTTGAAGGTGAGGAAGAGCCAACAGAATATGGAATTTTCTCACATTGCTTTGATGATGAAATCATAAATCTTCTAGTTGTGGAAACAAATAGATATGCTGCAACCACAATATCCAAAAAGGGTGGCATGAACAATTTGGCCCCCCACTCAAGATTTCGTAAATGGCAGGATATAACTGACAGTGAAATGAAAGCGTTTCTGGCCATTTTACTGTTGATGGGAGTTGATCGTCGTCCCAACTATGACCTGTACTGGACAACAGAATGGACACTGGAGGCACCAGGAATACGTTCCATCATGTCAAGGAACCGTTTTCAACTAATTCTGGCATTCTTTCACTGTACCGACAATGCCAACCTAACCACAGCCGCGGACCCCAACCATGACAGACGCGGAAAAATAAAAGAAATAATGGACATGCTCGTTGCGAGATGGCACTCTGCCTATTATCCTGATCGTGAACTTTCTGTTGATGAGACCATCATTCCTTTCAAAGGCCATACTAGGATGAAGGTTTACAAGCCAAATAAGCCTCATAAGTGGGGATTGAACTGTTGGAATTTGGCAGAGGCCAAAAGCAGCTACATCTGGAACTCAGAACTATATAAAGGAAAGAGAAACGGTGAGACAGAAGTAGGGATGTGCACAACAGTTGTCACAAACTTATGCGAACCAATGTATGACCGAGGCCATCATGTGTACATGGACAATTTATTTTCATCCCCTCAGTTGTACAATTCCCTCAGTGCACATGGTACAGGTGCTTGCGGAACACTTCGGATCAATCGGATCGGCACTCCAGAACAAATAAAAAAATCAAAACTGAAAAAAGGTGACCGCTTGCTCTCCGTTCGAGATGGCAACACTCTCTTCTTGTCATGGTTTGACAAACGACAGGTCAATGTCATGTCAACTGTGCACAATGACATGACCTTCAAGAAGAGAGTGCGTGCAAGAGGCCACGTGAAGTGCGTGTTGAACCACGCGAAGTGGACAAGCCAGTGGCAGTGGAACTGTATACGAAATACATGGGAGGAGTTGACCGCGCTGACCAGGGTATGTGGTACTACCTGAACATCCACAAGACCCTCAAGTGGTGGAAAAAGGTTTTTGTTTATCTTCTTGAAGTGAGCTTTGTCAACAGTTGGATCATCTGGAAGTCCATGCACCCCGGATCCAGACAGCACCCAGAGAAATTCCGGTTTGCCATCATCCATGGGCTCCTTGAAGGATACATCAGGCAAGGCGGAAGACCAGGATGAAGGTCCGCTGATGCACCTGCCCGACTAACCGAACGCCACTTCCTCACTGTCAACAGAGAACTTACACCAGCAGGACGCCCCTCAAAACCGGACTGCATCGTCTGCTCTAATTGTGATGTGCGACGTCATCAGACTGAACTAATGTGCATACAGTGAGAAAAGCCCATGTATGCTGCACCTTGTTTTCGTTTGTACCACATGCGTGTCGAATATAAGGCTGACTGTGTACCAGGATTCCATAAATAACTCAAACTTATTGTAGGAGCAACCTGTACGAACAATCCTGATATTTATATACCTATAAAGTTCTCTATCGCATTTAACAACTGCAGCTGTTCTGTTTTCAATTTCCATTGAATTGGTAAGTGTTTACAATTTTTTTAATTATAAATCACCACAAATTAAATAAATATAGACAAAGTGAGTTGTTTTATATTTCTGTTGAACACACACAGTTGGAAACATGTTTATGTGCAACTTGAAAAAGCATGATACATGTATAGTTACACATTGATTACATCAATAAATTCTGCATACGTACTGCATAAATTCCATTCAAAAATGATGTTGTAGGCCTATAGATATCATAAACATGCTTTTATTTATATTAAAAAAACGTAATGATGAATGACTTGTTTTTAGAATAAACCTAACATAAAGTTTTGGATCAAACTTGTAAAAATAACCTGATCAGGCCAATACTTTGTGTGTGAGTGCTGAAAACAAACACATCAATCCAGCTGAGATTTTTATTTTTTTTTCAACTCCCAAGAAAAATAATTTAAAAAATGTCATATCTTTCCCATCTTAGGGCCTATAATCATGATTTTTGTTGTATGATATTAAATATACAGGGCTTAATAAATTCTTTATTTTGAATTTTTCTCTAAAACACTGTCTTCACAAGGTAATTTGTGTAAAATGGTTTGGCCCTGTATTACTTGTTGCGCGTCACAGGAAATGTGGGGCCACAGGGTATGTGTGAACGCACTATAGTGGCATGCTAAGGGTTAAGAGAGCATAAAGATTAGGAGAAACTTGTCAAACATTTGACTGGGCTTTACCCTGTTGCCTTTATGGCTCTTCATGCTTTTTGTAAAAGATTTGAGATCACATATTATTATGGTTGGAATGTAGTTTTTATCTCAAGAGAAGACCAGTTGTTTCTAACATTAATGAAACTAAGGCTTAATCTTTCTTTAATCGATTTAGGAATTAGATTTAATACAAGTGATCGTACTGTCTCATACATTGTGTACACTTGGATTTCCTGTTTAAAGGCATGATGGGAAACCGGATTCCATCTGTGGGAAAAAATCATCTTTGTCTACCGGGTTCCTTCCACAATTTCTCCGACTGTTTAGTACTTACAGCATGAAGTTTGCACACAAAAAAAAGGGTTCTGTTTCCGGTTCCCCGACCGACCCTAGTTTTTACGCTGCGACCCTGAACTTTTTAGTCAGCTTTTTAAAAAAACGGGGGGGAAACGGAAAAAAAACGGGGAAAAAAAATTAAATAAATTACCTGGAAAAAAATGGCTGACTTTACCCATTTAACATCTTTTAGGCAACATTGAAATAAAAACCAGAACATATCAAAAAGAATTTACAGATATCTCCGTGATTTAAACATAATTTCTCCAGAACCACTTGTCATAAAGTCGTAATGTTTGTGTTTTATTGTAGCTTACAACAATTGCAACATTTAATATAGAATGATGACCCACTTTGACCTTCATTTCCGGTCCAAACAGTAAGCTCAAAACTTTAAAACATTGAACCTCCTGAACTACATGTCATAAAGTCGTATTGTTTGTGTTTTCGAATGATGACCCCACTTTGACCTTAACTCCTGGTCTAAAACAAGATCCAAACATGTTTCACTTTTTTACACTGCGATGATCATGCTTGATAACATGCATCCATTTCGAAAAGGATTGTAGGATACTCACAAAATACAGAATCGGTTCATGTGTTGGGCTACAAAAACTTCTAATGGCAACAGAACGGAACAGCTCTGTGATTGTTAGATACAACCACATTATTATTATTATTTTAATTTTTTTTTGACAGACGAGGTGATGGTGCAAAACCCAAAACTTATACAAGATACAAGACTCTGCATTTGCCACTTTAAAAATGGGGTGCAAATGATCTTTAAGGCTTATGTGACTCCATCAATTTTCCCTCGAAATGAAAAAAGGTCATGCGGTTTGAGAGCCCAGAGAAGAAAAAGAAAAGGTAATGTAGGTTTATTTAAAAAAGATTATTAACAGTATTAACTTAATGTACTAAAAATGTTAATGCACATGGAATATAAGCTGGTTACAAAATCACCCTTACATTTCTGCACCCCATCTTCAAATCTCTTGAGGAGATTAAGGCCGATCAGGGGGCCATTCAGCGAAAGATAGAAAAGTTGAAGGAGGAAAGGCCTGAACCTCCTTCAGACAACCCTTCGAGCTTGGGGAATATGTTTCCCCTAAAGACTCAAGATGAAATCAATGACTTTGAAAGGAAGCTACAAGATGCAGCCTTCCAGAGCAGAGTGATTTGGCATCTTGGGGCCTTCAATGGGCGCAATATTACGGAGGGGGTTAGGAAAATGCTGGAGGAGACCCTCGACCATGACGTAACATTGAGGTACAACCTCAGTGGTAAAGGAAAGACAGGGAAGAGAAGCTTCCAACATCTCCTCTTGTACAAATCAATATTTGATGCTATCTGGAAGCGGTCCCCATGCGGATGTTACTGACCGGGAGTACCGGTCGGTTCTGGTTAATTGGTTTGATGGGGCAAAGGATCGCCATGGTGGTAGGAAGAGGCGGGCGCCAGACACACCAGGAGATAAGGACAACAATTTGCCAACTCATGATGTCTCTTCAGATGAGGCAAACTAAACTCATAATACAATTTGTTGCACCTATTTAAAGGTACTGGACACTATCGGAAATTACTAAAAAGGACTTCGAGCTCTGGCACATACATGTATCAGGATACTGCGGAACTTGTCATTCTCAAGACTGAGAACATGAGACTTGCTGATGAAGTTAAATGTCTGAGGAACCAAATCTCATTGCAGCGGTTCAAATATGCCACGTTAAGAGAGCATAAAGATTATGAGAAACTTGTCAAACATTTGACTGGGCTTAACCCTGTTGCCTTTATGGCTCTTCATGCTTTGTGTAAAAGATTTGAGATCACATATTATTATGGTTGGAATGTAGTTTTTATCTCAAGAGAAGACCAGTTGTTTCTAACATTAATGAAACTAATGCTTAATCTTTCTTTAATCTATTAAGGAATTAGATTTAATGCAAGTGATCGTACTGTCTCATACATTGTGTACACTTGGATTTCCTGTTTAAAGGCATGATGGGAAACCGGATTCCATCTACATGATCTATGGCAAAAAATCATCTTTGTCTACCGGGTTCCTTCCACAATTTCTCCAACTGTTTAATACTTACAGCATGAAGCTTGCACCATTGGGCCAGTCAGGATTTTAAATTTACTTACACATGTAGCAGTAGGCCTAATAGGCCCACCACATTTTTGTTAAATAATTAAATGCGTGTGAACATGCATGTGTACAGTATGAGTATGAAATACATGTACATGTACATGTGTACACGTGTATTATCCCCTTAAAGTATCCAGACCATCCTCTTTTTAACAAAAAGTAATGTCTGATATTTTGGGGGGTAAAAAAAGATGGAGTGGTAGATGTTGTAGGCCTAATCATTAGAAACTTTTAATTAAATTATCAAATAGGCTACATGCGATTCCAGAACAGGAAACAAAAATGTTTCAAATTTTGGAAAATGAATTTGAAGCAGAATTATTTCCTGATCAACTAGGTCGTTTCTACAATGTGAGACACAAAACCAGGAAATGGTAAAAAAAAAAACACTATTGTATCACTTCATTGATATTGCTGTGGTAAACTCTTTCATTATGCACAAAGAGAAGAAAGATCCCTAGGAGTGCCTTCGTTGCCTCAGAAGAACTTGTATATGACCTCATCGGTGCTAATCTGCTGCCCCCACTTGGTGCCCCACCTCCCACCTCCTCCTGTTGTACATCTTCCAGAGGAGATTCAGATAATTGAGGACCAGTCCCAATGAGCTACAACTACAACGGGCAGACAAAAATGTTGCTATTGTTGGAACGTGCAGAATAAAAGAGTCCAGAACACCATGGAAATGTGCAGGCTGCGGTGTTCCGTTATGCATTATTCATAGAACTGCTTCAAACTTTGGCACAACCGAACTTCTATTATATAAGCACTTAAATATGGTGATGAGGATTATGACAAGTGCAAAACTGTAGGCCTACCGCATACAAAATTCACCAAAACAGACCCGAGTGTACATGTATAGGATTATAAGCAAGACACTTAACCATTATTGCTTGCCTCGTCCTTCGGATGGGTCGTACATGTAACTGTACATTGTACATGTAGGTCCCGCATGTTGTGTAAATGCATTCAAAGAACCCATTACACTCTTCAGTAAGAGAAGGGGTTCACCCCCATGTTTTCTTGTATGATTGCTGCAGATTGCGCTACAGTACCTTGTAAACCGTTACAGTGATACAAGCATAGAGCTACGTATGTATACCACATAACTTGTAGAAAAAAATAATGAGCGCTTTGAGATGCCCCCGGTGTGATAAAGCACTATGAGAACTGCAAGTTATTAAAAAATGTTTATGTTCTTTCTGCCGATAAGCTACTTGACGATGACGGAAATACCATCAAGAGATGTGATTATGGTTCATTTGGATTGATGGCATCTTGCTGACTACAAACAACACAAGCTTCCCAACTCCTTTGAAAATCCTTAATAAGCAGTACTTTACAACATTTTTCCTGAGCTTGGGAAAAACACAAACGGAAATGCCATGACGGCTGTTTTCGCAACCACTGGCAAGTTTTTTCAACCTATAAGGTTACCCATCAAATCACTGTCAAGGACAAAATGTGTAAAAAAAAGTCTTAATAAAAACGTACCTCATGAAAGTCCAGACTTCTGTAGTCACAAATATGTTGATACTGCAACAAAACTACAAGGAAACTTACCGATACACTCTCCCATAACATCAAGCTCTAAGCTTTCTTCAGTGGCCTCTGCAACAGGAATGATCAAAATATATAAAATAAGTCTCATGAAAGGTATTTCATAAAAGCCAAGACTTCTTCAGTTAGAAATACGTTGACACTGTGAAAAAAGTAAAGGCTATCGGAACCCTATATAAAAAAGGTGTACTGTACCCTCCCGTACCTGAATGAGATAGTTGTCAATCAGACTAGAGTGCTCATTGAGTGGAAATTTGTTTTATCCAAATAGGGCCATGCTGAGATTATTAACAATGTTGTGTAAGAAGTATTCATTGGCACAAAATATTTTCACTGAAGCCCTGTTTGCATGCAGATTGGGCGCGCATGCTCATGTACGCCAATTTAATTGCGCAGAACGCAATATATAGCTTAGTACCAGTGCATAATTTTTTTACACACGCACCGGAACCCAATGCGCACCAAACACAACTTTTAACAAGTTTTTGAAAATGTACAAACTTCGAAAATTCGCTAAGAAGCAGATTGTCACAGATTGTTTATAATATTTTTTTGCTTTTCAACTAAAGGGCATTTATGAATGGGAACAAAAGAGTAGTGACTCGTTCTTAAACGGCCGTTAAAAACCGGCAGGGTCGTGGCCGTGCGATAAAGGCCAGAGCCGAATCGCACGGCCACGACCCTGCCGGTTTTTAACGGCCGTTTAAGAACTCGTATCCACTCTTTTATTCCCTTAATAATACTAAACGCTAACCGGCAGACCTAATAGTTACAAGTGCTTATACAATAGAGGGCCGTATGATGAGTACACAAGAATTCAACATAATAATAATACGTAGTGAACTGCAGGAATTTTTGCCACTGGATTTCATCCCTCAAAGTAGTAAGAATACATTCTCATTTTATTATTACTTGTATTTTTTTCTGAATTGTGGCTTTAGAGGATTAATTTGACGGAAAAAAAGTCAGAATTTCTTTAAATTGTCAAGTCACTGTAAGTGTAGTGTAAGTGTAGTGTACTGTTACAAAGGCCTACACTGCCAACATTTTATAGCATTATGCTGGCGCTCACAAGAAACTAACATCCATTAAAATACAGGAAATGCACTTGATATTATTATTCCACATGATATTACATAAGTTCACCTCCGAATAAGATAGCTCCTCTAACATAAACTTCAATTTGATGATTCTTGTGAATGGAGTCCATCACCGTACTTCACTTCCGTGCAGATCCCAACACACAGGCCTGGAATCACGCGGAGGCCGCCGGCCATGGGTCTCGACTCGGCCTCGGTGCCTCTTCAAAAGTTCCCCATAGACTTGAAGGTTTCCCAGTGTCAGTGGCTGTGCATGCCGTAGTGCTGTGCTGGCGACTTAAGCTTCATGATAAAGGCAAAGACATCGATGGTCAAACCTCAAGTTTGGCTGCTGCTGAAGGCCGTCACATTTAAGTGACTTCTTTTCGTATTATCATAAGTTTTTACAGTTCTTAATCCACATGTGAAATCAGCAAAAACACGGACAAACTTGAGTCTGACCGTGTTTGTTAGGTACACAGCCATAATGTAGAGTACCCGAGAAGTCCGTCATGACAGCCACTCGAATAACCCAGTGTAGAGTGCATGGCGTGGTAGTTATTTGTGGGTCTGGGCATGTGCACATTACATTAGTAAAACACTGTGCGTGCACATTGCCGTTCGACGACGGCAATAAACCAGCGCTTTCGCTGTCGCCTGCCTTACTTCCGGTCCGAGCACACAGCAACCACTCTCACCTTTCATCCGTCGAAGGCGTCGATCCAGCAGACCGATTCTAAATTCATGTGCAGTCACACGTGCTAATTACTGTAAAAATGGTGTTCCCATCCCATAGGTGAATAACCTGTTGTGTTGGCACTCTTCTTTTTGGTGTAATGTCAATAAATAATCCTTACACCCCAACACACTTTGTTAAGCACCACACATACATTAGCATTACAGGTCTACGTACACGTCGGCTGGTGGTGAATCCAAGGCACGTGTGAAAAATAGGGTGGCTAGAGCGCCCTCTGTAGTAAGAATTTGGGACAGCCTTAGACCGTGTTGCTGAAGGTGTTGAAGGATGTCCTATACTTCAATGCACATGCCGTAGCTGTAGCTAGCTGTATCCATCAAATTATTTATTCGAGTTTCAACTTTTAAACCAGGGCCTGCATGATATCGAACTTCATTAACTTTAAGGTGAGGGGAATTATATCAGTTGAGCATTAAACCGGGCGGCCCGCATTGTATTTCAAGTTTCACGTCGTCATTCCACATCTCCTCTATTAGACTCCCTACACTGGCTGCCAATTGACAAGAGAATCGAGTTCAAAACACTGCTCTTTATATACAAAGCTCTGAATGATCTATCGCCGGTCTATCTTACAGATTGCATTGCCACCCATTTACCATCAAGGGAAGGCCTACGTTCGAACCGGGACGTTACTCGTCTTGTCATCTCTAAGAGTAAAAAACGGATAGGCGATGGATCATTTAGTGTGTTCAGGCCAACTCTCTGGAACAAATTACCAGAGACCTTAAGATCCTCACCAACGGTTGATGCTTTCAAGCGCAATCTCAAAATCCATTTATTTTAGTGTGTTCACATTGCTGATGTTTATGTTCGTTTTTTGGAATTGCGCTATATAAGAACTGATATTATTATTATTATCATTATTATTATTAATTAATTTTATTCATACTTCTTAAATGCAGGACTAATTCGTCTTTAATCTGAGCTTGGAAGCATCCCAGAGATGCCTATATTCTCTGTGTGTAAATGAACGTCTGTTCCAGGTTAATTTATTTCTTTGACAGGAGTGTGAAGCCCAACAACTTTGAATCCAAATGATGAGAGTACAATCGGTGTTTCACACATTATGTCGATTTTATTTTGAAACATCAAACGCGCTGTGCCGAGTTATTAAAGGAACATTACAGAATTGGTAAGAACAAAACTTGTAAAATAATTTTTTTTATCACAGATTTACATAAAACTTACACGGTCTACTGATGATGATAGAAGAAAACATCCCTTGAAATATTTCTGTCTGAAATGCCATATTTGATGAGAAATTAATAAACTAATTTTCCGATTGGAGTTTATCGCTCAGTGAGCGTTTTATTCATTTTTTTGTTGAATCTATATGATTTCATGCAAATGTGTAATCGGTTTTTTACTATTTTCTCGTGACCCAGATGGCCGATCAATCTTTAAATAAAATAATTATGCAGAGATTATCTGCACCGTGTCAATTCAATACCCTGGTTTGGATTGGCGTACGTACGACGAGCAGTTTCGTCTGAAGCATGCAGGGGGCTGATCCGGGCGATCGTGGGGTAATTTAGACACGGAACTTTGGTTGGTCGCTGTTTCGGCCCCATTTCCCTCCAATGTTTCTTGGCGTACATCTGCTAATAAAAATGGGTAATGTTTTTCAACGGGCCAGTCAATAGGTCCGGATTATGCATTTAACGGCTTAATTACAGGGTGTCACTTTAGCGCTTGTAAATTTGCTCACGTAGCAAGTGTCCGCGTGGTGGGCATGGCGCAGTTAGCTGACGTGTGGATGGCAGTGGGCGATCTTGCTGGGTTAATTCCTCCCCCGCAAGGTGCTAAACCAAGGTTTCGCACCCAGGTGAAAAATGGGTAAGTTGCCAAATCGGCTTCACAGGCTCAGAAACAAAATCAAGATCAGGGCGTTCCAGCGAAATGAATGAATTATTCTTTTCGTTCTCCAAACACCATTTAACTGTTCTGTTTTAGATTTATGGTTGAAATTTAGCCGTTAGCTGTTGATGCAGGGATTTTTAGGGCGATTTTGTATGGGTTTTTTTTCTTAATTGATGGAGCGCGTGTAGGCCTACCCCGTGATTCGGTTTGTTTGGCCTCGGCTGCGCTGCCAAGCGCCCTGAAGTGGTCCGGGAGAAGTTAGCGAAGGAGATTGCCGGTCCGTTTCATAAACGGCCATTTGACAACTTGCAATGTTCCCCAACTGGGCTTACGTTACGTACCCAAACGTCAACCTAACACATACCACCTTATTCACCATCTGTCATTTCCAGCAGGTCAGTCGATTACTGATTTACTTATCCTAAGTTATGCGCTGTTCATAACGCATCTTTTGATACTGCAGTGACTTTGTTGCTGAAAACAGGTTGCACTGCATGGTTAGCCCAAGGCGGACATTAATCAGCTTTTCGGCTTCTCTCAGTATCATCACTTAACTATGAGCTGCTTTGTTTTACCTTTGATTGTCTTTTTTATTTTGATAAGTGCATACCGATGGGGTGCGTTATTTCTTGTTCTCTATTTGAAAAATGCATTTCCTTTTTAGAATTTCAAGTTAAGCAGGCTACAGGCTCTTCCCTTGTCACTCACTATCTCGATGATTTTTTATTTTTCTGGCCCCTCTGCTTTGAGTGTAATAAATTGCTGCGTGCATTATTTACTTTGGCCTGGTACTTACTTGGGGTGCCATTGACTCAAGAAAAAACAGAGGGCACGGGTACAGGTTATTGCATACCTGGGTTTGGAGATTGATGCTTGCAAGCTCAAGTTAAAGTTCCGGCTGACAAGGTTCAAGCTTTGTTGGGGGCGACTCTGTCAGGGGCGACTTTGTGAGGGGCGACTTTGTGAGGGGCGACTTTGTGAGGGGCGACTTTGTGAGGGGCGACTTTGACAGGGGCGACTTTGTAAGTGAGGGGACGACTTTGTGGTGGGCGACTTTGCTGGGGGCGACTTTGTAGTGGGCGACTTTGCTGGGGGGCGAGTTGACTGGTTTCTGTTCAAGCACCGCTCCATTATACTTAAGTCGAGTGATGCTAGAGGACGTCAATAGAGGGCGGGCTTCACACCAGATTCTCTCAAAACTGACGATGTCTCTGATCTGCCATTATTATAACACTGCATCTGGGTTGATTGGGGGTGGAGGGGACCCGGGAAATAGATGATCTGCAACCGCTGATTGGAAACAGGGAGGAGGGGTGAACTATGGAAGGGGAAGGGTGGACTTATTGTTTGGAGGGAGGGGTGGATGGCAGTGATTATTGTCTTCAAAAGAGCATTGACCTAAGGAGTCTAATGAGAAGATTTCGCCCAGTTCGCGAGTGATGAGGTCGACGATAGGCATTCAGAAAGTCCCACAGATAAAAGTAGTGCTTTGGGACTCGATGCAAGTGATGGAGGGAGGGGTGGATTGCAGTGATTATTGTCCTCAAAAGAGCATTGACCTAAGGAGTCTAATGAGAAGATTTCGCCCAGTTCGCGAGTGATAAAGGGGTTGAGCAGGTCGACGATAGACATTCTGAAAGTCCCACAAATGAATTCAGAGAGCGGGGATGATTTCGCCCAGTTCGCGAGTGATGAAGGGGATGAGCATGTCGACGATGAGGTCGACGATAGGCATTCTGAAATTCCCACAGATGAAAGAGGTGTTTCTGAAATCGATGCGAGTGATGAAGGGGTGAGCATGTCGACAAAGAGACCGACGATGGAAATTCTGAAACTCCCACAGATGAAAGAGGCTTTTGGAGAATCGATGTGAGTGATGAAGAGAATGAGCATGTCGACGATGAGGTCGACGACAGACGTTCTGAAAGTCCCACAGATAAAAGAGTGCTTGGGGAATCGATGCGAGTGATGAGGGGTATGACCATGTCGACGATGAGACCGACGATGGACACTTTGAAAGTCCCCCAAATGAATGTAGTTCGCCTAAAACCGATGACACGTTCCTGAAGAAATTCTCAATATTATTTCTTAAACCGGATGAGTGGTCAAAAATCAAGCCCAGACGTGTTAAAAACAGGTTGTGCAACGATTGGACCGATTTAATTTACAGCAAGTTCAAGAAGTTCAACAAAACATGTGTCCTCGTGTTTAAGTATAATAGATCGAAGGTACCGAACAGCAGAAAACAAAAGGGTCCCTACCTAACGGTAAATGCACTTTGCAAGTTTCAGGACTGTTGCAGGTACACTTTTACTTAAAAAAAGTTCCCAATCATACACAGGAAACGATCAGAATAAAAGTAAAAAGAAAGGGTACAGTCAACCACCTCATGCGAACCGAAGGGAAAAAACGCCACATGAAAGGTGACAAAAGAAAAGAGATTGCAAGTGAGATTGAAAGAACAGGAGTCACAAACTGGTACTCCACTGTAGCTGACATGTCTGCAGAGGAAGTAAGAGCAGGGAACCTTTCGGCTTGTTTGTCTCTTGAAGTTTTAAGAAAAATTATATCGGAAAAAGGGCAAAGGCACACCTACATGGAGATGCACTTCAGGAGGTAAAAATTTTGCAGGATCTCTTCAAAGACGTCTGTCCCGAGTCAAAATACACTGGCAGTGGATTTATCCAGTACTTTTCGTGCGATCCGTTTAAGGTCCATTTGATGCTCGACGACCAGATAAAAATGTACCTGAACATCAAAGGAAGTCGTGTTCTGCACTTAGACGCGACTGGCTCCATCGTAAAGAAGATACCGGGTCAAGCAAAAAGCGTGTTTTACTACGCCTTGTTGATAACAAATCCCATTGAAGGAAGGGCTGGAATCCCGGTATGCGAAATGTTGTCCTCAGATCAGCATGCTTCAGAAATAAAACATTTCTTGAATAGATTTGTTAATGCCATCACGACAAGTAGAAGTCTTTCTTCAGTTATCCCAAGAAGGGTTGAGACTGACTTTTCCTGGGCACTTCTGCAGTCGGTTTTGTTTGCATTTAACGCAGAAGAATGCAAAGGTTACCTTCAGAGAACCCACGACCTTGTCCATAGACGTTTTGATGGGCAGCATATCAAAGGGTTCACATACCCTCACATATGTGCGGCGCATCTCATCAAAGATGTTTTCAACAGAGTCAAAGAGTTCACAAGTGACAAAGGTAGAAGACAACTAATTCTTTACAGCTTTGCATTACTCCAAACGGAGCATTCCTTTTAGAGTGCAAAGCATATCTTTTTCCACATGGGCAGAGTGTTCAACTTGCCAAATTAATATGAGCGCCGCAGTTAAGTCATCAACTGCCAGTACAAAACAGCTTATTAAGAGGTGTAACGTGCAAATCAAAGACGAAGCTAGTACATTCCCCCATGACGAGCAGCACTATGGTGAAACACATAGTTTTGAGAAGGCAAGCACGATCAGAGAGAATTCCCAATGGCGCCGTGACTTTATGCAGGTTGTTCCAGAAGAAACTGACGATGAAGATTCGGATGATTTGGATGAGCTAGAATCGATATTAACAAATGAATATTACACACCAGAAGTGATCACAATGCTTCTTGACAATTTCCTACACATATACATGTACCCGTTGTGGAGTGCACTTCTTCTTGGAAATTTCTGTCCAGGAGGTCGAGTCAGACTAACGGCAGGTCAATTCATCCGAAAAGCCTATATATAAATATTTCTGGCAGGGTAACCGAGACGAAGCTGCGACAAACGAAGAGGAAACGTGCAGAGGAAGAGTACAATCCGGAGGAGGTTTGGAAGAAAAAAAAGACATCCGAGGGAAAATATTTCCAGACCCCTAGTCAACTCCTGAAACCAAAATCTGCAAACAAACCTCACACGAAACGAACCCCCAAAACTCAGAAAGTAAAATCTAGGCGTAGATCTAGGCCTAATAGACAGCAAAGAGCAATAAATGGACAACATTTCCAGGACGACCCTCAAATCTCCAAACCAATGTCGGCAAATAAGTCACAAACAAAACGAACCCCCAAAACCAAGAAAGTCAAACCTGAGCGTACATCTAATGAGCAGCAGAGAGCAACAAAGTTAAATAAATTCAAGAACGAAAGAAAAATACCGCAAAATAAGTCAGAAAAAACATCGACAAAAGAACGAACAGTTTCTCCTCAGAAAGTAATACCTAGGCCTGGATACAATTCCCAGATAGAAAATCCTAATGTTCCATCCAGGGAAGGGCATGAACTTTAAAAAAAGTAAAAAAAGTATAAGGGGAAGAAGGGGGGTATTAAAAAGTTGGGTAAAATTAGGGGGGGGAAGTATTTTTTAAATTTGGGGAGTTATCTTTATTGGGGGGGGAAATTTTAAATTATTTGGGGGTTGGTAATTTAAAATTTTTTTTAGGGGTTTAAATTTAAAAAATATTGGTGGGAATAAGAATATGGAAAATTTGGGTTTTGGGGAAAATTTTTAAATTAGGGGAAAAAAGGGGGGGTTTTAAAATTAAGGAGGGTTTTTTATGGGGGGGGGTTTAAAAGTGTTTTTTTGGGGGGTTTTTTTTAAAAATGTTTTTAAATAAAAAAGGGTGGGAAAAAGAAAAAGGGGTTTTTTTAAAATTGGTTTTTGGAATTTTTTTTAAAATGGAAAAAAATAGGTTTTTTTAATAAAAGGGGGGGGGTTTGTTTATGAATGTGAAAAATGTTAAAAAAGGGGTTATTTAATTTTTGGGGTAAGTTAAAAATATTGGGGGGGGTGATAAAAAATAAGGTAAAATTATTTGTTATTTGGGGGAAAAAATTTTAAAATTTTGGAAAAAGATATTTTTTTTTTTGGGGGGGGGGGTTGTTTGTTGTTTGGTTTTGTTTTTTTGGGTTGTTTGTTTTTTGTTGGGGGGGTTTTTGGGGGGGGGGTGTGTTTGGTTTTTTTTTTTTGGGGTTGGGGGGTTTTTTTTTGAAAATTTTTTTGGGTTGTTTGTTATTTTTTTTGGGGTGTTTTGGGGGGGGTGTAAAATTTATATTTTGTTGGTTATTTAAAAAAAATTTTTTTTTGGGTTGGGGTTTTTAAGGAAAGGGGGTTTTGGGTAAAATAGGGTTAAAAAAGTTGGGGTTATTTTTGGGTTTGTTTGGTTGTTTTTGATTGGGGTAAATTGGTTTTTTTTAAAGGGGATTTTTGGGGGGTTTGGGGGGAAGGGTTGGGGGTGGGGGGTTTGGGTTAGTATTTTTTTTATGGGGGGGGGTAGAAAAGGGGTTTTTAGTGAGTTTATGTATAATAGATGATTTAATAAAATTGTTTTGGGTGGGGAAAATGGGTGTAAAAAAAAATTTTATTGGTGGTTTGGGAAAAGGTGATTTGGTTTTTTTTTAAAAAAGGTTTTGTAAGTTTTAAATTTTTTTGAGTTTGATGAGGAAAAAGGTTTTTTTTAATTTTTATGGGTGTGTAAGGAGGGTTTAAAAAAAAATTGGGGTTTGTGTGGGGAAAATAAAAAAGGGGATGGAGGATTTAGATGGTGTTGGGATTATGGTGTAGTTTTAAATTGGAAGGTATTTTGTTTTTTTTTAATTGTTTGGAGGTATATTTTAAAAGATAGAAGTGTATTTTTTTTTATTTGTTTTTATGTTGGGGGTAATTAAATTTTGAATGGGGGTTTTTTGGTAAAGTTTTGGAAAATTTAAATTTTTTGGGTTTATAAGGTTTGTGGTGGATTTGATTTTCGGGTGGGAGGTATAGTAAAATATATTTTTTTAAAAAATTTGTAATATTTTTTAAAGTTTGTTTATTAAAAAGGAATTTTTGTTTTTAATTTTGGGGGGGGGGGTTTTTTTTGGGGTTTGTTTGGGGTTTGGGGTTTTTTTTTTGTTTTGTGGTGGGGATGTATTTTTAATTGTTGGGGGGGGAAATTTAATTTTTTTTAAAGTTTTTTGAAAAAGAATGAGGAATGGGGGGGGAAAATTTTTGTTTTTATAATTGAAATTGTTTTTTTTTGTTGGATTTTTTTGAAAATTGGTTAAATATGGGGGGAATTAAAATTTAAAGTTAGTAAATTTTTTAAAAAAAGTGTGGTTATTTAAAAAAATAAAATAAAAAAAAATGTTAAAAATGTTTTTTTTTAAAAAAGAAAAAATTTTGTTTTGGGTTTTTTATTAATTTTTTGTTTTATTTGGTTGAAAAATTTTTTGGGATGAGGGTTGAAAGTAAGGGGAAATGGGTTTTTGTTTGTTTAGTTTGTTTTTAAAGTTAAAAAAGAGGGGGGTTTAAATTTGGGGTAAATGTTGTGTTTTAAAAAAATTTGTAATTAGTTAAATTTTTTTAGAGTTATGAGGGGGAAAGGGGAAAATTTTTGGGGGAAAAGTTTTTTTTATTTTTTTAATGTAATTTTTGTGGGGTTTTTTTTATTTTTTAAAATTTTGTTTGAAATTTAAAAATTTTTAGATTTGAAAATTTTTAAATTTATGTGTAAAAAAAATTTTGGAATGGTTGGGGGAAATTTTTTTATGTTTTGAAGGTTTGAAGGGGGGAATTAAGGGATGTGTGTGTGTTTTATGAGTGGGTGAAATAAAATTTGTGGGAAAATTGGGAAAATTTGAGATGGGGAGTTAAAAGATTTTGTTTAAAAGTGGTTTTTATTGTTGAAAAATTTGGGGTTAGGGGATTTGTTTTGGTGAATTAATAAAAATAATAAAATTTTTGAAAAGGAAAGGGGAGTTTTTTTATTTAGTTTTGATGGTTAAAAATTTTTGATTTGTTAATGGGAAAATATGGAGTGTTTGGGGGAAAATGGGTTTTTTGGGGGGGGGAAAAAATTTTTGTAAGGGTTTGATTAAAAAAGGTTTTATTTTTTTAAAAAAAAATTGTTTTTGGGGAAGGGGGTTTTGGGGGAAAAGTTAAAAGAAAAAAGGGGAAAATTTTGGGGGGGTTTTTTGGGGGGGGGGTTGTTATTGGGGAAAAAAAAGTTAGGTTAGTTTGTTTAAAAAGTGGTTGGTTTGGTTGGGGGGGGGTAAAAAGGGGGTTTTTTGGGTGTTTTTTTTTAAAAATTTTGGTTTTTGTTGGTTGGAATTTTTTTGAAAGGGTGTTTGGTTTTTGAATAGTTAAAGAGAAAAGGGGGTGGGGAAAATTTGGTTTGGTTTTGGGAAAAATTTTTGGTTTTTTTAATTTTTGGGGAAATTGGGTAGGGGAATTTTTTGGGGAATTTTTTATTTTTTAGGTTTTGAAGGTGATGTTGTTGTTTGGATGATCTTTTGGGAAAATTTGATGTATTTTAAATTTAAAGGTGGTTTTGCACAAAGTTTTTTTTTTCCTCATGAAAAAATATTTATTAAAACGAAAATCTTGCCCAAAACCAACTTAGGAAAAATTTTAACCAAACAAATTTACACACTTTAATTACCCCCACCAAAAAAACAAACACATTCAGAGACAAGTGGACAAAAAAAACAACCAAATCACCATCCCCCCCCCCCCCCCCCCCCCCCAATCAACCCCAATCCCGGGGGCCAAAAACTCACAAAACCCCCCAAAAAACTTAACCCCCCATTTCCCCTTTTTTATTAGAATTCAAAAGCCTTTCCCCCACTCTACAAAACACCACATTTTTCCCCCAAACACAAACTTTATTCAAACCCCAGTTTTCTTCAAGTTTATCCAGATCGAAGTTCACCCCAAAAAAAATTTTTAAATTCTTCACTATCCCGGTAAAAAATACCTTGGGCCCCAAAATTAATTTAAAAATAGGAAAAAAATTAAAAATAAATTAAAATTTAAATATTGAAATTAAAATAAAAAAAAAATAATTGTTTTAAAATATTAAAATGTAAGGGGGGGGGGTTGATTGGGGGGGGGGTTTTTTTTGTTTTTGGGGGTGGGGTTTTGTGATGTTGGGTTTTGGTGTTTTTGTTTGTTTGTGGGGGAAATTTAAGGTATAATTTGATATGGAGTATTGGGGGGTTGAGGATTGGGGTAAAAATGGAAGTTTGAGTAAAAATGATGCTTCACGGTACATTGTGATGCAGTTCAACTTAATTTAGAAGACGAGGTGAGAAATAAAGGGATCTTTTTTAGTGCAACTCAATGATGAACCTTTTAAAAAAGTTCCAAGACTAAGAACAATTTGTTTTGTTTAAATTTTGCATGTTTAAATTTTGCACTTATATAAGTAACATGGATTGGCAAAATCAGTGTTGTGACTCTAAGTCTAAGCAGTTAAAATATTTAAAAAAAATGCAATTATCAAAAACATTTTTTTTTTAATGTGGCTGTTATTTTTTGATTGTTTTAATAGTTTAGGCAGGATGAGCATCTTTGCAGTTCTGACTCGTTATCCACTTTGGACATCGGTGATATATTCAGTGAAACAAGTGATGAGTTAACACTACCAAACAAAAGCAAACACATGCGACATGCATCACCATGTTCATCACTGGCCTCTTCACAGCCACCTTCAAAGAAATTAAGATTACCGTCACTTGTAAGTGCTTAATGAAAAACAAATGTAAATGTTGATCTGGTTATTCCACTTAATTAACAGTGAAATAGAGTGAGTCCTCGGCTTGGTCTAGCGATAATTGAGATTATTGCCTTGGAGCCCCTGTAAAACTTTTCCAGTAGAAAATTACATTGTCTGCCCTTTCTTAAAAGAAAAAAAAACTTGCCCTGAATGAGGTATCAAGCCCAAGAAAATAATAATTTTTTCTTTTCAGTTTGGCATTCCAACTGACTAAACCTTAGCCCGGTATACTTCCTGCAAATGTAAACACAAAGCAAATCCTGTAAACAGGATTGCCTTCCAATTAGCAGTTTAATAGGATAAACTTTTTTCCGCCACAAATGGTCTGACTTTCATTTGTACTACACACATATTTTATATAAACTGCCTCGTTCAAGGACATACTACAGGTGTTACAATGGGCTAAACTGGGATTAAAACTTTCATGCTGTTCTGACGAGAAAATACATTTTATTTTATACATTCTATTGTATAGGCCAAGTGCATACGAGAAGGAAATCTTGGCAAAAAGCATTGTTGACAATTTCACCTACCTCAAAGATTCAGAGGGGAAAGGATATGTAAGTTCTGCATTCTGTATTTATTGTAAATCATTATGTGAGTTAGTCTGTCTGCTTGTTTTTCTGTTTGTCAGTCTGTGTGCCTGTTTGTTTATTTTGCAATGTTATATAATTATCTTGTTAGTTTTTATTTCCGAAAACACAATGTAGGACGCATGGTTCATGAAAGGAGCAGTTAATCGACCAGCAACTGGTTATTTAGAAGAAAGGCTACGGTATGTGCGGAAAGCGATGCTGAAACAGAACAAAACTTGCTTGACAGATAAATCAGAGTCCAATGAGGGTATGTTTTATACAATCAGGCCCGTAACCAGGGGGGACGCCCCCCCCCCCACAAAAAAAAAAAAAAGAAAAGGAAAGTCCGCTCTCCTCCTCCCCCCCCCCCAAAAAAAATCTGCCCCCCCCCCCAAAACAAAAAAATAATCCGGCCCCCCCCCCCCATGGAAAAGAGAAAAGTCCGCATCGTAACTATGCATCTTGGCCTAGACATGGTCTCAGGCCCGTAACCGGGGGGGGGGGGGGGGGGGGGGGGTCCACCCCCAACCTCCTGGTTGAGGGCCTGTATACAATCAAGTCTATTACTAAATTATTACTATGTTGTAGATTTGATGCAGGATAATTTAAGTATGTAAAGTTTTCATGATTGGTACTGCATTCTGTCTATTTTGTGATGTAGAATATGTTGTTTTTTGTTCATTATTTCCCCAATATTAGTTGGAAATTGATGTAAATGTAACAAACATGTAGTCTCAAGGATTTGTTATTTACGTTTTGTTTTACATTAAATATTGTCATAATCTCTTTCACCCCACCTCCCCGTTATGTCCAATGTAGAGTCATCTTCTGAGGAAACACAATCTCTCAACAGTGTTGATGAGGAGCAGCTTGCACAAATGGTATCTTGGCTTAAAGAAAATGATGAGCCTCGAGTCAAAGTAGCAGAGTTCATGGCAAAAACTGCAGAGAACCGCAAAAGTTTCATCCATGACTCCAAAGCATCGCTGAGTGACATAATAGAGGAGTTCCCTAGATTTCTGGAAAAGGGAATGGTAAGAATATCTTTTCAGTCTGTTGAAACAGAAAGAAAAACAATCTTTGAATCGTTTTTTTGTGCAAAAACATGTCTTTGAAACAGTGATGGCGGTAGTATTAGTGCAATGTTTCATTTAAATATTTATATATGAAGAGTGTGAAACTTCCAAGTCTTTTAATATGTGGAGAAATATATTCATTTAAAAATCAGCTAATTGAGTTCAAGCATTAAAATTCAAAGTCTCACTGCAATCGTCTTCAGGTAGTGAATTTATGTGTTTTCTTTTTATTGAAAACCTTTTTACACTAACTAATTAATTGTTTAATGATTTTCGTTTTTTATCTTAAGCTGGAGCAAGATTTCAAGCTAGTGTACTATCCCCATAAAGCAGATAGTCTGATTCTAAACTGGGAGGGACTGAGTGATTGCATTATCACTTATGCCAGTGTAATGAACTCTTTGTGGAAACAACACATCGGTTTGCAGGATGTGGACTTGAAGACTCTTTCAAGTGGTAATAACTTGCATTTAGTTACTGTTATTAAATTTTAAACATTTTACTAAAATTAAAAACCAATCCTTTCATTTTACGCAGTGCTTGATGACTAAAGTCCACTCTTGGACTCGAGGCCTGTCTTGAGTCCATTTTTTGGGGACTCAGACCCGGACTCCTCCTTGGAGCACTGTGACTCAGTCTTGGACTCCGATAAGAGGGACTAGACTACAGCGCTATTTTATGTTGATACTTTCCAAGATACATTGATAAAGTACATTGTTGACTCAGCTGGAATTGTAACTAACCAGCTTGTCTCAATATTTTTGACATTACAGAGGAGAAAAAGAACTTGGCTTTTCTGGTTCTACCAGTGCTGCTTGGAGGGAGGGCTCGAGGAAAGGCTGGTGGAAGATGTGCTGTGGCTCTGGCAGTGACATCCTTCATTGACATACAACCGGTAAAGCATTGTTTACACTAATTGTTCATTTTTTTTTTAAATATAGTCTGTTGTGTGTGGAAGGACTGGAAAATGTTGAAACATATACGTGATGCCATCACTATTAGTATTAGTCAGGACAGGTCTTTTCAGAACTGGGAAGTCTCCCAAATTCTGAAAAATTTACTCTGCGGCAGTAGAATAAATAGCGAGACAAGTTCTCAAAAAAATATAGTCTACACAGCAAGTAGATATTCACATGGTGTTACCGCAAACCTATATATACACTGATACCTCACCATGCAATGCCTTAATTCCCACATACTATTATTCTCATTACCCTTTACCTCAGAGTGCAACTTTGGCAATGGCTGTCATTCTGCTGTTCCAAAGTTGCCTATACTCCTGTAATTTAACTCACCCAGTTTCAGGAGTGGACAATGACTTAAGTGTAAACATTGTAAGGAGCTGATGAAACAAAATATTATTATTGGAGTTAATCTTACTCATTTGAGACCTTCAGATTACACAAATCAGTTTTCATTTGGGGTGTTGTGGCCGAGCGGTCTAGTTCACCGGTTCCAAGCTACATGTATGGTGTTGTCAGCAGAGTGTGGGTTTGAATCCCGATCATGACACTTGTGCCATTGAGCAAGGCACATAATTGCATCTTACAAAGTTGGGAAGGTAGTGCATTCTGCTCTACCAGCCAGACACCAGTGGATGATACCCATGCCTACATCCTTACGGACTGTGAAGGGGGTAACCCTATTTCAGCCCCAGGAGTAGGTGGCAGTTGATTTTGAGACACAGTCCAAATCAGTTAAGTGTAGCCCTCACCATCTGGCTTGTGATGTGAGTCAATATCTCATAAAAAAGGCTAAATAGCTCAGTTGGTAGAGCGCCAGCATATTAATCCAGAGGTCGTTGGTTCAAATACCACTCTAGTCAATTTTCTTTGTTCAACCCCAAATTACAAATCAGTTTTATGTAACATTACAAAATTTGTGTGAAACTAAAATATTCTGTGTCTATGCTTTTTTATTCTTCAAGGCGACCACCCATATCCAACAGTACCTTGAAAGAAATGACGAAAAGGAGAGACCACAGCCATTCATACTGGCACTGTGCAATGACAACAAGCTGAATCCAACCCAGACTTTTGTAGTGGTTGAGCGTCACGCAATAGAGATAGAATCAGGCTCTCTTATTGAAGCGGTAGATGTGGCATTCAAGGCCCATTACATTTTGAGCCTTCACTACCAGGTAGCTGTGAAGGCAGTGTGGGAATTCCTGCAGTCTGTTATCTACAACTTGCCTGGAGTCACTCGCCCTGCAGTTCGGGACATGAGGGCTTACTTGGTGACGCACAAAAAAAAATCTTCCGTCAAAGTAGTCCTACCCAGGTGATGAACAAACAAACTAACAATTTCATGGCTCTGCTAACAGCTGAATTCTGCGCTTACAATCGCCATTCTCTTACAGAGCAAGCGCCAAGTTTCTGCGCTAGCTGTTTTATCAAGGCATGCCCAGTAACGTAAAGTATGCATGCGCTCAAGCAAAAGTTCCTTGCTAAAACCTGCGAAATGCTCTTGATGAAAGTGCAGAATTCCCTGTTTCTGTAAGCACCAATCATTTGCTTACTGAAAGCAGAGCCATGAAATTGGGCCCTGTTCTTAAGTTGTCAAGAATCTACCTCTTTTCTGTATTCAAGAAGTGAAATCATTTGAACACTTTGGTAGCAATTAGTTATGTTTTCGACAGTATTATGTACTTGTTTGGTTAATTTGTCATGTCCAAAAAGTTTTTTGTTGTTGGTGTGTTTATTTGTTTATTAATTTAATTATCTATCTGTCTATCTATTTGTTTATTTATTTACTTGTTTGTTTATTTATTCATCTGTTTATTTATTAAATGTTCATATATATTTTAGGGTAGTAAATCTGTCATGGATGATAACAAAATGTCATGATTTTTGGCTATTGCAACATGTCAAGGAATACTCTGTTTTTGTAATTTTATAACAGTAGGATGTGATCTTCATTGCGAGTTAAAGGTAAAAGGGAAATCACAAAACCACAAAATGTTTTCAAACCTGGCTTATTTTAGAACCCTGTATAGAATTCAATACAGGTCAATGTTGTTTTCCTTTGAAGATTAAACACTGTTATTGTTTAGCCTTGTATTGGCAAATTTTGAAGATGTTCAACACAGCTAATAAAAAGATTAAAATACATATTATTGACTGTATTTGTAAATGATTGTACCCAATATAGATACATGTTGGAAGTAAGTACTCAACTCAAGTACAATTTGATGATGACCAACTTTTAAAATACTTGTTATCCTTTATTTGGTACAGATTGGCAACCAATGACCATGTGTTGGGAAAGATAAATGACCAATACTTGGTAATTACTCACCAATGCTGGTATTATTATACATCACCCATCAATTGGAAAAATTAAACACCAATTCCCTGGTAATGTTTTCCCTACTATTTGGGGTCAAGTTTCCCATCTAATGGGTAAAAAAAATAGGACCAACTCTTGGTTACAATATTTAACAAATTTTTTGGGAACTGCAAAGACCAAATGTTGGTATAAATAAATTACACAACAAATGGTCAAACACAAACATAACCAACTAATGGTTAACCAAAAAGAAAACCCAACAAATGAGCACAATTATTTTGACCAACAAATGAGCAAAACTTTTATGACCAATTAATGGCTAATCATAAGTTACCAATAAATGGGAGTAAATATGTCCAATTTTATGGTAAATGGTACTACCCAACTTGCTGGGTAACAAAAGACCAATTCCGAAGGCAGTTGGTATGTGGACCAACGTTGGTCTAATTGTTGGTCTTTCGTTACACATTTTTTTAAAGAGTGTATAGGTATTTTAAGTCCGAAACCCAAAATCGTTTTTCTGTGAAGGTAGTAAAATTTGTTTGTATTTTATTATCCGGAAGCCTAAAGATCTGCCATAAATGCGTGATTTTTTTAATGAGAAAACATTAACAAAATATTTTGTTTAGTGCCCCAGAACATGCAGGTATTGGAAGTGTACATGTACAAGATGCGTTAGACTACTGGGGGCACCCTTCGTCACGGCTATTTGTGGAGCGCAATTGACTGATCCCGAAAGGTTATTATACTAGATTTTTTGTTAATTTAAAAACAGTCATTATTTTAAACAGTCACCTATTGTGTTTTCATTACAACTTTTTATCAGTGTCAATAAGTTTAAACAGTTATTTCAATTCAACCAATACTGTAAATGAAGGAAGAATGGATCTGAATCAATACACTTTTAAACAAAACATCATGGCTACACAACCACCGAATCAGCATACGGTAATTTATACTTAATAGAATGAGTGGTTTTCAATTATGATAAAAAGTATAACCATTATACGATGAATGATTGACAGAAAATATACTAGTTACATATTGATTTTCAGTAAAATTAATACAAAAAGTAAATAATACCAAGTTGCACAAATTGCATTTTTAGCTTCTCAGACCGTCTGGTCCTGCAGGTGGAGTTCAAAATTATTATACGCTTTATTGTTTGGAGGGAGGGGTGGATGGCAGTGATTATTGTCATCAAAAGAGCAATGACCTAAGGAGTCTAATGATAATAATGGTATCTGAGTGGCATATGAAGTTCATTATTGACAGGTCGGGGAATTGGAACGAGGCGTCTACTTTTACTATTCTCAGGCAACTAAACAGCAACATAAATTAGCCTTTGAAACGTTTCCTTTAACTTCAATAGGAGAATTATGTTTATTTATTCATCAAAACTTCAATCATCAATATATACAATACATGTAATCCACTTGGTATTTAAAGGAACATTACAGAATTGGTTTTGCTAACAAAACAGATGCTGGCAGTGTAAGCACTTTATGTAATTCACCATATACATAAACTGACAAACCTGTAGAAGTTTGAGATCGATCGGCCATCTGGGTCACGAGAAAATAGTGAAAAACCGATTACACATTTTGCATGAAATCATATAGATTCAACAAATGAATAAAACGCTCACTGAGCGATAAACTCCAATCGGAAAATTAGTTTATTAATTTCTCATCAAATATGGCATTTCAGACAGAAATATTTCAAGGGATGTTTTCTACTATTATCATCATTAGACCGTGTAAGTTTTATGTAAATCTGTGATCAAAAGTATATTTTACAAGTTTTTTTCTTTAATATTCATCAGATTGAGTGACTCCATTTGCATACTGTGCAACAATGAATTGAATGAATTAGGGAAATCTGCGGGGGCTGCACTGCTCTAATAAATGGCATATGCCGGAACTAATTGGGTGCTCTGCTCTATAGCTGGCTTTGTTACTGGATATCTGGATTCTACTCTGCCTCTGTTAACTCAGCAACCACCAGTGTTTTCTAGGCTCAGATTACTCTGCCACAGGTCTCCACTGTTCAGCTCTGGCTTTCTGCAACGCAGTTTCTCTTCCCCACAGGGTCCTGTCCTAGAGATGAACAGAGCAACCAAATGGACTGGCAGCTCGCCCATGCGCTCGCAAACTAGGGCAATTGGTATATGAAGGTTGCATACTGGCAATTAGGTCAGCAAACACACTTTTTCTTTTAATAACATGTGTTTATTCAATAAAATGCATTTATTTTCTGTACAAATACTTGCAAAACAAAATAACATAAAATTGGTACAGCAAATTATTATTACGCGTTCTATTGTCTATATATACATGTAGGTCAGGGTTCAAAGGGTTAACAAAACTCAGGTTACAGGGAATTTTTAAGCACAAAAAAGACAAATTAATGAAAAAAATTCATAATCATCGCGAGGTAATAATTCAGAGGTCCCCAAAAAGTGAACAAGATATCGACATGTGTGAGCACTGCAATGGTTTTTTAAGCAGACGCTACTTTTGGAATAACCCGATAAATTGTTCCAAAGAATCTGCCATCACTCCCATGCCACTGCCAATTTCTGTCCTTAAAACGTATCCGTTTACATTCTCTGATGAATTTAAGCATAAAATCCTGTCCAGATTCCGTGATGATGTTGGACGTACATGTCAGACAGATTCAGCAATTGTTCTGGTCGGTCAAAGGCTGTACGAGAAAATAAAGAGAAAAAAAGATAAAGAAGTTAAAGTGAAAAAGTCGGTGATGGCTGACATGAGAAGACTGGGAGGGCTCTACTTGGAATTCATGGCAACTGACTACAGGCACTCTTCAACACAATCATCGGCTGAAATGATACAAAGAGGAAAGTTTTCATCATTGCATAAAAAGTGCATTCATTTTGTTTTTATTTCGCGTCATATTTCTCAGAGGGATCTGTACTAGTAATCACTTTTTTGTACAATAAGCTTCCAGATTGATCATTTCAAAAGCTATCAAACCTTTAAAATGACCTGTACATCTCATTTTAAAAATGTTTTCATTAAAAGTATTTGTGTCAATATTGCCAACTTTAGGCACGTTAGGCCTATGTTAAAAATGTGAGAGTTCCTAAATGTACATTTTAAACAATTTTGAGCTTATTTATGAGCTTATTTAAATACAATAAATTTTTCAGTGTTGTTAGAAAAAAAAATGTTGAACAAAGTTTTATTTTTTTCCATTGATTGGTTTGTTAAAATACGCGATTATAATGGGAAAACTTTGAGGTGATGATAGTTGGAGCTCATCTACGTGCAAATTTTTTTAATGGGATTTTTATAGTGTCCATATGGGATCCCCATGGATATTGCCATGGGAACCTCATTGGGATTTCTTCCAAAGATTATTCCATGGGATCCCATTGGGCTCCCATGGGCATCTTTTTTGGAATTTCCCATTGGGTTTCCCATGGAGTTCTCAGGGAGAACCCAACGGCTCCCATGGGAAATCCCATGGGAAATCCCATGGGGCTTCCGTGGGAGCCTCAGTGGGATTTTCCGTGGGGATCACATGGGAGCCTCAAGGGATTTCCCATGGGGCTCCCATGGATCCTATTGGATTTCCCATGGGAGCCCCATGGGATGTCCCATGAGGATCCCAGATGGGGATCCCATGGGAACCGCTATGGGACGATGCAATTATTATGTTTGATAAGTGAGAAAACTCTTCACTGGGCATGTAGCCCATGTACATGAAATAAATGTTCCTGTTTCAGGACCTGTGTACACATTAAATAATAGCATATCCTGTCAAAATGGTTGGACATGGCTGTTGAAAGTAGTGAGCAGAGACTACCCAATTAAGACAGACAATCCAAATGACTACTCAATCTTACGCCCAGTTTTTCTTGTCAGAATTTAAAGAGGGTTGGCCATGATATATAGTCTATCCTTAAAACATGTTTTAAATCCTTAAATACACCTACAGTATATCGACCAAGAAAACGCTGTGTCAGAATTGTCCGATGCTCAGATTTTCATATCGATGCTCAGATATGAGGGCTGACAGCATGGGGCACTCGGCAAAGTTTGGCTGCTACAGTACTCTTAATGTGCACCACAGCAAAGTGCTGCACATATCGAGTTGGTACAGGCAATGAGTGTTCCACAATCCTTCCTGAAATGTTCAATTGGATATGAAGAGCACGGAGAGCATCCCTTTGATTTGGTTAACCAAACTCAATAGATGCGATAGTTTTCCAGTGAAGAGATTAAATCAAAACCAATCTGTTAATGCTCAGGGGATTATGCTCTAAAATGAATTCTTCTTGTTGTTGTGTAGCATTGCAGAAGAATGAGTGTGGCAACAAGTCAAATTTGATGGAGATAGAGGGGCTGATCAGAACAATTAGGTGGCTGTTGGACAACCAAGAAGTGTCTGTGTCCTCTATTGTGACAGATCTCCATCGGCAGATTGCCAAGTACTTGAGGGAGCAGCTGGTACCTAGAGGTGTTACCCACTACTATGATGTGTGGCATGTAGCAACAGGTAAATACATGTATCATTCACATTTGAAGAACCTGATGTGCGATAGCTCAATTGTCCATGACATCCATAACAACTCCCATAAGGGTCTTATTATTTAACATTGTCACTTTGGCAAGAATGTCAAGAAGTCAGTCCCAATTTATAAAAAAATCAATAATTGGAAACTTCAATTTATTGTAAGGTAATTATGCACCTTCAAGTGAATTGATGTTGTAAATGTATACTGTACATGTACTATGTTTGCCCTTTGGTAAATGTTTTCCTTGTAAATTTACCAGTAGTACCCCGTGTGATGTAATTATTTAAGACCAAAAGGCTTCTTTCTGATCCTGTTTAGGGCTCAAGAAGAAACTGCTCAAGGTCATCAAGTTGAAAGAGTGCAACACTATAAAATGTTGGGTACAAGACATCACCAATAATATGTATTGGGTAGCGTCCTCTCAGGGGTTGCCCTTAACTTTTTTTTCAATTAGCCAGCAGGACCAGTTGGCTTGATTTTTAACTGGTCCGCCAGGTTTTTGACTGGTCCGTCAGTTTTTTTATAACGTTTTTCATAACGATTGAAACAATATCCTGATTTTCGATCATCACTATTTGTGTATTTTTTACTGTGTGTGCATGTTTACATTGTGTGAAGAAAACTTGGACGTTCCGTGCGGCGAAACTTAATTAAATTTACTTGCACAAAAGCTGCAGTTTTGATTTTAAAAGTTTTTTTCATATAAAACTGCAGCTTTTGTGCATTAAAAGGTAGCCTCCTCTGTTAAAAAAATAATAATAGTCAGAGTTCTGTTGTACTGTTGCTGATATTTTTGACTGGCCAGCCGGACCACTTGGCAAGGTGTTTCAGCTGGTCCGCCTGCCTCTACGACTAATGGAGATCAAGACTTGATGTTGGCTAAGTTTGACAGTATGATGGATCATATCATGAACGTCCATACCCAAGACAGTCCCCTGTTTTCTGCCTAAGAGGAATATGCAGAATATGTGGGGTTGACAGGGCAATTGAGGAAGGGTACCGGCCAATCCCAAAAGAAAGTCTGGCAGTAAATGTTGAGGCTGCATTTGGCATTGTGGTTGCAGATGAATTGGAGGCTGTGCATCCACCTTATGTTTGTAAGTTATGTGAGGGCAAGTTGAAGAAATGATGGCTTAAAGTGAAAAGACAAAAATGAAGGCTACGTGCAACATACATAAATTTGGTAATCTTTGAAGAGGGAGTTTGTCATAAATGTAAAGCTGAAGACCAGGGCGAAATATCAAGCACATTGTTTAAGAGATGGGAAGAAGAGGCTAGGGGTTGTGGTCTTATCACCTGTCAAGGATCAGAGTTTCTACTCATCATGAAAATGAACATGACAACACGCCGTCCAGAAGTTTATTTTACAGTTTTTCCAAACCTTACATGGGAGGTGGTTGTTGAAGTAGAAGTTGACCGAGAGAGTCTCCTTTGGTCAGAGTTCTCTTCAACACTTCAATCAGTCAATGTCACTGAAATTATCCAGATGCTGAGTTTAATGTATATTTGTACAGGAAATAGGGATTTCCCAGCACTGGTGGATGCACAAAAAGGAGTAAAGGGCCAGATACCAGTCTGCATCACCAAGAATGATGTCTACATGAATGGCACCATCCGGCATGTGAATTGTAAACGTCTCATTGAGGAAGAAGGGCGATGTGAAGTATGTCAACTTCACCGCAATGACCTAATGGCAAAGCTCAGCAAACAGTGGTTAAAGATAAATCCACAAGTTTCTCCATCTTCTTCTGTACCCAACAAGTGCTTTACCAAAATACAACTGATACAAAAGGCGACACTTCTCCAGAAGGAAAGACATAGTTTGAAGCGTCCAAGGATCATTCTTGAAGAGAAGGTTTCAAGCATGCTGAAGGAGGAAAGTGTAAGTCTTGATGGTTTACAGCACAAGGGTTTGAAGACTTTGGGAAACCAGACCCTCCCCCTTCTCCTGTCCAGTTATTTGTATGTTAACATAACATTCACCCTATAGCTGATGTTTATCTTATCTTATTTTTTTATCCAGGAAGCATCAGGATGACTAAGGAATATAAACATACCCTTGATCAATCTATCGACAGTGCCATAAGTGACTGGTTCTCTGGTTCAAGGGACAGAAAGGGGGGAAGACAAAAAGGATCAAGGCAGCAGTGACTCAAATAAGAACAGTAAATGGACATTCAGAAAGTAACGATGATGAGGAACTAGATTGATGCTTGTACTGTTTCATGGTGTCAAAATTACACTATGTGATTTAACATACATTAGCAACATACTGCTATCAGTCACTTTGTGGTCGAACTAATTTTTGTTTTTGCTCCAATTTTCCCAAAAACCAAAATAGAGTAAATTAGCTATCTAGTAAGTACTGTGGATGAGGATCAGCTCATTGATACACTGAGGCGGCAACTGTGGATCGCAAGCCTAACTAGATTGTATTCCCACCATGTGAAATTTCAAATCCTACGTTATTAGTTAAACAAAATCTATATGCCCCTCCAGTATTCCCGCCCCCCCCCCCCAGACAGAATAAAAATACCTGCATTAAGTGCTGCAATATATTTATCCGCAGAGACAATTTAAAGGGCCACAAGAGAGGTCATGTCGATGATGAGAGGGACCATCAACCGAGACTGCGCTTATCACACCGGTGTCATCAATGTTGTAAAACATTCAGTCGGCGGGATGCTCTAAAGAGACATTTGAAAATTCACAACCGAGGGGGGACTAACCCACCAGACCAACCATCCACCTCCACAACAACCACCACCACCACCACCACCACCAACATCAGAAAACGGGTTCCTTAAGTGTCCTCTATGCACAGAGACTTTCGAAACACTTGACATTTTTCTCCGTCATATTCGAGAGGTCCACCAAAACTCTGGGGAGAATGATGTACATGTAGATGATCCACCATCCTCCCCTCCCCCATCACCTGTGGTAATCCCTCCCCTCCAAGAGGATCCCCTTGAATTCCCCGATCTTGAGAGCAACGACGACGACGATCATGATGACGGAGTGGGCCACGTCCTTCATAGACACTGGTCATCCATTGGGACTCACCATCTCGTCGATGGACTGCTCCAAGATATCCACAAGCCTTGAACCGGGTGTGACAGCTGACAAGGGCTCCGAACTGCATTTAACAACCTCCGTTGCAGAGCCAAAATTAACATTTCATACGGACTGGTGCTCCGCCACATCGTGACGGGGGAACTAAGATACTTTCATTCATCATGCAACAAGGCTAGTATTTTTGAAGAACCATTTGCTATCGGGTCTAGGGAAGACTTTGACCGCATGTTAGAAGAATTCAATAAGAAAGATTTGGAAGAAATTGGTCGTCATCAACGGCTGGATACTAAATGGGTGCTAGAAACAATGACAAACATTACAAATATCCTCAATAAGTTAAGGGGATTTCCTATTGGGGCACTGGTGAGAGATCTGCCTCCCTACCCTATGTGGCGAACAATCGCGGGCGTGTGAAGTTGGTAAAGAGTAGAGGAACAGGACACGATTTACCGACAACCTATGTTTCTTTCGTTGTCTGGACCTTTACATAAACAATAACAATTACAACCCTCGGGAGCATGATAAAAAACACCTTCTAAAGACCTACCGCCAGGCTACAAATGACCCCAACACAACAGCTTTGACTTTGGATGACCTCACCAAAGCTGAGGAGGTATTCAACCTAAGTATTCAGGTATACTCTCTCGTTAGGGAAATGGTGGAGGGGGCTGAGGAAGGTGGAGATGACAAGGTGAGAATCTTCGCGCAATTAATTTGACGTTTCCCATCCCGTCAACTGCGAATCATGTTCCTAAATCTGCACGGTGATCACTTCTCATTTATCAAGAGGATTGATCTGTACAGTCAGGCGTAATCCTGCGTAAAATGTGGCTACGTATCACACAGGGAGTTTAACCTCTGCCATCACCAGCGCACATGTGAGGCGAATGTTAAACACAGCTTTCCCGGTGGTGGTTATCGAGTTCCCGCAACCATTTTTGAAAAACTGAAAGACTTGGGGTTTCATGTTGCAGAGGAGAAAAGATTTTTCCCCTACCGAGCCATTTTTGACATTGAGTCTTATTTAGAACCAGTACCTGAACATTTCCAAGGCCGAGGAAAGCTGATGTGCGAAAAAATGCCATGAGCTTCTGAGCTGCAGCGTATCCAGTAATGTCCCTGAACTTGAGGAGGCAAAGTGCTTCGTCACCGATGGAAACTCTGCTGAGTTCATTCACACATCTGATTTTCAGCTGTGTGAAATGGATACCTACAGTACTCCGCATACTTGGCCTTGTCCAGTGATAGTATTGAGGGTGTTATTAAAGAGGGCATGAGAGAAGAATACCACTGTGAAAAATCCAAGTGGTTTCCCCAAGAGGATAGTGTGGAGAACAAGGCCTATGACAAATGAACCTCGAGCTTATTCAAAGTAGAGTGGGAGGGACAGGGAATTGTTTCGCTTTGTAGTAAGACCTACTTCTGTTTCGGTGAACAAAACAAAATAAGTTGTATAGAACTAAACAAAAACATGAATGCCATCACGAAAGAAAGATACCTCTGTGCTTACATCAAAAAGTAGTGGGATTGGAACAAATCAAGGATTTAGAATGCGAGTATGTATACCTATCGGCAAACTAAAACTGTGTTCACATACTTTCACCCCAAACGAAAAGTTGCGTAAGATGGTGTAACCACAACATGTATTGATCTGTAGAATAATAGAAAACCCGGCAATTCCCATCGTTACTCTTAAACTATAAAGCTTTATTATTGTATATCTTTAGACATGTAGGCCTATAAGACGGTTAGCATAAAGTCAAAGAGAACAATTTTTTTCTTAATTAACTTTTGACGATTGATTCTGTAAAAAATACAATATTGTGAGTTTGCTAATATTTTGACTCTTAAAACATTGAAGCTGAATTATATTTTTGACAATAATGGTGATATACCTTCTATGTGTTTGAACAATCATTCTTGTAACGTTCTGATTTTGTTACCATAAATAATGGGGCAGCCAGTCAGTATACGTATTACAAGAACTTGTCAAACCTTTGCTACCACGTATCTGACCATGGACTTGAAGCCGAATGGCATTTCTTTTTTTGCCACCAGCCATGGGAAGAGTCCATGCGATGGGTTGGGTGGCACCACAAAGAGGCTGGTAGCATGAGCCAGTTTGCAGGCTACCACGAATGAACAGATTCTGACACCGCAGCAGATGTTTGCATGGGCAAAAACATCAATGGCAAAAACATCAATGGTATCAAGTTCTTCTATGTCAGTAGTAATATTGTAAAGGCTAATGCAGAGAAGTACAAGCTGGATGATCGATTCTCTTCATCAAAGACTATATCAGGTACTCGATTCCATCATAGTTTTATACCTGTGGCTGATGGAAACATGAAAGTTAGTATGAGTATGCTTGCAGTGGCTGTTCCAAACTTTTGGTTTGAGAAAAGCTTTTCAGGGAAGAGAACAACTTTGGAAGGATTAGGGAAGAGAAATAAACAGCAGTATTGGGTAGGCCTGCACTTTTGGCGGTTAGGACACTACTCTTTGTCTGAAACAATGTTTGCAGAAAGTGGTTTGTTGAAAGAAATAAGAATGATAAATAGTGATAGTCAGAGAGATAGTCGGGGATGTGCCTGTTTTGTAAAATATTGTACAAAACAAACCGAAAAGGGCCTACAATGGCAGATTCATCAACGCCTACAGGAATTACAATCTGCTATTTCCACATGGCACAAAAGAGCTGCTGAACTGGAAGAACAGATCAACGAACTGCTCCAGGGTGATTCACTAAAACAGGGACATGACAGACTCAAAGACTGCATGTCACAGGTACATGTATGCGAGAGTTATCCATTTTAAAATTGCTCTTCTAGTTTTTAAATGCTTGAACAAAACTACACCTCGTTGTATTACCACTTTACTGTCACATTACACTCCTCCACGATTTCTTCGGTCCACACTTGACATCACTCGCTTGAATGTTCTTGAGCAAACAAAGTTCTAGGTCAAAAGGCCTTTAGTGTGGCTGGGCCAATGATTTGGAACAATCTTCCTACTGTGATTAGGGAATCTAATACTCTATCTGCTTTTCGTAAAGTCCTTAAGACTCACCTTTTTCCATGTTAATTTCTTTCTAGTGCGCTATGATCTTGATGGAATAGCGCCTTATAAATTTTAATTGTTATGTTATGTTTATGTTATACAACCGACTGGACCAATTCTTGTCTTTAGACAGGAGGAGAATCGTATGAAAAATACGAGAAGGTGGAACAGATACACCACCGACTAACGAAAATGATCTGTCGACGAATACTCAAGGCTGAAATGGATAAAGTTGAAGTCAGCTCTCTACATTCTCATTGCTCCATACAATCTCATCACTCCATGCAATCTCATATTTCTCAGAGATCATCAACCCGCTCAAGCTCATCCCAGAGAGCAGATAAAGCAGCATGGCCAGGAAACTGTCCACAAACAAACTAAGTGGTTAACGGAAATATCAACAATATAAATTGTCTGAATTTAGGTGGCTACCACTGCCAGGAGAGGCATAATCATGATCTTGAGGAAGCTTGCTCCAGTGCCTATAAGTCGGCAGACCAAGCTGTCTCTACAAGTTGATGGTGAAAGCACATTCCAGTGCATGCTGTTCAATGCTGATGTTGGCATTAGCAAGTTATTCCACATTTCTTACAATCTGCTCATAATCACTTATGACACTTCCTTTCCATTCCTGTTTTCTGTTGTGCTTTGGCGCCTCTAATATTAAGGGCAGCTTCTCAATGGGTTTCATCTGATGAGAAGGAAACTTTATATTTTCATTTCTGCCTTTCTTGTGTCACTTCTGAAGAGGGGTACAGGTGCTGTTTGTCTGGGACTGGGACCCAGACACAGGCGAATTTATTGATCTTAAACCAGCTGTATTTATTTGCACAGAGAGAGATTATGTGTGGGTAAAACCAAAAGGAGTTAATGCCGTATGGACAGAGATGACCAAGATTTTTCAATGTCCGTACCTTGTCGAAATGGATGACAGTTCGGTTGATGAAGTGCATCAGGGTGAAGTAAATGTCGTCTGCATGATAGTTGACACTTATAAGCAAGCACTCAAATAAACACAGCAGGTCTTTGAAAAAACTTAAGAAAAACTAGCCCAGTTCAAAGGTGAGAAATTGGCACTTGGTGATACAAAGTTAAATCTCTCCTAGTTACATACAAAAATGCACTCCTGACCATTAACGAGCTTAGGAAAGTTCAGTTATAATTTCACAAACCAATGCAAAATTAAACCGGTAACATTTTAAAATAGTGGAAAGTAACAGAGAGATAAACACTCTTAGAGAAAATGTACAAAGAACAGATAGAGAAAACGGACACCTCCAAGAGAAGCTTGAGCAACTATCAACTGAGAAAATAGAACTAGAAAGGTTGGCAACAAATTTGGTGATGCTTCAGATGCAAACATTAACAATGCTAATGTTCTGGAGATTGCAAAATGGCACTGTGTAAAATATCCTCTTCAACTGAGATGCACAGGTGCTTTTTGTACGTGTCAGAAATCTCTGAGTCCACACCGAAAAACTCCTTAGCAAGAAACTAGGCATCATCTAGGAAAATAAGCATTTCCGTGATGAAATTTGGATTAAAATTTTGGTATGTAAAGATTTTACTTTCTCTGGAATTATATGTTGTGATGTGACTTCCTCAAACGTTTGTTTAAAAAGAAGAGTGTATTTAATAAGTTTAATACTTTGAATGACTACAATTACTTGGCTTAATTATGTTAGGCCAAATAAAAAAAGGTTGTGTTTCCGGTTCCCCGACCGACCCTAGTTTTTAAGCCGCGACCCTAAACTTTTGTTTTGGCCTTAAAAAAAAAAACGGGAAAAAAACAAAAAAACTAAAACAAAACCCTATTTACCTGGAAGAAAATGTCCGACTTTTACCAACTTACCATGAAAGTGGGTGGTTTCACAATGATTGTGTTGGGTTGAGACATGTTGATGTAAGTGATATAAGGTTTGAGTGTCCTGTGTGCAAAGGGGATGTAGCCAGTGTTGAAGATGTTGTACAAAAACGGTTGGTAGTTGTAGACAGGCACGCAGGAATGGTGGCAGAATTAAAGAAGCAAAAGGATGAAGGAAAAAAGGAGCTGAATGAGATATTTAAGGAAGTCGAGGAACACATGGGTCCTCTCAAGAAGGAATTAGGACACATTTAAGAGGTTGAGAGGAGCAGCTAGGAGAGGATGCGACTAGGGTTTGCCAATCATGGTCAGTGCCTACTTTCAGACAAAAAACATTTAAGTACCTCCTGACGAAAGTGCACAAGGGCTGACTGTGATGGGCGGTACAAACTAGTGGGAAAAAGTAAAAACATGTTCAAAGTGCTCATCTGTTTATGCAGTGTAACAAGTCATTTTCATTGAAAATGTTATGACGACTGGGTGACTTACTGTGGTTCTAAAACATTAATTGTTTTTAGTAAAAGACAATGCAGAACTTGTAAGATATACATCATGGTAGAAAACACCCCTTGAAATATTTCTGCCCAGAATGCTGCAGTTTTTCTGAAACAAGTACAACAAATAAGAAAATTCATATGTATGAACATGCACAAATAAAACAGACAAAACAGAAACTGGTGTTCATTGAACACTGAATGATTCAAATGAATGCATTCATCCCAAAACCAGTGATGTAATAACATGTACATTTGACACCCTTTGCTCAATCCTCTCTTTGTGCTCTCTTGATGCAATTCCAACACTAGACCCACTTGATTTAATCTCATATATATTGTGCCAATATTTTGGTTCTATTTTTATAGCACGCCTTTTTCTATTTATATTTTGTATTTCATTACATAATGTGTTGCTAATTTGTGTACTTTAAAAGTGCCATATTTAGTTTTATTTGTAACTTTGGAGTGTGAACTCCAAAGCCAGTATTTTAATATGGGAGGTGCAAACCCAGAGTCTTACAATGCCAAAGTTTTATTCTACTATAGACATGCATGTCTTTTAAGTGTACATGTATCAACTCAGTGTTAAGTTGCCAGTATTTCTTTTTATTCATTTATAACTTTGCAGTCTGCAGCTTTTGTTCGCAAAATGGGTGTACACCATACAGTATTAATTTTTATATCATATTTATTATCACATTTGTGCAACTTGTTAAATCACATCCGCAAATAAAGTGGGCTAGCTTTAATGTATTCAGGTTTGTTTTGTATTTCTTTGTGTTATACTTCTCTCTTAAGTGTACATCATGTATATTAAAGTTAACAAATTATACAGGTTAATTGTCGACACAAAACCAGCGACTCAATGAAAGACTACATCAACAATGATACAGTGTGCAAGAGGGTGCAGTTGATGAGTCCATTTGGTGTAAAACCTGATGCACCCAGCACACCACACTTATGTTGTGACATTTGCTCTAAGAATTGCATTTGTGGTGGAGAGTCTTGTCTGGAACCAGATTATGGCCAGTTTATCTTTGGAGAGCCAAAGAAGGCAGATGGGCAATGTACTACAAAGCATAAGTGCAGGTTCTTAACAACGAAAATGCGGGATAATGTTAAAGTTAAATTACTTGCATTGAGAGCTGAAAAAGTACAAGGAGACACATCATTGTATTCAGGCCATGATTTGGCAGGTGCTTTATCACTTACTGTTAGAGGCACACATTCTGCAACACAGCGTAAACAATTTTGGAATGGACGCGATTTTGGTAGTGTACTGTTTAACGTTGTAATTGTCTGATTTTATCGGTGCTTTGGGATAATTTGGTGCATTTCGTGACTGTCAAATTACGCATTTTGTGTTAATAATGTAGAAAAGTATTAGAGTAAAGAACTACACGGATTATGAACATTACGTTTGTGTTTTTGGTTACCGTGGATACTCGTGATAGCGGTACAACATTGTACTGCCCTCTGTAGATCAAGGATTGAGATGCTTTTCATGTATAAAATGTATCAAGGTACATTAGTGGACAAAATTAAATTGTTTTTGATGGTTTCCGTTATTGGGCGCGGGCACCAGCGGTGGTATAGAACCCGGATGTTAATACTTTGGAATTAAAAAAGCGGCGACTGAGTGTTGCAGAAGTTGTCAATGAAATATTTGCAGATAGCGACTCTGAATCTGGTGAATTTGATGGAAATGATAATTCTACGGACTCTGAAAGTAATGTCAGTGACGTCGACAGTGATTTGGATACACAGGAATCATCCAAGGGATGTCAGATTCTACCCATGCTTTTGCTATGAATGGAACCAGGAGAATGCTGAGCTTCAATGCTGGCTGTGGACGTGCTATATTGATGCCACATCACGACCTGTGTGTTACAGTAATGTGGAATTTGTACTCTGTGTTCTCCAGTTTCTACAATGTATTTCTTTGATTCTAATCCTAACTTTCTTTGGCAAATTGTCCCCACCCCCCCCCCCCCCCACTTAAGAGACTGTTTTTAAATCGCTGAAAGCCTCTTTTCCTTTTTTGCAGCTTGTTTTAGATGATGGAACTGTCCTCTTGACAGGGGACAAGATTAAACAATGGATAAAGTCTGAATGCCCCAGGAAGATGGTAAATGCCATTTAGTGGCATTTAGAATTTGCATAATTAATGGTCCCTCCTAGCCTCCAAAATTAGTGCATAATCCATTCGCTAAGTTGAAGACATCGCACTGTTCTAAAACTATAAATGTACCCACGCATTAAAAAAGACATTGCATAACTGACAATTTGGCCAGGTTATTTCTTTACAGCTCAGATGAAGAACCTGAAGGAGACGTTTCTCCTCTGAACGAGAAGAAATATTTGATCTTTCATCGCAATCTCCTTCAGCTATTTGCTGTATGTCCAATCTGCACTGCAGCCTATAAGAGAATACTCAGCAGACCGCATGGAGGGATGATGATCCAGATCGAGCAGACATGCAAATGAAGGACCTGTGGCTATGTTCGGAAGTAGAGAAGCAAGCCCATGGTGGGGAATGTACCAGCTGGTAACAATCTGATTTCGGCGGCAATGCTAATGTCTGGTGTCAACATCACTAAATTTGTGAACGCCCTAACATCACTCAACATCGCCATGATTTCGTATAGCACAATACAAGCTATGATTGGTTATCAACAGTGGAGGTAACGCCCACCTTTTCCTAAATCAATTAAACAATTAAACATTACCAGCATTTGGCCCCGTTCAACATGCATTCGCCTTTTAATGCAAGTTGAATATGTCTTTCAAATTACTTTTTTTCCATTTTAGGTGCGTCATCAGATTGACCTTGTCGACATGCAACGCTCCCCGACGCAGTTTCATGGACAAACCTATAGATACATCCTTACGTTACAGAAGTTTTCAGCAGATACTTGTGGCTAAGTCCTTTGACTGGGAAGGAGAGTAAGAAAGTTGCCAATGAGCTTCAAGAACTCTACTACCATGTAGGACCCCATCCTCCCCCGCGTATTACAATGTGACAACGGAGGAGAGTTCAAGAAAGCAGTGGAGAGATTGTGTCAAAAGGTGGCGGTAAAAATAATCAGAAGTTCACCGAACCACCCACAGTCTCAGGGAAAAGTTGAACGTTCTCGTAGATCTCTGCGCAAGAAAATTATGTTTGACTTAATTCACATGACCAAAGTTGGTATAAACTAGGCAAGTCAATTCAAAGAGTATAAAAAACTTATCAACAAGGAACAAATGGATGTCCTTGGCAGAAAGTCCCCCATTTGAAGTGTTTTACGCGAGAGAATCAAATGCGGTGACGCAAAGATTTCCTGGTGATTACTGCCAAAGAGAGGCCCGCTCAACAACAAATGTACTACCAAACAATACTGACTTTGAAACTTACGCCCACCGTGTTTCAAGAATACGAGGCAAAGCAAAATCAGCAAACAAGATTTGGGCTGAAAGGTACATATGTAGAGATCATGGATTTTTGGACACCCCTAAAAAAAATTAATGAACCAATCCTTACTTGCCTATGTTTTGTTAAAGTCAATGTTTATGTAGAACTTCACCCTCCTAGGTCCTTGGAGCTACTATATAAACACCCCCGTTTAGAATGGTACATTCTGTGTGTGGACAGAGAGTTTGCTGCATTGAATGTACTGGTCACTTATGGCAGAGTTTTGATAAGTGAACAGTATATTCAACCAGTGTTCTTTTGCCCTTTCCTTACAGGTATGTACTCATTTTATTTATGTATTATTTATATTATGCTAATTCTTGTGATTCAAGTCATCCGGAAAAAGAGTTAAGAGTTTTGACTCCAAAGTTGCAAGATTTGGTTTATTCAAACTTCAAAGACAGTTAGAATGTGTTTGGAAGATTTCTTAAATCATTGATTATATCCTCATTTGGCTATGAGAAGGATTTTAATAAGGTTAAGTCAGGCTGTATCCTTAAATATTTTGTTTATTTCCCTGGTTGGTTTTAAGTTTCAGTTGGTTTCAGTGATGCCATTGTGGGATAGGTATAATGTACATAGCTGGGCATAGGGCAGTTAGCAGCATACACACAGAGCCCTCCTGGTCTGTGAGACAATGCCCCCAGTTGGTCTGTGTGGCACCATCATGCCTGGAAAAGCCATTAACTTATGCCCTGGAGCGATGGTCAGTGGATGGTTTGTTTTAGGACCACAGCTGTGCCAAGTCTTCACCAAACAAGTGGTTTTAAGTAATTATGTTTCTTTATTCATTATCTTTATGTTTTTTTTGTTTAGTTTAGTTGGGAATTCACTGTCATTTACTCTAGTTCTGGAGTATATATGTCCAGTTTTGTAGAAGAGTAATTGGGTTCTTTTGCCACAGGTTTAGTTACTGTTGGAATAGTGCTGGCTCAAGCCAGGCCAGGTTTCCATGGTTGCAAGAGTTAGGGCCAGAAGAATTCCCAAAGTTGTTTATGGGTGTTAGAAAGACATAGAAATAGGAGTGGTGGTATTATTTTATTGGAGACAGTTCCATATGTCTAATCAGTTTATGACTTGTATGTATTTTAATATACGGTTTGAGAGTGGATTTGATATATTAAAATCACTTATGGCAGAGTTTTGATAAGTGAACAGTATATTCAACCAGTGTTCTTCTGCCCTTTCCTTACAGAAAGCGAATAATTTAAATGTTCCTGTTGCTGGCATCTTTCACGATACCACACAGGCGTTACACAAAGGTAAAATGAAGCTCCACCTTAGTATCCAATTCAGAACCTATCCAACTCAATGAGTGATCGTGCAACGGTCAATCAAGCTACAATAAAAAAAAGTGAATGCAACCTGGAACAAATCCTCAAATTAACTAAATTGCCATCTACATCCTCTTGATACCATTGCCAGTACATGTAGGACTACTCTAAAGTCCTTGGAGACATCAAAGGGTGAAGTTTTTGAGAGGGATCTAGGTTTTTCAGGTATACATTGTATAATGAATGGTTTGCCTTTCAATGAATCTAAACCAAATGTTTGTAATTAGAAATATATTTCAAGCCCCCCATTTTTACGATTGCCCAACAGATTTATTTTTGAGTCTTCGAACCAGTTATACACCTGAGGTCAACGTGCTGAAGGTTTCGACGGTGTATGACTTCAAAACTTGGTTAAATCCCCACATGTACGAAGAAATGGAGAACCACAGCTAACCCACACTGTTTCAAATTTAAACGCATCCAAGGCCCGGCCATGTACGCATGCGCTATCGTTTATGGAGCAGTGATGAGTGGAAGCAAGAGCTTCAAACTGTAGAAGGCAATGACGAGCCAGAGCCAGAATTCCAGGGACTTAAATGTCTGAAGGTAGGTCTACCTACATCCACAGAACTGCGATTGTAGTCTGTTTTTCTATTCCATATTGATGTTTGGGCATAGAACGGATGAACGTGAGCCTTTAAAAGAAAGGGTGCTTTTAATTATTTGATAAACGGTATACTTCAAAATCGAAGAACTATTACATATAATGCAATGAGCTTAAAATGACAACACAAAACAATGCATAGGGCCTACATGTATTGTTGGTTTAAAATGACTGAGCAGACCGCATTATGCTGGATGATTGATTGTTATGAAATTAACGTTGTATGTTGCAGTCAATTCCCGATGTAAACAAAACTCCAAAGTGGGTGGCTCCCTGTCTGGACAAACTTGATGTGCCTCAACTTCAGAGGGATAAACCTCGTGGATATGAGGGCCGTTTCACTGCTGAAGCTAAGGAGTGGCGGGGATTATACCTCAATAATATTGACAACATGGCGAAGGTTGGTTTACAGAGGATTATTGTAGACAAATGTTATTGTAGAAAACTCAAGATTGAACTTTTATATGAGTTTTCAATAGAGGAAATGAAACACGACTCTTTCACACCATGGAATTATAATGTCAATATAATAAGGATAATGCCTGCACATTCTTGGGTTGTGGACCATCAGATTTCACTACATACCGACGTTTCAGACATCGAGATGGCCAACTGGTTGCATGCGACAAAAAAACGAAGAATGCTGCAATTGCATTCTTGACCAAAGATAGAACCAAGCATGGGTTGATCAAGACATTCCCTGTGTAAAAGAGCCTATCAGTTATCACTTAGTTCACATCCTATTTAACTGGTCGTAAACAGTCACACAGTCAGCTTTGTAAATAAACAAACCTTGATTCATAAAAAATTGAAAGTACAATCATATTCAAAACACCCAGTATGGTACCTCTGTAAGACTTTAAACTCAACTATTCACTTGTCTGTACTTGATTTCTACTTAAGGACGCAGCACCGAAAGTTGTTCGCTCAAGATCACAAACTGTGCACAACATAGAATTAGACAAAAGTGGATCAATACAAGTGGCTTTGTGGAACAATGTCTCTAAGACCAAGAGCCCCATAAAAGCTGGTGACCGCATCAAGATCACACATGTCTCGCCAAAAAACAGTTCTTGCAGATGATGACTCTATCCAGCACATCAAACACAAACATTGAAGTTTGTATACAAACTAATTATAATATTACCAATTTTTGCATATTTACTTACCACCAGAGTCAATTGCAGAAATAAAGATAAGTAAATGTAATTTTCAATGTTTTTTAGCAAAAATCTCACCCATCAATCATTTAAAACAGCATACAACAGACAAACTTTATGTGAATTTCTTTATAATTTGTTATTATTCATATTATTCATTCATGTACACCATGTACTTACAGGTGATGCCTGACAAGATCATGGACATTCAAGTAGAAATTATAGCAGTGGAAGACACTAATGCAGGTTCCATCTTGTTGATGTGCCAATACGATGATGCTATTTCAACGCTACACATGCCAAAAGAACTCGCTGGAGAATTAGGGAATTCAACAAGTTCAATCGAAATAATAACGGCACTGGAACAACAACAACTGTACACATTTGTTGTACCGTCAAGAAACATTATTTGCCTGAGTGGCCATGAGCAAGGACATTTAAGTTGAAATTATAACAGTGGACGGCACTAATGCAGGTTCCATCTTGTTGATGTGCAAATACGATGACGCTATCTCCACGCTACACATGCCAAAAGAGTTCGCTGAAGAATAAGGGAATTCAACAAGTTCAATCGAAATAATAACGGCACTGGAACAACAACTGTACACATTTGTTGTATCAGTCAAGAAACATTATTCGCCCGAATGGCCATGAGCAAGGACATTTAAGTAGAAATTATAACAGTGGAAGACACTAATGCAGGTTCCATCTTGTTGATGTGCCAATACGATGACGCTATCTCAACGCTACACATGCCAAAAGAACTCGCTGGAGAATTAGGGAATTCAACAAGTTCAACCGAAATAATAATGGCACTGGAACAACAACTGTACACATTTGTTGTACAGTCAAGAAACATTCACCTGAGTGGCAGTACCCAAAACCTTCCACTGCCACTTCTAAGCCTTTAACCAAAAGATCCTCCAAACCCTAGATTAAGAGTTATTTACCATTTCCTGGTTCTTCTTCAACTAACTTCCAACTCCTGCATTGAAACAAAAAAGAGAACTTACATATCATACAATCCAACGTTTCCAAGTGTCAAGCAGTTTAATTTGATTCCAATCCTTTGTTCTCCATTCACAACAAATATGTTATCCTGTAATGTATTTCGTATTGCTTGTTCTGGAAATGCCTTTGAACGCCAAAGAGATGTTCGCAGTTGTACAATTTAAAGAAACAGCAGAAGTTGAGGTTGTACCCTTGAACTGGATGTCAAAGGATGGCAAGTTATGTGCATGTTCAGCCCTCAATAACTGGTGCGGGAGCAGCTCAGAAAATATCTGCCATGAAGCACTTCAGAATAAAGTGGAGCCTAATGACAACTGGGAGAACTTCACTGTGAAGCGCGTGATGTGCAAGACAGATATACAGCTTTTACATTTCTTTGCAGTGATAGGGGCCTAGCAGTTAATTATGATTATTGTAATAATTATATGCCAGTTGCCCGTGTGAAAGTACTAGACAGACGACGTTTCCTGGGGAAGGGAGAAAATTTCATCTGTTGGTTTAGGATAAAGTTTTTTATATTTATTACAGCAATTTAGAGACAGTTCCTTTCTTCAAGACATTTATGGAAAAAATGAAAGGAAAGTGTCCCAAAGTAAGATATGTCCTTGAAATCGACACAAAACATTAATAGACTGTTGCATTTCTGCTTCTCTCTCATGTTCTACTTGAACATTTGATCACTTCAATGACATCTGGGAAGGCTCAAGGAAATTTTAAGAAAATCCTGAAATCAGGAAAAATCCTGCAAAAATCACATGCATGTGTGGTACCTTCCCTTCTTCACACCTTGAAGATGGAGTGGTCAGGAAGGGTCAAGCCGAACATGGGCAAAGGGAGAAGCGAAAAGGAGAACAGCAATGAAGTAGAGGTGAACAAGGAGGATAAAGTAAAGCCAAGAAGAGAAGTATTTCAACATGAAGCACAGATTTCTTTATCTATAGTGCCTTTTGTCATTACTGCTATAATAATGACAGCTGTTGCTTAGAACAAGCTTATTACTTTGCAAATGTTACAGGAAACCAGTTACCTACATTGATGTGCATTAAATCAGCAACCAGTTTATATCAAGACCAATTGCTACATACTTGTGAACACTAAGTATCTGATGAATGATTTTACTATGCAGTTAACACCTGTAAATGCTTTTTGAGAAATTGATTGTACAAACAAATTTCATAACTGAAGCAATGACTGAAGCTCTTCCACAAAATATTTGGCAGGAAAGATTTATCTCTAAAAACCTCAAGCTTGAGCTTTCATAAAAAGAAGGCATTGAATTTCTCAGGGACCATAGAACCCCTTGCCTCCATAACCTTGCTACCTTCATGGCCTTGCTGCCCCCATGAACAAAGCTCAAGGCCTTGATGCCTTCATGGCCCAGCTCAAGGCCTGCAGATAGAGGAAGATATTTCGATTTTCTAAAAGCAGTGCCTCCCTTTCTGGTAAAGTATCTCTTTCCCCTTCTTTAAATTAACACAGCACCCGATAAAGCAATCCCATTACATTTCATGCTTCCTGACTTCATATAGCTCTTCAGCTGAGATTATTGCTTAGCAAAAACACTATTTAATAAGCAGAGAAATAACTAAGCACCAGTTGCAACGATGTGAATTCACATAACGTTCTGAGTGGTAACCCGATTCTGCTGAGAATGATATTTTTCTGCTAAGCACATTTTTGCACTTGCCGACATTCAGAAATTAGGCCCAGGGCCCAAAATTCATAGAACTGTTAAGGAGAATACTGCTTGACCAGTGTCTTTGCTAAGCAACATTTGACTGAGGCACCAGTCACATCAATGTACACTTCATGTAATTTTTGGCTGATAGTAAGTTTATGTGCTTACAGGCTTTAAGAAATTAGGCCCAGGCTGTTTTTCTCATCATGACAGTATTAAGCACATTTCGTCTTCGTGTTGTACAAAATCATATTCATGTCTTCATTCGGAGCCTTGATCGGTTTTCTGGACAAGTGCCAATTAAAAATCTATACATTATTATTACAAGTTGTGAGTTTGGTTTGACTGAAGGAAGTTCTTGGCCCATTTTGCGTCTATACACAAAACAATGAAGACATTATCTACTTCACAAATTGAATCTTTCCGGTCAGTGCAATGATGATTTGTGTGGGTTGTGTAGCCTTAAATCAAGCTTGGTAATTAATCCAGACAAAGCGAACTGGGTTACTTGCTCTATCATCAACCATGATTCTTGTCTAATCTCTGATCATCTGTGATTTAAAAAAAGGTAACTTCGCTGCTAGATTTGCAGCTCACTGCTTGCATAATTAACTAGAGTGTCCATTGTTTTATGTTTAGTGCATTTTGTCAAATAAAATGCATCAGACTAAACTTTGAATTGTAATCAATAACTGAGTTATCCTTGCTGTGTCATTATCCAGGATCCATCTTCAATCTCTGAGCATTTTAAATATCAAGAAGTTTTCTTTGCTGTTGGATTTCCAGCACAGTCCTTCCAAAAGTCCTAGAGAGGGTATCTATTTTCTGAGAATGAGTGCATTTGGTCAAGTCTAATTGAGGTGTCTGTTGAAGATCCGCTTAGATGGACATCAATATTATCTGTTTTAGAAGTTTCCAAAAACTGCATCTCTTACTTTGATGGTGTTGCACTGACATTGTTCTCAGGGTGATTCATGTGTGTAAACAGCAGTTCATTGTGAATGGAAGTTCTTCGAATAACTGAAAACTTGCAAGAACAACCATGTGTAAATCTCTTTTGGGAAGTGTGTTGGTTCTCGATGTTTGGTCCAGTATTCTCTGCTCGACTTCAGGAGACAGTTATTCAGTTTGTGCACTTTACTTCTGACTTGGGGTTCGTCCTTCAAGACATTGTAGTTGAGCTTTTCAACTGAAGCTGATGTTCTGATTTGAGAAGACTGCAGCTGTGGCTGATAGTGATAGTAGGAGTACTGTAGCTGTCTATGCCTACTGCTCTTCTGACCATAGGGCTGTACTTGTTTGTGGTCTCTTCTGAGCTTCAAAATACCAATCATGAGTTGTGGAGACAGTGCATGGGAAGCTATGTTGGCAACACTGCATGGTGATACTGCAAATCCAAGGATATTAGGCTGTAACACTTTCAAACCTGTGACAATTGGTACAGCTGACTCAGCTATACTGCAACAGGCAGTAGGCATAGACAGCTATACTGCAACAGGCAGTAGGCATAGACAGCTATACTGCAACAGATAAAAGGCAGTTAACTACATTTCACACCAATCGGTAAGATGTGGTCATCAGTAGGATTTGATGTGTAGTGATTTGTGGTGTTCTGGCAGTAGCTGATAGATGTAACTGAACACAGTGAGTGTCTCATCATGGAGGACCCTTCAAGGACTAACTCTTAGTCTTTCCTACTGCACACTCCAGCAAAGTGTTTTACATAGCACAGGACGCATCACCAGCTTATACAAGAAAGTTTCTCAGTTCACTGTCACAGTGTAGAGTGATGAGACGAAAGTCCTTCCTGACGCTTCAAAAACTCCTGACGGTTCATCCATGATGAATCCTGGTCAGTATCCTTTTGATTATTTATTCCTTATTGCTCACAGTAGTCTACACAAGGAGTTCTTGTCTTGATCATAACAGATAAATGACTCTCCAGATAACTTGAGTCTCCAATGCTGTACTGAGCTTGTTGAGCAGTTGGTTCAGTCCAGTAAGTCACAACCATATCCATCATATACACAATTTGATAATTCAGTGGCATGCAGTAACTCACATCAATGCAGGCAAAATTTCATTTTCATCCTAGCACTTATCCAATGTTCGCTCAGAGATTTTCCAAAATGTTCTTCCTGATTTTTCACAGCAAGGATATCCTTTGTTACTTTCATTTGTTCATCTTTGCACATTTCCAATGTTCACTCAGAGATTTCCAACAAGTTTTTCATCCTGGTTCTGATTGCAAGGATAACATTTGTTTCTTTAGCACCGTACTCATACAAAAAAGGATATCTTTTTCGAATAGTATTTTTAAAACAATTGATAAAATGTCAGAAAAACTTTTGGGATTACCGTGGGGTCTGATTAAAAACTTACAGTATCACAGCAGATTGAAGTTTTCAAAGTGGCTTATTCTTGTTGAGAAAATACTGAACTGTTTTTTAGATGCAATAATGGGCCTCATGAACAACTTCAGTTCTTAAGAATTACCTATCACTCCAGTAGTTAACAACTTCAGGAGGTTGACTAACCAACCCTTTTATTGTTCTTCTCTTTACTTTTCTTGTCTTCTAATTTGTCTTTTCTATTTGTTTAATCAGTGCACAACGGTGTCATATAAAATATGAATATATCATATTCAAACATACACATTTTTGTTTTGTGTTTAGCCAGTATGTCTAGCAAGGACTTATTTTTGTTTTAATTTGCCACTCAGCGGAACGTAGTTCCATTTACTCCCCTCTCCTCCCACTTTCTCTGTGCACTGGTGAATGCACCTCTACCATGAAAGACCACATAGCCAAGGCATACACTGTGTGATTTGAATCATGAATAATAGAATGGGATTGCTTAATGAGGCAAAAGATTGCAGTGGGATTTCTACATCATTATACAGAGGATATTATTAAGTGCTCATAAAATGGTTTAAATTATCTGCAGATTAACAAGCTGCCAAAATTACCAGATGTAACAGAGAATTGGGACATTTTCAGCGACGACGCCAAGCAAGAGATGGCCACGATAAATGATCTGTACTGTGGCAAACACCTGGTTTTGAATCTGCAAGAATATGCAGCAGCTGCACTTTGCGAGTGGGAAAAGATTAAGGCTGAAGATGGTAAGATCAGAAGAGAGAAGTCACTTTTATGGAAGAGAGGGAAGACAGAATCTGCATCACTTTTATATCAGCTTGTTCTTTTTGCAATTTTGACAGGTACAAGGACCAGAATGATGAAAGTCCCAAAAAGAAGGGTCTTTATGAAGTTTGTCGAGTATCTGCAAGGAGCATTGGAGCTGTTTTTTGTGCCATATCTTTCATTCAAAATGGCAATATCAACTGTAAGCTCATAACATCAGATATTCAAAACAATGGTGTGATTTTCTGCATGACCTATGCAGAGAACTACACTTGCAAAGCCCAAAATGCTCCACAAGGCTATCACTGGACAACAAATGTCCAGTGCACAATCAACTCAATTGTGGCAACTTACAACTGCTTAGAATGCCGCTCACCAATCGGTGATGATTTAACTCAGGATCGACATGCTGTTCATCTGTTTGTTGGCTCTACTTTATATTATTAAATTAATACTTAATATTAATAATATATTTAAATACTACAGATGGAATTCACCTTGATCCAAAACTTACCTACGGCCCGTGTTTGGGATAACAATGATGAGAGCATAGAAACTCTAGATAGGAAACAAACATTACATGCGACAACGTGTGAAGTTCTGACAAGATTTCTGCCGAATTTGAAGCCTGATGACAAAATGACTTCAGGATTTTTGTTGGAGATTAAGCCAAAAACACGATCCTCCAGCAGCAGAGAGGCTGTTTACTCCAAGGAGATGCACAAGACCTCACCAAAGAATCCATTCAAGCAAAGTGGCCTTCATTCAAAGGTTTTCAGCTGGCCATTTTTGACCTGCCAGAGGTAAACTATCAATATTAGGTCATTGCTTTTATTAGGCTAAAAATCATAGATCAAGCCACATGCAATTCCTCTTAATCAGCATCCTCTTAATCAGCAAAATTGTGTATTACCACAGGACTGGGATGAGGACACATTGAGTTATTTCTGTGGCACCCATAGGAATATTTTAATAGCACTACTAGTCAAGGTCATTACCACCTGGTAGTGATTTGCCACATGAACAAAATGACAATGTCAAGTGACATGGGGTGTTTGTCAGGGTCATGAATGCTTTCTGTCATGTAACAAACACAAGGAGAGGTGAGATGCCAGGCATACAGTGTACTTCATAATCAAAGGTATTTTAGGCACCAATATAGCAACACAAAGGTATTGTAAGGAAGATTTCCCACATTTCAAAAAGAGATTTTGACCATGTTTGTTTTCATATTTTATAAAAATTTATTTACAAAACATGTTCTTTTATTTCTTTTCTTTGGCCTCTAGCATGCTCTACAGACTGCTGACTATATTTCTTCCCCCTCTTCCAGAAAATATGAAGGAGCTTGAAATGAAGCAATGAGCTCCAGCAAAGACCAGCGTGAAAACAAATTTAAAACAGAGATAAACACTGGGAGGATTGGCCAGCACCATTTGACGAGTGGATCCCAAAAAGTGATGCTGTTGATGTACAGTACATGTATGTCGGCAACCGAGCAAACACTCTTTTTGAAGGAGCAGCTTTGACCTACGTCCACCAGAAACAAACAGTAAACTTTGTCCAGCTTCTACTTAATGCCTATCAGTTGATACTGGCTGTGTATGAAGGTGTCCAAGACAAAATTCACATTGCACAACTACGAGCCAGTAGGATTGATCCACAAAGTCATCACCGAGCCCCTCTTGCAAGCAGTCAAAACTGCAGACAACATTCTTTCCCTTAAAAGTGGATGCCACAGAGCATGGAAAACGCCCGTGTCATTTTGTGTATGCAAAGTTTATCCGAGTGTAACTTTTGAGCGGTGAGTTTTTATCTCTCAAAATTATGCGATTCAAGGCGAAAAAACAACCCACTGTAACACCTTACGTGGAAGAGTCGGAAGAAGGCCCCTTCAAACCATCTTGTGGTTTCTTTCGACTGTGGAAAACGCTCTTCTGGAAGCACAGGCCACGTGTTGACCTGGCCGAAACACCTACAATTGTTAAAAGTCTGGTGGCCCGTCGACTGCCCACGGAGCGTGTGAGTAGACCAACTGGCATTGGCGAGTCTGGAGATGGGGACTACGTTGTCACTAACTATTATATAAGATTCTTGGTGGATAAGATCTTTGACAAGACCAATATTACAGTTGAGGATGAAATAGATCTGCTGCTGGATAGACCAAGCACGCCAGATCTGTGCCTGAGTGGGAGAGCGATCAATCCCTGCTCAGTGGATAAGATGAGGATGTTCCAACCAGACAGTGAGCTGTCAGCCGAGGAGATCTCACCGATGCTAGATGTAGAAAGCCGCTGGATGCAAAGTTTTGGGCAATCTTATTAAATTGACAACTGCACCACTTTGGTGGATAACTGAGGACTGTGGTCACATTTTAGAAATGTGCGATCATTACACAAAGTTAAATTCATTTCTTGATACATGCATTTCCTCAGATGAGAACTTAGCAAAATTTGTAAAATGTGAAACTACATGTTTTCAAGAGACACTGATCACAAGAGATGAGGTATTTGATTCTCTTTCAAAACCTTGGGTTCATGACGACATCGTTATTTCTATGATGCATCATACACTTGTTGTATTAAAACAACTCAAAAGAAGAGGAAACTTTTCAAGAGGAAACAATAACTACACCGAAACACAAAAAAACAGCTGGAGCAGTTTTTTGGATACCTAGATTTTTTGCTTGGCAAAAGACCAAATTCTAGTTCAATTGGTAATGAAGCACATGTTATATATTTGTTTTCAACAAAACTGCTGACTATATTTCTTCCGTCTTTTCAGAAAATATGAAGGAGCTTGAAATGAAGCAATGAGCTCCAGCAAAGACCAGCGAGAAAAAAAAATTAAAAACAGAGATACACACTGGGAGAATTGGCCAGCATCAGTTGACGAGTGGATCTCCAAAAGGCATCATGAGCGACGTGAAGGGACTCTCCCGGCAACTGGACATGATTAACAAAGGCATAAACAAGCAATATTTACAGAATTTTAGAGGAAACCGCTTTAATATTGTTTTTCTTTTAGGAGGATGTGTTTTTCATATTCATGATCATATTTTTGATTCTCTTAATAATGTTCATGGCCAAGGTAATGCTCTGTTAAAGGTAGTCTATGCTGACATTCAAATCCCTCTGTTTTTGGCTAGATGCAAAGTTTTGGGCATTCTTATTAAATTGATAACTGCACCACTTTGGTGGACAACTGAGGACTGTGGTCACATTTTAGAAATGTGCGATCATTACACAAAGTTACATTCATTTCTTGATACATGCATTTCCTCAGATGAGAAGTTAGCAAAATTTGTAAAATGTGAAACTACATGTTTTCAAGAGACACTGATCACAAGAGATGAGGTATTTGATTCTCTTTCAAAACCTTGGGTTCATGACGACATCGTTATTTCTATGATGCATCATACACTTGTTGTATTAAAACAACTCAAAAGAAGAGTTTTTTTCTCTCAAAATTATGCGATTCAAGGCGAAAAAACAACCCACTGTAACACCTAACGTGGAAGAGTCGGAAGAAGGCCCCTTCAAACCATCTTGCAGTTTCTTCCGACTGTGGAAAACGCTCTTCTGGAAGCACAGGCCACGTGTTGACCAGGCCGTAACACCTACAATTGTTGAAAGTCTGGTGGCCCGTCGACTGCCCACGGAGCGTGTGAGTAGACCAACTGGCATTGGCGAGTCCGGAGAGGGGGACTACCTTGTCACTAACCACCATAAGAGATTCTTGGTGGATAAGATCATTGACAAGACCAATGTTACAGTTGAGGATGAAATAGATCTGCTGCTGGATAGACCAAGCACGCCAGATCTGTGCCTGAGTGGGAGAGCCATCAATCCCCGCTCAGTGGATAAGATGAGGATGTTCCAACCAGACAGTGAGCTGTCAGCCGAGGAGATCTCACCGATGCTAGATGTAGAAAGCCAACTAAAAGGCATCATCAGCGCATGAAGGGACTCTCCTGGCGACTGGACATGATTAACAAAGGCATAAACAAGCAATATTTACAGAATTTTAGAAGAAACCGCTTTAATATTGTTTTTCTTTTAGGAGGATGTGTTTTTCATATTCATGATCATATTTTTGATTCTCTTAATAATGTTCATGGCCAAGGTAATGCTCTGTTAAAGGTAGTCTATGCTGACGTTCAAATTCCTCTCTTTTTTGGCTGGATGCAAAGTTTTGGGCATTCTTATTAAATTGATAACTGCACCACTTTGGTGGATAACTGAGGACTGTGGTCACATTTTAGAAATGTGCGATCATTACACAAAGTTACATTCATTTCTTGATACATGCATTTCCTCAGATGAGAAGTTAGCAAAATTTGTAAAATGTGAAAATACATGTTTTCAAGAGACACTGATCACAAGAGATGAGGTATTTGATTCTCTTTCAAAACCTTGGGTTCATGACGACATCGTTATTTCTATGATGCATTATACACTTGTTGTATTAAAACAACTCAAAAGAAGAGGAAACTTTTCAAGAGGAAACAATAACTACACTGAAACACAATAAACTGCCGGAGCTGGTTTTTGGATAACTAGATTTTTTGCTTGGCAAAAGACCAAATTCTAGTTCAATTGCTAATGAATCGCAGGTTATGTTTGTTTTCAACAAAACTGCTGACTATATTTCTTCCCTCTCTTCAGAAAATATGAAGAAGCTTGAAATGAAGCAATGAGCTCCAACAAGGACCAGCGTGACAAAATTAAAAACAGAGATAAACAAAGACAGGAAGAGCTTGTTAAAAAACAAACCGAAAAACAAAATAAAAGGGAAGTTTCAGAGAAAAATAAAAATCAAGAGAAAAGAGGATTTAACATGTTTAATTGTCGATGCTGGTTTATGGCAAAGTCGAGCTAAAGTCTATGAAAAGATGACTGAATGCACCACTAACAGAGATTGTTTTACCTTAATTGTTTTTAACTTGCGTGTGAGTAGACCAACTGGCATTGGCGAGTCCGGAGAGGGGGACTACCTTGTCACTAACCACCATAAGAGATTCTTGGTGGATAAGATCATTGACAAGACCAATGTTACAGTTGAGGATGAAATAGATCTGCTGCTGGATAGACCAAGCACGCCAGATCTGTGCCTGAGTGGGAGAGCCATCAATCCCCGCTCAGAGGATAAGATGAGGATGTTCCTACCAGACAGTGAGCTGTCAGCTGAGGAGATCTCACCGATGCTAGATGTAGAAAGCCGCTGGATGCAAAGTTTTGGGCAATCCTCTTAAATTGATAACTGCACCACTTTGGTGGATAACTGAGGACTGTGGTCACATTTTAGAAATGTGCGATCATTACACGAAGTTACATTCATTTCTTGATACATGCATTTCCTCAAATGAGAAGTTAGCAAAATTTGTAAAATGTGAAACTACATGTTTTCAAGAGACACTGATCACAAGAGATGAGGTATTTGATTCTCTTTCAAAACCTTGGGTTCATGACGACATTGTTATTTCTATGATGCATCATACACTTGTTGTATTAAAACAACTCAAAAGAAGAGGAAACCTTTCAAGAGGAAACAATAACTACACCGAAACACAATAAACTGCCGGAGCTGGTTTTTGGATACCTAGATTTTTTGCTCGGCAAAAGACCAAATTCTAGTTCAATTGCTAATGAATCGCAGGTTATGTTTGTTTTCAACAAAACTGCTGACTATATTTCTTCCCTCTCTTCAGAAAATATGAAGAAGCTTGAAATGAAGCAATGAGCTCAAGCAAAGACCAGCGTGAAACAAATAAAAACAGAGATAAACAAAGACAGGAAGAGCTTGTTAAAAAACAAACAGAAAAACAAAAGAAAAGGGAAGTTTCAGAAAAAAATAAAATCAAGAGAAAAGAGGATTTAACATATTTAATTGTCGATGCTGGTTTATGGCAAAGTCGAGCTAAAGTCTTTGAAAAGATGACTGAATGCACCACTAACAGAGATTGTTTTACCTGAATTATTTTTAACTTATTGTTATGTTGGTTCCTATTGTTCTGCTACAATATCACTTCAGTTACTGAAAAAGTCAAGTCTGTACTGAGTTGCAATGTAAAGTTACAGACATTTCAATTTGTTCACGAGATCGTTACCTAAAATGAGTTGGTGATGTTAGGTTACCAAATTATAACTTTAATAGTTAATTAACTTGACTTAATTTTTACAAGGAGTTTTCAGAAAGTTGTACTTACAGATGTGTATTAATTGTTGTGTCAGTTTTTTTTATTTACTTTAACTTATCATATTTGATGGTAAGGGGCACTTCCGCATTAAACATAGTTAACTTTGTTTCCATGGCAACCCAAAAATGAAAATGGTGTTGATGTTTATAAGATGTGTGCATGTAAATCTAAAATTTGCGAATAATTTTGAACTCTTTCCCTGTACATATGAAATGGTTTTCTTGCAATGAATGCAGACTGAAACTACTTTTGGGATTATGTCTATTCCTTTGAGACACTGTTTTAAGAAAGAAATACCCAGGGAACACTGGTCAACATTTAGGCAACAGGGAATTGAATGGCAGTATTCACAAACTGCAATCCTCTGACAACTAACAATGTGTAGCCTTTCTTTACTTCTGAGAAGGAAAGATTAGCAGTTTGAGCCTCAAATAGGGCACTGACACAAAAGATTCCTTTACCAGCCATACTGCCACATAAGACAAGGGGTCATGTCACCTGCACCACAACTAATCTAATCTGTCTAATATCTTGCAGAGTTTGTGGTGTTAAAGGATCCCAGAAATGAACCTAAATGTATGCTTCCATAGGTAGTAGTGTCTGCAAAATACACTCCTATGTAATTTTTGGGGGGAAAAATATTCTAAGCCTGCGAAATGAGCGGTTTTGTGAGTCTTTTGTTCCCCCCATTATCCCTCCCCCTAATAAGGGGAATTTGACAACGCACAGCATCACGTGACTAACATGTGACCTTACACGTCACGTCGGGAACACACGTCGTACTCGTTGTTACCATGGAGGTACCGCCATGCTGTTTACACACAGGCTGACGCACAATACATGCAATAGAGCCGTGTTGTATTGTTGCTTTGCTCTTTTGTGAAAAGTAAAAGTTGTACGTTTCGTCTTTTATTAATCGAAATAATGCCAGGAAGGTGCATTGTTGGAGGTTGTAGTAATACGAGTAAAGATGGTGTGAGCATGCACACATTTCCGAAGGATGTTGCATTGAGGAAAATCTGGACGGCGAGGGTGAAGTTGACTCGCGCAAAATGGTACGGGCCGACAGATTCTAGCGTTATTTGTAGCGCTCATTTTGACGAGTCGGCGTTCCAAACTGGATTGCATTCACAGTTTGGATTAAGCAGGCTCCGGCGATTGACTGCTGAGGCGATTCCCTCGAAGATCAAGAACAAATCTGTTGCAGATGGAGCTGAAAAGCCCAAGCGGAAAGCGTTCAAAAAGCGACAACAAAAGCAGGTGATTAATTTTTTTATATTATTTGCTGGCATGGCCTAAAAAGGTCCCTTGCCGGTCCCCGTGTCATCAAGTTGTTGTTATTTCACTTCATATGAATGTTTAAAAAGTCGACATTTGTTAGTTTTCCCATTCTTCACATGTTCAGGGTAGTTTTTGTAGCGGTGTGCTCCTGAGAGTTTGTCAAGGGTACTAAAATCAACCGATGAAAGAAAGTGCAATAAAAAGAAAGGTTTATTCAACCACGTACATGTTGTTTATTGTGTGGCTTTGTCTTTGCGTGTTTGGTTTAGGGTCCTTGCTCTACAGTTTGGGGAATTCTGTTTTGTGGTGGTTTTTTAAGATACAAATACAAATTACAATCCTTTTTAATTATTAACTATGTTCCCACACGTTCCTCATCATATTCTAGATGGTGGACGAACTGTTGGCCAACCATACCAACCAGTGCACATCTTCAGAGGATCACCTTCTTGACAAAGACACGGTTAACATAAATGTGCCCGATTCCTTGCCGGGGTGCAGTCAGTTGACAGAGAATATGACTACACAAGTACGTACAATACTTCATCTATGATACAATATAAATCCTTATTAATTTAATGTTTGTACAAATATAAACACACGTAGGCCTAATAGCCTACATTCGGTGAAGTAATATTTCAAATTTACAATTGCATAGCCTATAAAATGTAAGCCCTTAAAATGTTGAGGTATACCAATCGGTAACGACAGTAGTTTAACTATTTTGTTTGTATTTAGTTGTTCAAAGTTGGGGAACAAATCAGAGGAGTAATTGTCCTTTAAGAAAAAAAAAAGCAAAACACCTTGACACTGGTATTGTATATGATGTGATTGCCCAATACCCTATTTAATCAGCTTGCTGAACAAGTAGAATCTTTTGCTCTGTGAACAGCTTTTAATAATCTTTTTTATAATTAGTGCAACCACAGACCTGTGCAAGATTATTATTACTCACATTTTGATTAATAACAAACGGCCCGTGTTAACTTTTTACCACTCATCTATATAAGTGTTCTCTGTGAGCAGCTTTTTAATTTTTTTCAATGATTTGAGGCAGACAAATCCACAAGTATGTGCAATGTACTAAAACAAAATTAAAGATTCTTAACCAACCCATATGGCTTTTTTCTTTTTTGTTTATTTCATGTTTGCTGTGATTTTGTTGTTTATTCTTGTAAATTATCATGCAATTTGGCCTTCGGGTTACAATGTGATAATGTGAATAAAATATACCATATACCATATATATATATATATATAAAATGTAAATGACGCATCTGTTTTTCCACTTAAAACACAAGGTCGTGAACTCAGGACCAGCCATGTCCAGTATTGGATGCCAGACTGAACCAATTAGACAGTCCATCGGAACCCAGACCAAAGCAACTGCTACAAGAGTGAAACAAAAGTGTTTATTGGGGTGTTTGTTTGTTTGCTTGTTTGCTTGGATGGGGTGTTTGTTTGTTTTTAAGGCCAACCATAATTTGACCTTTAAAAAGGGACAATTCTATGGACTACTAAAGGCCAGTCAACATGTTTTTGGCTTACCATGAGTACATGTTAATCCTCTGGTATAAACATTCTAAACAAACATCAATTAAAAATAAAAAGCAATTTACTATTTGCTTACTTTAAAAAAATTACAGGCGCTTGGACTAAAAATTTGAAGCTTACACAAAATATGCAATTAAGCATTTATATTAGGTCAGCAGTGTGCTGTGAACCGAATATAATTCAGTTTGTTTAACATTACGATAATTATAATAGTTTTTAACGTCTGAAAGGTTCTAGGTCTACTTTAGTTTGTTTTTGAATCTCAACCAAAATAAAATTGTTGGTAATTGTTTACGATATGCAGGAATTCAAGCATCAATTATGACAGCTGAAAAGGGCTTATGGGCAAGGCCAAGTCAAACGTCCACAGGGATTTTATGTAAAATCCCCGACGACAATCTCCATAAACAACATGAGGAAAGGTCTGATGAGGACGACATGGAGATTGACATCCCCGAAAAGCCAGAGTCTCCAGGTTATCTACCGGACTCTTCTGGATCATCAACAGATTGCAGCACCCCCAAGAAAAAAACTAAAAGGTCCACTAAAAGGTAAACTTACTGGTTTATACATGTAATAACTTGTTTTAATAGTTTTCGTAAAAGGGTCTTCAAAATAAAAATTTCCACAATTAAAAATTATGATTTAAATGTGATATACATGTACATGTTGTTGTTGTTGTTTTTTTAGGAAGCGAGGACTCAGCCCCCGCATCATTGTAGACAATGCACCCGGCAGGTCTATTCCTCCACAAGATGAGAGGAAGTACATCGTATTTGAATCACAACTTCGCAAGCTTTTTGCAACTTGTAGTAGTTGTGGTTCGGGTGTTGTACAAATCTTCAAAAGGGAAAGCGGCACCCTTTTAACCATGTGGTTGGAGTGTGGGAGCTGCAGCAATGAAGGGGAGAAGTGGGACAGCCAACCATCTCTTGGCAATATTCCAGCTGGAAACGTATTGTTGTCTGCTGCAACCTTGTTCTCGGGAGGAAGCTGCACATCCACCCTTCGATTGCTGCAGCACCTGAACGTGGCGTCAATAACCGAGCGCACATTCTATAGGCATCAAACCCGTTTTCTGCAGCCAGCAATTGAAAAAGAGTGGAAGAAGCAACGCAAGCAAATAAAACAGCAATTGTTGAATGAGGGGAAACCTCTCATTCTTGGTGGTGATGGTCGAGCTGATAGCCCTGGACACTCGGCAAAGTTTGGCACATACACTGCACCAAGTATTTTTTGTCTAAGGTCATGTGCATGCTACATTCGGATTGAATGCCTTTTCAATTACAGGGCAGTAATAACCTTTTTTATATTTTGTATTAAATACAATAAATAAAATGTGTTTAATCTCCAGCGGTTAAGAAGAAGGTGAGAGCCTTATCACAGAGAAAGGGGTTCGATGAGGTACATAAGTGGGCCCGGAGCATAAACAACCATGTTTATTGGGTGGCGTCGTCCACTACCGATGAAGAGGAGGAGATGAGAGAACACAAATGGCTCTCCATTGCTAACCATCTCCAAGGAGTCCATGAAGGCCACTCGGATCTATTTCCACGATGTCTTCATGGCGACTTGCAACAACTCCAAGAAGGCACTCAGAAACGAAAACAGTGGCTTAAGTCCGGTAAGGCCCCCCAAAAAAAAGGATTCAGTTTCCGGTTTCCCGACCGACCCTAACTTAACGCCGCGACCCTAAAGTTTTTATTCGGCTTCCAACATTTTTTTTTTTTTTAACACAAAAAAAAATAATAATCGCGTGTACACGACGGTGCGCAATTCTCAGATTGCGCAAAAGTGCAAAACTACGTATAATTGTTTGCGCAAATTTGTTAATTGCGCAAAAAAGTTGACAATCTTTTGCGTAATTTTGAATTTGCGCTCCACGGAGGAATTTTAAAAAAAAGCAAAAAAAAAAAACATTCCGACCTACCGACCCTATTTAAAAATGGCATGTAATCGGAAACAGAACATTTTGGGGGGGGGGGCCTAAATAACGATATTAGAGATGATAATGTACATTTTCTAGACCATTTTCAATACATAATATTGAAAAAGAATGTTGGTTCATGCTGCAGTAAAAAAAATTAAAAATGTATTTCTGAAAAGGAAAAAATCATTAAAAACATAAAGATGGAAACTGAGAAATATTATTTTATCCCTGGTTTTGGAAACAGCACAATCTACATTAGTTCATTGCAAACAGTGATTGTGAACTTTAAAAGTAACACTTCCCGCTTTCTGTTGCTAAAGGTACTGAGCCATGTGTCAAGTTGACAGAAATGATCAGCAATACAATGCTCCTTAAACACATCAGAAAGATGTCGTCAAGTGTTCAAACCTCCTCATTGGAATCATTCCATAGTGTACTTAACCACTTTGCACCCAAGTCAAAGGCCTACTCTTACTATGGAATGATCAGCAGGTAGGTCATTCTTGTTTACAATAAAATCATAAATGGGCATTTGCTGACACGTATTGTGATTACTTTTGCCTCATGTAAAAAAAGTTTCCATGGCAAAATTAAATTGAAATAGTTTGCTTTCATTTAAATATAGAATCACAAATTAATTTTAAAGCTAATACAAAGGTAAAACTTCATCAGAGATTGAGTTTGGTAATCAACTATGATAAGTTATGTTATTTATTCTTGATTTGGAATTTGTTTTTTATTTTAAGGATTCATCTCGCTGCACTTCATTATAATACTAACGCAGAAAGGAAGCAGGCCATCACACGCACAGGGAAAAAAAAGGTTTGCCTTAAGCAAACCCAAGTACAAGGAAGGTGCAGCCACAGTTAAACCAAAGAAGGAACCAATGAACTTCAGTAAGTTTTTTCTACATGTTTAAAGGGTAACTTGCTCATGTAAAAAATACATTACCAGAAACCAATTTTATTCATTTGCAAAGGCAGTTTTATTCATGTCAAACATTTTGTTTACTTTTTAACAGCATATGTTGCCCCCCTGATGAACAAGGTAGCGAAGCTCAGTGCAAAATCCACCCTTCCACCAACACGCAAGAAAGCACCTCCAACACTTTGTAGCAAGTATACATATCCAGCTAAAGAAGAGCTTATCAAGCAACATCGATGTCGCTTTAGCCTCACATGAGTTATCTTCTTTCAGTTTAGGCATTTGTTATTTACATTATGTTTTTCACTTATAGATGAACAAAATGCTCAAATAAACTGCGAAACATGTAGGAAAAACCCTAAATGTTGCATATTTATTGGGGTCATTTCACCAGGTTGGGACATTGTGCAACATTTGTGTTATATTTGTCTTCGCTATTAAAAAAGCATTCTTACACTGGACTCAATTATTTCATGTAACATTCCCTACGAGTATAAAAGTATTTGTTAAAGTTTTAAAATGTTTAAATTTATTTGTCAACACTCAAATGCAAAAACTGAAGAAAGAAAAAAAAAAACTCAGACATAACACTGACACGGTGTCCATGTTGTCCATGTTACGTCTAAATACATTTTTGATCATCAAAAATGTTTAAACTTTAATAAAAACTTTCTGACACAAGGTAAATGTAACTTGAAATAATTGTGTCAAATGTATGGATAAATGTCCCAACCTGGTGAAATGACCCATGTGCAAGTACATGTGATGGAGTAGTGAAACAGAAACAATACATATTTATTTATTTGTTATTATTTGTTTTGGTCACACTTCTAGAAAGCCTTTGTACTCTGGGGATGGATACTTTTCTCGTATTTTGTTGACAGCACATGAGGGAAGTGGCACTCTCATATCTTTGCCCAGATAACCCCAGCACCATCTGGCCAATTGTCGGTAGGCAGTGTGTCTGTTTTTTCCTGAATTTGTAAACAAACAGAAAGCAAAATAAAAAAAACAGCTCAATAAAATAATTGTTGAGCTTGGAAAAACAAAATAACTGAAAGGCCTATTAAATGTCTCTCATTTTTGTGGACATCATTTTATTACAATGTTCACTTCTTCCAACAAACAACTTTATTTTAATTGTTTTTATAGATGTTTCAGTGCAGTCATATTGTATAATTATAAAGTCATTCTATTTTTTATCATTATTTTGGGAGGGAGTATTTATTTCCGTTATTTTAGTTTTTTTTAAAGTATATTCAAGTACAATCACTGTACACTTACTGGTTCTCTGTGACATCTGGCCTGACAGCACCGTATTGCTGCCTGTACTGCATAAACGCCGTGTTGAGGACTCCCTTGTTCAGGCATACGGGGTCAAAGTCAGTATGCTCTGTTATGCAATTCAACTCATTCTCTTCATCCATCCTTTCTACTACCTGGTCAATCTCCTTGCAGCATACAGATTCCTTCAGTATGGGCATTTCAGTGCAGCCTCCACTGCATGAGCACCTGTGAGAAAAATTGAAAAAATGTTATAAGAATAAATAATTGTTACTTTTACTAATATTATGGTAATATTAGTACATGTATGTATGTATTTCTAACAACTATTTATTATTAGACACAAAAAATATCAATACAGTGAGAAGATATACTATATAGACTACAAGTTTTAGTATGCAAATTAAATTACATCCCTTCTCAAAATAACTGCAAGTGACTCATGAAGGTATTCCTATCCAGGAATTTGTACATTTCATACATTGTGTACTGTACGACCATGACAACAAGACGATGTTCACGCCATCATAGTGTTAACAAGAAAGCGCCGAGTCGTCTATTTCCGACACTTATTCTGCATTGGCAAAAACGACATTTTACTTAGTTATTTTTTATAAAATGTTGTCATGATTACATGTAAGTTGTCTAAGCAAAATCCAAATCATCGAAGTAGGTGTGATTAACGCAAAAAGAAGAGTAACTTGTAAAAACTGGTATTTGACTTTGACTGAGTATTATTTATTCCGTGAATAAACTTCCGTGGCAAGCTGTTCCAATCCATGGCTCAACTTTCAGGGAAAGTCACACAGTTTCTTGTGATTTGTTTGAGTTAATTTACGAATAAAATGTTATACCTCTAGCTTCAAATAATTATGCTTATTACCAATTGTTGTTTCCAAGCCTATGTTCGATGTCTTCGAGGTCGTTGTGAACCCCCGGTATTTCGTCGTCAAGACCGGCGTCTTCGGTAACATCTACTTCCGGTTCATACATGTACGGCTGAATGCCTTCAGTTGAGTTTACACTTGAACTTCCTTCAGAACTTCCTTCACTGCTGTCACTACTATTCGACGAAAATTCTTCACTAAATTCTTCGTTCTCAGAATAATCAGAACTTGACATGATGACAGACTGTAGAGCAACGACAGACCATGTAGACAGACCAAGAACGTTAAAAGCCGAGCGAGACGGAGTGCATGTACATACAATACGATGTACATGGAAAAAATAATTACATGGAAACCGGACGAGTGTGGCATACACCAAACGTTCCTGACATGACGTCACTCACTGGCTCATGACCGTGAGGCTGAAGGGGGATTTTTTAGGGGCGTTCCCGCGCAATTTCTTTTCCGTTTAATATTTTATACTTAGAGCCGCCGATTTTTTTAAAATCAGCAATATATGTAATCAGTGTGTATGAACTAACATTATAATGCTTTGTAATAAATTACAACGGTTATGTTGTCTGGGGTCCTTTAAAGGCAGGAAGTAGAGTGTATAAAGTTGGCCAGAGCAAATAAACAATCGACCAACTAGCAAAACTGAAATTTAAACTTGCATCAGTCAATCAGACTGAAAAAAAGGGAGTTGTAGTCAGTTTAATAGCATGGTTTTAGGTGTATTCCTGTAATATCCTGCAAATATGCTTGATCTTATCAGGGAGGTAGATCTTACCATAAGTATTGTGTGTCTTGGTGCTTTTATGAGGTGTGTGAGTCTACCTCTGAACAGCAAACTGTGTTTAATTGTATATGTTTTGCTTTGATACAAAAAACATTTCACATCAACATCCACAAATCTTTTTTATTTTTTATTTAAGTGAATACTTTAAAACTAATAGGCATCATTAACATTTTTACTTGTAATAAAATACGCCCGAAAATGTCTTGGCTCGACCAATTTTGCTCCCCACACAAGAGCACACACACATTTGTTGTTAGGTTTTATTTTTGTTTGATTATTTTTTTTGTCTGAACAGATCGTCCAATTCATAACTCTGACAGGTTTTTTTCTGATAATCCCTTATGAAAAGTCAAATAAGAGGGATGTAGCTGAGACATCTTCATTTAATATTACATAAGGAAAAAGGTTGCACAACAGGCCCCATGAATGCTAATTAGTTAGTACCATATTCAAGTTGAACTGTTAGTAACGTAACACATCTTTCCTTCTTTACATGCTCACCAGACAAGAGAGAAGAGCTGGTTCAGGTACGAAACGATATGACCAAGCGGTCGTCCAAAAGCGCAGCAAGTGTCGGTGCAGGGGAGATGGGGAGAGGTAAACGATTACCCGTCAAGAAGAGGCCCTTTGAGGATGATGATTCCGATAGCGATGATGAGGTGAGTGGAGAAATATTAACCAAGTGTTCACAGATTATGTATTTGCATGTACTGGAAAAAAAAAAGTTTTTCACAATGCGTTGTTTTCACAATGTGACATGAGCCTTGTGCTTACATTGTACTTGTGCATCTTGTGCATACATGTACATTCCTTTGCACATTGCATGGTTAAGTCATGCCTATTGCCTTCATCTGGCATTGAACAAATTTAAAGCCATTACTTTGGCAGATATCCACACCAAATTGAACACTTTTAGGGAAGCCGTATTTTTTGGCTATGAATAATATTTATGCTATTTCCTGACGAACAATGGCAGAAAGAACTTTTCACTGACTAAAAGAACGCAGACTAGGTTAATGAGAATATGACACATTTAAGAGACCCGGCCCTCTTAAAAAAAAGTGAATAAATCAAGCAATATTTGTGCCCAAGTCGGTCCAGAAGATGTTACTGATTCTCATCAACATGAAAAGGTAAACATGTTTAAAATGTAAACCTACGGATTTGTACTAATAAGGAGTGGCAGTTTAGTGTGATTGTTAACCTAAAAAATTGTATTTTTCTTATTTTACTTTTGTTATTTGTTTTTGCCTTTGCAGAACGACCAACCGCTCCAGAGAACCAAAAAGACGGATGCAAAAAGCAGTTACAGCAGACTGGCAGCCCAGCTTGACATGAGCAGTCTTGATGAAACAGATGTAAGTGGCAAATGGTATTTTGGTATACAACAACTCATAGAAAGTTGTTTCCTTTCTGTTTGTTTTTACATGCATTTAATCAATGCAGGTGAAAGCAGCTCAAGTCTTGATTCCCTTATTCCGGTGAATATGTCGGTTCGCTCTACTTGTTAAAAGCATGTTCAGTCATTGAACTTCCCCTAAAACGTTGTCTCTACATGTGTAGCAATGTTAATCCAAGCAATCGTTCCCCTTAAAACTGATTGTTCATCATAATAACATATTTACCTTCAAGTAAACTCATTAGTTTATGAACTATGTACATGTACCCTTAGGTGTTTTTAAATTCTATTCATTTTAAAGTTGTTTGAACAGTTCGTAAGCTCTCTCAAGCATGAGCCAAAAAGAAGATTTTTTTATACATAGTACCTTTCTGTTGTGAATCATTTTACAAAAGGCTACAAAACACTTACTCATTGAGGATTTCAGTTTGCTTAAAAATACATGGAATATTTTACCACAAGAGAGGTTAATCAGATTGAATCATATACTCCACAGGTTGTTGCTGCCAAGTTGACACCACACGTCAAGTACACCTAGAAATAAATGTGACATGAGCTGTACATGCATCTTGGTCACGAGTCATACAATTCTGTTGTATTCATCCATAATCCATGTGTATTCCTATTATCAAATACCACTTTTTTTTTAGGAGCCGTATTGCAGCAATGGAAACAAAAAGTTTAAAGATAGTGAAGACCAGGTGAGGGACCTGAAGGTAGAGCTAGAAAAGGAGAGGCGGGAGAAAATGAATTACAAGAAGGAAGCGAGGAATCTTCGCAGAACTTTGGCATTAATAGACAGTAAGTCTGATTTGTTTCAGCATAAAATTTTATAAATTGCATTTAGCAGACAGGCGACTTTGGCTAAAATAGTTATACTTTCAAGATGCAGAAATAAAAACCGCAGTTTCAAAGAAAATTGCAAAAGGCGAAAAAACTGACTCTCAGAATGCCCAAGCTATTACGGAGCGTGTATCTGGAATAGAGAGCTGTTTCACAATGTTCAAAGACTCAGTCAGCTCAAACCAGAACAAAAAGCTGGCTGTTCTTGCGCCTGATGACCTTTCCCTAAAAACCAATGCCAAGAAACTTATACCCAACTATCTGATCGCTTTTGTTTGAGTGTTATGTACATTAAGGCATACTGTCAATCATCTGCAATTTTTTATATAGATTTGCCAGCACTTCTGAAGAGAGTAGAGACCTTAAACTCTGCAACAGAAGGCTCCCCCAGAGGCTCTCCCGGATGCTCGCCCGGACCAAATAACTTCCCCTGCCCAACACCTGCCTCCAGTCCAGAACAACAGCAGGTAAATGTTTTTTTCTCTATTACATTTCAAAATTATTTCTAATACTGGCTCAGTAGAAGGTGATTATGGTACATAAATGCTTCCGGTCAAGTAAAATGCAGAAGATATAACGCAGATCACTTTGCAGTGGAAGGTTTCATTGCTATTCTGAAGATAAATTTTTGGATGGGAGTTCTTCAATTAAACTTGAAAATACAATCACATTGTTGATTGAGGGAAGAAACTGTGATGAAGAGATTTACACCAGTTGCTTATATTTGTGAGACCTTCCTCTGTGCGAAACTATCATGCGATCAAAACATTCAATAAAACAAATTTCTTCAGAATTGGCAACAAAATCTCTGTGAAATAACAATACTTGCAACTTTTCTGAAAGTTTAATTAATACTTCATTTGAATGGATTTGATTGACATAATGAACACAAAATGTCAGCAGAATGCATATTTGGATTTCCCTACACTTCTTTACAGAAGTTATCTGGCCCAACTTTTAACACCAACTATCTCTGTTCTCGTTAGCCTCACTGTTTTGTTGGGTTCGGCCCACACAGACTTTGAGGATCATGATTCCTTGTGTTTGACTAAATGCATTGGCTGCCTTCCCCTTGCTTTAAACTATTTCTGTGACGTCACTCTATCGTCAACCTTTGATGAATCATATGAACATCATGTTCCTCAAACTTGCCACTTTAAGTCTTTCTTTCATTGGCATTCAACAATTTATTCTAATGATTATCCATTTTCAAATGACAGATGCCCACTGGCCTCATCACCAGAGACATGTTGTTGAGGTCTAACACAAAAGACCCTCAAAAACTTACCAACGACCTAATGACCTGTCTCTGGGACGAGGAACATCTCGCCACCCACTCTCTGACTGGCAGCAAATCAGGAAGAGATGACAACCCAGCCAAAACAAAGGAGTCCCTTGATGGCAAGTCGATCGAGGCCATAGTTGGTAAGTAGATAGGTTGCAATTTTTATGTTTGACAGACAATCCAAATGACTAGTCAATCTGCCACCAGGTTTTCTTGTCAGAAGTTAAAGAGAGTGGGCCATGATATAAAGTCTATTTTTAAAACATGTTTTTAAATCCTTAATACACCTATCTACCATGAAAACGCAGAGTCAGAATTGTTGATTGCTTGCTACAAAGGTAGATTTTACGATTCTTCTTACATCAGCCTCAAAGCAAAATAAAAACAATGGCGGGATGTGGCTAAAACGTTTCAACAGAAATTCTAAACAATTGAACGTCTGAGTATATACATGTACATGTACTCCTCCCAATGACTGCATGTTGTGCACTGTTGCACTACTCATTGCAGACCATCGACGTGTATGTAAAGTGATGTCACATTTTGTTTGCTACCCTCATTGACAGGATTTTAGTAAATTTAGGAGGGCAGGCAAACTACTTCATGTACTTAAAGATGTAAACATATCATGCAAATATCACTTTTTTCTAGTTGTTATTTAAATATAATTGGAAAGCAGAAAAATACAAAATAAAGTCAACTTCAAATACAGTTTTAAAAATGCCATGCCATGCCTGCCAAGAATTGCATCGTCCAGGAGGCATGGTGTTTTTGTTTCTAAAATTTAGAATAAAAGATTCATCAACACTTTGTGATAAAAATGTTTTTTTTGAAATTTGATGTAAACTGGTGACAACTCATTCGCCCACTCCTTTCTCACACGAAATATTAGGAAAATAATTTGTACGTGGACAGAAAGGGAAAACAGAGAGTTCAGTTTATGCACCCACAAGACCAGAAACTATATTTTTCCATGTAGGCCTAATCAAATTTGCTACAACTTTTTTTTTCACTTTCTTTAGCCACAGTACGGAGCCATTTTCCCGATAGGCTGCCCAAAGACATCAAGTCATACATGCGACAGAAGTTGAACAACGCGTCCAAACAGGTGCAACGTAGAAATAATAAAGATATTTAATTATTTTGTGCACCAGTGTTTAGACATTTTTAAGACACTTTTTTCTTGTTCACAGTATTGTAATGTTAGATCAAGTTTCGGGGCCTTTTATATTGGGGCCTCAATGTTAAGGAATTTCCATATTTTGTCGAAATTTTGGGTGGGTGGGTCAAAAGAAATAACTAAAAATCAGAAATCAGTTAAATAAAAAAATATATAAATGAACAAAACATTTTGGGCAATCTTGTCCCATAATTTCTGCCCTTGATTACTTTTTTCATCAACATTTTATGAGAGGGCAGAACCTCATAATATCAAACTAAAAACTGTTGTACAAATTAGTATATGTGCTTGCCAGTTTCATCTCTGATTAAACAACAAAGTTGCGCGTTGAATCCAGGAACAGCTATTGAAAACTTCTGGTTAGAGACCTTTGATCTAAAGTGTCGGCATCATTTGCGAAATTACAGTAAGAAAAAAACAATTTGAAATCTGTTAATATTGGCTATCATGAAAGACCCCATAGTGTGTATTGTTACTACGTGTATAGTCCTCATCAGGGAGCTGAGGTTTTGTATAAATGTCACTTTCATTGTTAACTTTATGATTAAGAAGTAATATTCTGTGTAAAGAAGTGAAATGTATTTGATCAAGACTCTTTAAAGGGACCTGCTGTCTTGGAGCAGGCAAGTAGGTCAATGAAAAGCGCTTAAAACCTGTTGTTATAAAATGAAAGATGTTTTAAAAGTAAAATATAATGATCCACACAAATATGCATTGAAATTGCGTGGTTTTCCTTTTACTTTGCGAACATGGTTGGCCATTTTATGGAGTCAAAAACTTGACTCCACAAAATGGCCTACCTGTTAGTTCACAAAGTATAAGGAAAACCATGCAATTGTGAGGCACATTGGTTTGGATCATCATGTTCTACTTGTAAAACATCTTCCAAACCATGCATTTCATAATAAACGGTTTTTAAATGCTTTTCATAGACCATTTGCCTGAATGAAGGCAACATGTCCCAGTAAGGCATCTGACCAAAGTATGTCACAGTATTCCACAGAAATGTTCACATAAATTTTAAACTGCCATTTTTTCTGTCTATAGAACTGTTTCCTTCAGTCATTTTAAATGTAAATTGTGCCTTGTTTTTAAAAACTTTTTAAAGACATTTGTCGTGCATAAAGTTCTAGTTTTTTATAGGAAAATGTGTATGCACATTTAATATCCAGATTTAAAAAATATGCCACCCGGATAGTGAAAACAAAGTGATCTGTACATTAAGAGATAGCTCTATTTTAATATTTACTGCACTTGCCATACTATAGTGCAAATACATGTATTTCTTTATTGTATTTTTTTTGTAGAATGAACTCAAGTAATCAGATGTGCCAATAGAATTTCAGGATAATGTTTGCCTCTTTCAAGTCATGTAACTTGCCAAATCTTTTTTTAGCTTCTTTTTTTATTTATGCATTTTAGCCCTGCAATTGTAGGCTGAATAAGGTTAACCGGATTCCCATGGAACCTCGCAAGCCCCCTCGTTTCGGCACCAAATGTAATGTAAGGCTCATAATTTTTTTCACAAAACAAGGAGGGGAGGGGAGTCGGGCCCTATCAAACATTTTTGGTCCAAAACCTTATTTTTTGTCACTTTTTTACTTTTGATTTTTGCATGTATATTATGTTAAATGAAGTTGTTTTTGCTCATTTAAAATAAGACCAAAACACACCAAAAGATTTCTAATGTCTTGTGTCCAATTATTACGCATCCTTTTCTTTAGCTACAAAATAGTTATTTTATTTGCCTTTTCTGTACAGTTAAACAGAACTGTTGCTGTAATTACAGTGTAGTTGTACTGCAGTTAAGACTGCGTAAAAACTACAGTAACACTATAGTAATTGGGTGGTAGCAACAGGTTATTTTGAGGTAAAATAATGCTGAAACTACAGTAACAGTGAAGTTTGACTGCAGTAAAGACTGCATTGAAACTACAATAAAACTATAGTAATTGTGTGGTAGCAACGGTTATTTTGAGGTAAAATAATGCTGAAACTGCAGTAACAGTGTAGTTTGACTGCAGTAAAGACTAAGCTTGGGCGATATTGCTTTTTCTCAGCCACAATATATCGTCGAGAATATATCGCGATATTCGATATAATCGCGATTATTTCTTTATGCCGTCAATCTACTACAAATCTCACGTTGTGAGTTGTGGCTATGATTGACTGATAATTTGTACCGTTGTTCCAATCACCTATTCTTCGGGTTTTACTCTAAACCTATGGTATGAAAACCTGGGCCTATTACTTACACACATTTAATGTGTTAACTGCGCATGACAGACTGTTCTTTATGTGTGCATAACTAATTAGATCACGCTACTCGCACGTCCGCAACACGCACGGGAACACATGTGATAACACCCCTCTGCGTGAGACCGCCTGGTCGCTAAGGCTTTGATGTTGGTTTTTTCGAAGACTAAACCCCGTTGGATCGGATCTGTTAGGGAATCTTGCGGTTGCGGTCTGTGACTTGCAACTCTTTGACAGCTCTTTGATGCAGCAAATCGTCTCAACTAGGAGATTTATTGTTGCAATATCGTCTTGACAAGGAGATTTATTGTTGCAAGATCGTCTTGGCTAGGAAATACATCGCGATACTTAACGATATCGCGATTTACCGATATCACGATTAAAAAAAATGTGACCCGATATCATAATCGTTTCAGTAAAGACTGCAGTCAAACTACAATAAAACTACAGTAATTGTGTGGTAGCAACAGGTTATTTTGAGGTAAAATAATGTTGAAACTACAGTAACAGTGTAGTTTTACTGCAGTAAAGACTGCATTGAAACTACAATAAAACTATAGTAATTGTGTGGTAGCAACGGGTTATTTCGAGGTAATATAATGCTGAAACTACAGTAACAGTGTAGTTTTACTGCAGTGAAGACTGCATTGAAACTGCAATAAAACTATAGTAATTATGTGGTAGCAACAGGTTATTTTGAGGTAAAATAATGCTGAAACTACAGTAACAGTGTAGTTTTACTGCAGTAAAGACTGCATTGAAACTACAATAAAACTTTAGTAATTGTGTGGTAGCAATGGGTTATTTTGAGGTAAAATCATGCTGAAACTACAGTATCAGTGTAGTTTTACTGCAGTGAAGACTGCAGTCAAACTACAGTAAAACTACAGTAAGTAAATGTGTAGTCAGAATGGGTTATTTTGAGGTAAAATTATATTAAAACTATAGTTACACTGAAGTAAAACTACAGTAAAACTGCAGTTTATTTAAAGTAAAAAATGACTACAGTAATCTTGTAGTTTAACTGCAGTAAACTGTAGTAATAATATAGTAAATGTGAAGTAAACAACAGTAATAACGCAGTTTAATCGAAGTAATACTGCAGTTTTACTTCAGTTTTACTGCCAATTTTTGCGAAAACACCGTACTTTGACTACAGTATAAACTATAGTTATACTTAAGTAAAACTACGATAAAACTTCAGTTTTACTTTAGTTTTAAGATAGCTTGACTGCAGTTGCACTGTAGTAATAGGGCTACAATAAAACTGCAGTTTTTTGTAAAGTAAAACTATAGTGGATTTTTATAAGGGCACCTGTAAGATATGTCTACTTTTTTGTTTATTGTGAACTAACTGAAAGGGTACATTGTGTACCTTGATTTCTTAAAGGTTTGCTTATCATTTAAAATTATACTCTGGTCAAACTGATGATTATTGATTGTTATTACGCATAGATTGATGTAGTCCCAGTTACTCAGAATGATGGAGCAGGTCCCTCCCAACATAGAGCAAGCTCCCAACAAGATGTTCGTGCCAAATCAAGGAGCCACGCATCAAGAAAGCTGCAAGAATGTACCAGCTGGACAGAAAAACATGGGTTGTTTGAAGATGCAGTGTCTGCAGTGTACATGTACCTGAAGAGTGAGGTGATAATTTTCCGGTGCCTCGATTGTGGCCCATATGTTATGCGTTGCTGTGATTGTACTGACAGCTTCCATGCACAACACAACATGCTTCACAAACCAGAGTTTATCGTGGTAAGTATTTCATACATATTATCTTGCATTTAACCCTCTGCCCTAATGTAATGTGTATGAAGAATACACCTAATTTGAATGTGTTTGTATGGGTACATTTTGACCTTTGAGCCCAGTATGTAAGTGTCCGAGTACTCTGATATAGGAGTACCGAATCCATCACTGGGTACCAAGTATTTAGATCTCTTAGTATGGGTACGAGTTTGAGTATGCCCTACTTTATAAGAAGAAGAAAAACCTACAAAAATGAGGTAAAAGACATTTATTGTTGCTTAATTAGTTTCTGAATCTCCCATTGTGACATAATGGTAACCTTGACCTACAGCCTTGAACGCCAATTATGTCTCCTACTTGAACAAATATCAAGTGCAAAGAAACTTGATGTAGGTAAAAAATGATTGTGTTAACAAATCTACCATTACCGTGTACATGATGCAGGGGAAAGCTTTTGTGCCATATAAGTTACAACAGCGGTTGTACAGGAATATTCATAATAACTGTGCATTACGAGAAAAACCCATCCAGGTAGTTGATGAGAAAGGTAAGTTATAAACCAGTTTGAAAAAGAAAGAAAAAAAATGGAAGAAAGACTAGCATCAAAAATGCCAAAGAAAACCAAAGTACACAAGATGAACTGGAAGTTAAGGCAGAGAGACGATAGTCCAAGATAGCGATGAAATGCATATTTACACCGAAGATGACATGGCCGCTATAGAGAAAAGAGTAGATATGCTCAAACAGAAAAATAAAAGAACTGCAAGATAGTACTTATGGAGGATGCAGAGATTACAACATTCAGGGACAAAAGTATACCGATGTAGTGAGGGAAACAGTAATGGCGCTTCTTTCCATAAACATTGCAACCATTTTAAAAAATCAGTGACGTCATCTGTATTGACCTGAAGAAACAGGCAAAAAAGACTGTCGAAAGGCTGCCACGTGTAGGGCTTATCACCGACATTCATCTTGAGGCTAGGCATTGAGCAGATATAGAAGTCGGACTTGCGATAAAATACAACGAACCAGAAGAAGAATTGGGGAATCGCATTCATGGGGACAGGACAACTAAATACCATAAGAAATAGGCTATCAGAACTTTCAGGTCACCTTACCGGACGAGACATATCGAACACTGAGCCTTCAACAGCTAGCTGGAAGTGACGCTGATGCTCTTGTCAATGCTTATAGAGAGAGTATGAAGGTGCTAGCTGAAGCTGTTGCGAGTGTCGATGAAGGGACCACTGAAGAAATAAATGACCACTTACTAAGTACCGTTAAAAAGGGCCATGACTGACCAGGGACCTACAATGCCACAGTTTGGAGAAAAACTACAGAGCATTCCCATTCAAAGTTCAATTGGGACTGCCTGGTGTCAGAATATTTGGATCAGACAGTGGTTCAATAAGATTGGTTAGAAACACATGTAAAGCTTTAGCTAAAGGCGCTGATGAGAAAAGCGGATGCCGTAGGGCGTGGAAATCTTACATGTTTAACAACGGTATCAATAAACGCTACTTGCACAACAGAGGTAACTGGTTTAACAGTTTTTCTTTTAAGTGGGTGTGTTTCCATCTACATGACTCTATTTTTGAATTCTTTTTTAACATTTATGGGCAAACAAATGCATTGTTTAAGGCAGTTCATGCTGATATAAAAGTGCCACTCTTTTTACCTGGCTGCAAAGTCTTAGGGATTTTAAGATGATAACCGCACCACTTTGCCCTTGAACAGAAGACACTGGTCACATTTTAGACATGTGTGACCACTATACTAAGTCAGGGCACCACTTTGGCATTTATTGAACAGAAGACACCAGTCACATTTTAGACATGTGTGACCACTACACTTAGTCAAAAATGTTTCTAGATTCACACACTAAATCTGATGAAAACTTAGCTGAGTTTGTTTGATGTGAATATTCATGTTTTCGGAACACTTATCACCAAAGATGAAACTTCTGATTCATTGGCCAAACCATGGGTGCATGATGATGCTTAATGATGACATTGTAATTTGCTATTGAGCAACATACCTTTGAGGTCGTTCAGACACAGTACTTAAGTCGGTTTTAAAGGTTATGAGAATTAACTACTTTGTTTGGTGTTATTTTATAGCTAGATATTAATAAAACAAATCCGTTTCTTTTTATTTATTTTTTTAGCCCTCCCTTGTATTTTTTATTGAATTGATTTGAATTAAAATGTAGCGCTTCTGGAACGCCCACTAAAAATAGACCGTAGCTCATGAATACATGACGTCATGCCCGTGACGTCACTTGGGAACTGACACCACCGGTCCACACTCGACCTCTGCGTTGTCATACACACCACACGTAACACACACACGCTGCTTACCCACGCTGACTCGAGTCTACAGCAATCGCGCAATCTACGACGTGCCGAAAAATGGATTCCGACAGCGAAGTTTCCAGCGATTTATTTTCTGAATCATCGGGATATCATCGGGCGATGATATAGTTGAAGAGGAGGTAGCACTAGCAGAAGTCAGGGGAGTCCGTGCTATGCAGCCGTACATGTACGAGCCAGAACGTGGCTCCGATAGCGACAGTGACAATGATGTTCCCCCGGCAGTGCGGGACGACGACGACGACGTCGAAAACAGACTGGGAAACTCCCAATGGTGTGTAAATTGTACTTTGTTTTAGCGCTGAATATTGTTGTTATACTTTTGCTGCGAATAACTGATTATACAGTGATGATTGCGAGGAAGTACCCATACGAGTAACGTGTACACGCAGATCACTCGAAAATACTCGTTTACCACCCTCGAGTTTTGCGTGTAGCGTTCGAGCGAGGTTCGAGCGAGTTTCGAGCGAGTTTCGAGCGAGTTTCGAGCGAGTTTCGAGCGGTGTCGAGCGCTATCATTTTGTCCCCTAAATTCCACGCAATCAATGCCTTGCGAGGAGTGTTCATGCGTAAAATCTGACCTCGGGGGGATTCAGCGACAAAACCCAAGTGTAGTTGCCTGACTTAACAGCAAATACTTTTCCGGCTTAACAGAATAATGTCAGTAGACTCAGCAGTAAATAGACTGTCATTTGAAAATTAACTTCCATTTTAAAAATACATTAAACTCCCGTTTATAATTTACGGGGCTGAAATTGTACAATCCACTTCTGTTTCAAAAAAGAACCCCCCCAAAAACCGGCTTGAATTATTAAAATTTACATCATTAAAAAAATTTACAGGGCGGGAATTCTACAGTTATCCTCCGTTGAAAATATTACCGGTAGGCCTAGGCAAGGCTACGGGGCGGGAATTTGATAGGTTTTACTCCATTGAAAAAACTACGGGACGGGACAAATACTTCAAAATTACGGGCGGGAATTCTACAATCCACTTCTATTCGAAAAGGGAGGTGAAAATTCAGGGCGGAAATTCTAACCAATTAAAAACTACCAGTGCGGGAATTTTAAAATTAGTCTCCGTCAAAACAATTTGACGGGAATTCTACAGTACCGCTATTTAAAAATGCTGACAGAAATTCTACAATGTATTTCAATTTAAAATTTACAGGGTAGGAATTCTATAATTATTGTTCTCCATTAAACAAATTGCGGGCCAGAATTTTACAATTATTTTCAAAAAAAGAAGAACTCAGGGCGGGAATTCAATATTTTACTCCATTAAAAAAAATAACGGGGCGGGAATTCTACAGAGCTGGTGCTTAAATGTATACGGGAAGAAATTTTACAAACCATTTAAAACTGACAGCGCGGGAATTCTAAAATTAGCCTCCGTCAAAACAAATCTTTAACGGGATTTCTACAGTACCGTACGGGGAAGAAAATACTGCATGGGCTGGTATTCATTGTTTTAATTCATTTTTTAAAAATGGGAAAAAGCGGGACGGGAATTCTACCGCTATACTTCAAAATGCTGGCGGAAATCCTACAATGTATTTCCATTTAAAATTTACAGTGCGGGAATTCTACAATTATTTTCAAAAAGAAGAAGAACTTGGGGCGGGAATTCTATATTTTAATGTCATTAAACAAAATCAAGGAATGGGAATTCTACAGAGCTGGTGATTAAAAATATATGCCTAGGGGCGGAAATTCTAAACATTTAAAAACTACCAGTGCGGGAATTCTAAAATTAGCCTCCGTCAAAACAATTTGGCGGGAATTCTATAGTACCGTACGGGGAAGAAAATACTGCATGAGCGGGGATTCCATATTTTACTTCATTAAAAAAAAGGGGGTGGTTGGAGTGGGACGGGAATTCTACAGTAGGCCTACCGCTATACCTAAAAATGCTGGCGGAATTTCTACAATGTATTTCAATTTAAAATTTACAGAGTAGGAATTCTATAATTATTATTCTCCATTAAAATAATTGCGGGACGGAATTCTACAATTATTTTCAAAAAAAATAATAATAATCAGGGCGGGATAATTTACTCCATTAAAAAAATAACGGGGCGGGAATTCTACAGAGCTGGTGCTTAAATATATACGGGCGGAAATTCTACAAACCATTTAAAAACTGCCAGTGCGGGAATTCTTAAATTAGCCTCCGTCAAAACCAATCATTAACGGGAATTCTACTGTACCGTACGGGGAAGAAAATACTGCATGGACGGGAATTCAACATTTTAATTCATTAAAAAAAAACGGAAACAGCGGGACGGGAATTCTACAGAACCGCTATACTTAAAAATGCTGGCGGAAATTCTACATTGTACTTCCATTTAAAACTTACAGGGTGGGAATTCTACAATTATTCTTCATCAAAAAAATTACGGTCGGGAATTCTACAATCAACTTCCAATTAAGTAATACAGGGCAGGAACTGTATAATGTTGAAATGGGTGTCGATATTTCATTGGAGTTTGTCTTTGGACACGTGGGGATTGTTTGGGGCCATGGGTTCCAATTCACAGCAGTGTTCCTTTAATCAATATAATTACAGACAAAAATGTTCGTATAGCTGATTTGGAATATCGGACAAGCGGTTGACCGAGTCAACTCGAGACAAGTCGTATACGTTATAAGCCAAGGCGTTTGTTGAGACAAGTCGATGGTCAAGACAAGTCGACTCTGTAGTAGAGACACATGTAGGAAAAACTTTGGCCCCTGTCCACGCAAAAAAGAATACTTACCTCAGTGCACTGCATCATTTAATTTCACCACTTGGGTCAATGGACTATGGGCATTTCACATAATGGGGATCATACAACATGCACTTTATTTATTGTTATAACTATTATTGTTGTTATAATAATATTAATTATATATTTATACCGTGCACATATCTGTCAATAAAGGCGCACAAAGATAAAATGAATGGTAACATTTAACAGAAGACTTGATACTGATTTAGAAAGAACGTTTGAACAAAGGTTGTTTTTGTTGTTGATTTTTTGTTTGCTTTGGCACTGTTCCGCGAACTACTGTTCGATGACTTTATTTTTAAAACCAACCGCAAAATCTTGATTCAATATTCAGTATGTTATTTTAGTTTTCGGAGTACCGTCAGCCGTCATCTTAGCTTGAAGGTTTCTGAATGAATTCATTATTGTACGAAGGTAACAATTTCCTTAGGAGTATCCATTCACATTATTTTGTTAATGACCAGTTTGAGAATAATAATGGAATTGCATTATTTTACGATTTTCTATGTGATGCTATTGTTGTGATTTTTTTTTTTTTTTACAGACTTCAAAGGCAGCAGTAAAGAAGACTGCACGTTCAGCAAAATCCTCGCCATCGAAATTAAAGGTGATTACCAGATAAATAAATATGTCTAGGTCTGTAATTTGCACATTGAAAACTAAAATAACATACAGATTACAGGAATAAGAAATTGTAGTTGGTTGACAAAAGTTATCATTAAACAATAGTAATTGTAATAGTATTTAGAATAATATTTTTCTCAATTGAACTGATTGTCGAATACGCCATGTTATTTGTTACAGACCAAATCAGGGAAGAAACGAGCTTCAGTTGTTGCAAGGTTTTGTGAGGATCAGGAAATGGGTGCAGACAACCATCAGGACCTGGTTCGTGTAAGTTACTGGCGAATACTTTTTATATGGGAGATGGGGTGCACATCCATATTTGTCATGTTATAAGCTTGAATAGTTTTGTATCGTTGTTGTACACTTGCATTACTGTTTTCTTATTTCGATTATCACGTTTACATAAATATCACGTTTTTTCTGGAGAACACTATGTAGAAAATCTGAACAAAAATCAGATGTACTTTTCGTGAAACGAAATCCGAGCCCGCCCCCCCCCCCCCCCCCCCCCCCCCGTTTATTTATGTTTTTCCAGTTTATGGTTCTCACTGTTACCAATTTATGACTAGTAAAAATCCTGGGAGGAAACAAACATGTTCACGGGTAATTATTCATACAACAAATCAGAGTCAAAAAAAGTTTACAATGTAGGCCTACATGAACATGCTGAAAAAAATACTCTACAAATAACAGATCAACAATGCTTTTAATCTTGTACACTGTATATTTATCCTCAGTCGCCAATTGTACCAAAGGCGCTGTTTCAGCCAACTGTTTTGACACCAAAGTCTGCTGTCAAGCTCGTGAAGGTAAGTTGCCGAATACAACATGCATTGCCGTTTGCGCAAATATTTTGTTTTTTGTGTTCAACTTTCTACACTTTATAAAGATTTTATTTCTAAAAAGTGGTATCGGCGAGTTTGTGTGATGGCCCTGCATCCAGAGCCTAACACATTTACAAACACACAATGTTTTACCTGTAATTAAAAGGTTTTACTATCGTTTGGTTTTGCAGGAGACATACTTTCCCGAGGTCAGCTTTGAGCTTGAGGACCAATTTGAAGAGGAAGAAATGGACATCGAAAGCCCTATTCGGGTAAGTTTTCATGGAAGTTTGCCGCTCCTGCCTTGGCTATTTGGGCTACAAAATAGACTAAAACGTGACTACTAAGGTCTCCCAGAATTAAGAAGAACGGTTCCATTTGGTAAATGGGGAACTTGAGCCACTCCATTCACGATTTAGGGGAGAAAAGTGAGAATTTCAGGGTGAGCAACATGATCACACTAAAGAAGTGGTAGAGATGAAATACGTCACATTTAAAAAAAAAATATGTGAGCAACTTGTGAAAACTGTTATTGTTTTATTTTTATTTTGAATATGTCAAGACACTTCATGGGAATTTAATCACGACTGAGTGCATCATAGTGCCCATTATTGTTTATATATATAAACAAGACTCAAGAGGCCATTTGTTATCCCGTAATCTGCACATGTTTATCAGCAATGTTTTATAAACTTCGAAAGTGTTGCCGATAAAATTTTTACTGGCAACAGGACTTCAAATAAACTCAAAAAACGGTACCCACCCTGTAGATTTCTCCGAAGTCTTTACCAATGCTTCGATGAACTTAAGCTTACTAATAATACAGAGGAAGTTGTTAGTCCTGTTTATTTATGTTGGGTGCCAATACTGCTAATGTCTCCAGCGCTCACGAATCACAGCACTGTTGCTTGGCTTCTGTTTGACACTCCTGTTATCAGCTTCAAGTCTTTGTGGTGTCTGCGGTCAATGTTTACAACATCTTGGAGGCTTCGTCTTATAATGAGTTTAATTTGAATAGGACGTTCCTAAAAATTCAAACTTTTATATCATTGTTTGAATCACTGGTTGTATTTCTTTCGGGATGTAGGCCCCTATACATGCAACATTCAAAAGAATAAATATTAAGAGCGAGACAAGAAAAAAAACCTACGGACCTATTTTGAAATTAAATGGCATGGAGACCTATTTTATATTGCAAACAGATTATTTTGTTTTTGGACCCGTTTACGCTTCCCCTCTTTAAATACAAAACAAATACCTTCTTTTGCAAACAATTTACACGGGAAGTAAGCTTGAGAGGCCTAGCTCCATGTTCAACAAACGTTTGAGAATACAATGTACCGATGATGGTAAATATTAATTTTATCTTGTCAACAGACTCCATACGCTGCGGAGGGAACCCTGCCGAGACCGACAGCATCACCGGTGGCATGCAGGTGTTTGGACAGTGACCTTTTTAGAAAGATGGCGGAGCAAGTGAGCGACCTGTGGCAGGCCAAATTTGGATCTGGATCCAAAGGCCTGTCACCGGTCATAACCAGTTCACCACTTAACGTAATGACGACTTCGCCCCAACCACGATCACCCACACCGCCGCCGTTCAGGGCCCCATCCGTAAACCGGACACCACCACCAGGCTCATCTTTAGACACGACCCCGCCTATTCTTACTCCGCAAAGGGTGATGGAGTTAAAGGCGGGGTCGTGCTCCGAACAAAACTTTGCGTTATCGCTTGTTAGGATTCTGTTCACAGAAAAGGAGATGGGGGAATCAAATTGTTGAGGAAAACGTGGCAAAAAGCAGCTTGACCCCGACCGCATTGCAAAGGTCAAACACTTGACGGCTAAGTCATCAACTCGGTCTCCTGCACAATTCGCTGCTTTCTGGCAGAAGGAGTGCACAGTGGCAATCGACGAGGGGTGCAGGAGGCTGAGGAGACATGCAGTAGCAGGATATTAACGAGCACGGACAACTTATTTTGAGAATTTATGTTTTTTTGGTTTTCGGGGGGGGGGTGGCGAGGGGTATTTTTATTTTGTTTGCTGGTTTTTGATATATATTTTTTATTCTGAGGGGACTTGATTTTTGCTATTTTAACCTCTGCCATTTTTTATAGCATGTCTATGTAAATAACTGTTATAAATTTGTTTAACATGTATGTATATTCTTAAATATTTTCGTTCTTGTGTAGCTATAGGTTTAAGTAAACTTTTTTAATTCCCGGCATTTCCGTTTTTGTTTTTTTTAGTACCAATTCTACGTGAATGTGTGTTTTTAAGGCCGAATATTTTGTGAGTTTTTTTTTTTTGGGGGGGGGGGGCGGCGAGAAATATTCTCATTTTGTTTTCTGGTTTTTTGAGGGGCTACATTTTAAAGTTAAATTTTGTATTCTGGGCATATGCCTCTGGCTTTTTTATATTTTGTTTTTAGTACAAATACTTGAATAAAACTGAGGCCTGCTCTGTTGTTGAATTGAAACCTTCTATGTCGTATTTTAAATCATTTAGTGCTCAACTGTTATCACCCCGAAACGTTTTAAAATGTTCAAAAAGATATGCTTTTATTAAGTCAGTGGCCACGCAGCATTAGGAGATTTAAAAATTATCTGTACAAAATGCCCACTTTAAATGATTAAACTAAAACAATTAAGAAATTCATATTAATGTACATGTACCTCCTTTGAGTTCATACCTCGATGTATGAGATGGGCCTTAGTAAGAATTCCATACCCCACCAACAGTCTGAGCCAGTCCAAACAAGCGGGAGAAAATATATAAAAACCAGCTGTGCAGAATTTTTGGCAGTCCTATTGTTTGATAGGAATGCAGAAAGTAATACATTTCACTTTGTACGCCCCCATTGAAACTACCTGAGGCCGGCCCAAGTTGGAGGAGAAACCTTCCAACTGCAGGACTGACACCACTGTTCTCTATTGTGACTGACACACATTCACAATCAAAAGCCAATCCTTGGACTTGTAAAAGGGCCATCGCCGCATTAAGCTCATAAAGCGCAGTGCAGGCACTGATCAGGGGCACAGTGAGTGCAAGTTGTACATGTAGCAATTAAACCAATTAAACATTTCCAGGGGCGGGAATTCTAGTACAGCACGGGGAATTAAATACTGCATGGGCGGGAATTAAATATTTTATTTCATTAAAACAAATTACGGAACGTAAGAGCAGGTGCTTAGAAATATACGGGCGGGAAATTCTACAAACCATTTAAAAAATTTCAGGTACGGGAATTATACAGTAGGCCTAGTGTACGGGGAATAAAATACTGCATGGGCGGGAACTCAATATATTCCTTCATTAAAACAAATTAAGGGACGGGAATTATACAGAGCAGGTGCTTAAAAATAAACGGGCGGGAAATTCTACAAGCCATTAAACAATTTCCAGGTGCGGGAATTCTACGTTTACCGTAACCTCCATTAAATCGAATAATAGTTTCACTGTTCTTAGTCAGAAAAATAAAGCCAAGTGTGCGTGGGTCTTCGCATGCCAAGAGTCGTGCCCACCTAGTTCACAATCAAAACCAAAAGCCAAATCTGTGGATTTGAAAAGGTCCTCAATAATTACCCATGACGTCGCCGCAGCGCAGCATGGCTCAGAAAGCGCAGTGCAAGCACTGATCAGGGGCTCAGTGAGTGTTTGTTATATATAGCAAGTAGCGCGATTCCGATAATGTTCACGCATTCTATAGGCCTACATTGCCGTATTTTGAGACCAAATCCTGCGGCCAAGCCGTGAATGTTTTACCTGTAGCGTTACGAACGATGCCACGCACGCTGGTTCGTCGGCCATCGCCGCGTTCGCGTACTTCAAGTTTTTAATCAAAATAAATTGGACATTGAATAAGTGACACACCATAGAAAAAGGACATGTGACACCTGAAGTAGCATGGGACGATCGAAATAATAGATGTCAATTTTTGGGGACTGGAGATCGTGATAAGACAACGAATTCTGACGGGGAAATCTCCGCGTTTTGTCAGTGCCGATTGACATGCCCGCATATGGCAATCTAAAAAATCTTTTTGTCAACAAAGACGCTTTTAAAATCACGTAAACCTCGCTACAAAGTACGTACGTATTACACATTTCAAAACCCTTTCAATGTAGCCAATGTAGCCGCTGTATGGCACCGAAAAAAATTGTCTTCACGGGTCAGTGATCCCCGAAGAGCCCTCGAAACTCCTCGCTTCCCTGTAATACACACCTGTGCGTGGATCGTGCGGTTACGAGCAGGTTGCGAGCAGGTTGCGTGCGAGGAGTGTGCGAGGAGTGTGGATTTTCGAGGGGTTGAATTTCCCCTCGATAAAACTCGATAAAACATGTGTCTCGCTCGACTCGCTCGCAAGTTTTGGGGGTACCTCCTCGAAATCATCACTGTATAAGATAAGAAGGATTAAAAACAAATACACTAGAACAAATCCTGGAAGTTGTTACACCATACATATCGCAACTGGTTAAACACACTTGTTTGTAATGCACAGCAACCCACTTGGTTTGGACTGACAACAACACTGTACCGTGGCATCTCTTTCATGTCGCCTTCATAATCTACACAAAGCTAACTGCTTTCTGCTAGTTTAAATAATGAGTCTTTCTTCTTCTTTTGCTCTTCCTTTCTTTCCGGCAACACAAATAAGCTAGCAATGAGGAGCTAGCAAAACCAGTTGTACAGTTGAAAGTATGCTCCAAGTGTGGAAAAGAACAAGTTGTAGAGCTGAGCCAACGTGGATTTAGCCTGCTTTTTTGGGGAGGTTTTCATCCCTTTTTGCGTGTTCTTTCGTAACTAACTGTATGTGGAGTTTATAATATTTTAATAACAATAAGCATGCGTTGTTTTCTGTCATTGTTTCAGTTCTATCATTTTGTTTAAGTGTATTTAATTTAAGCTGTTTGTTATTTACTTTTTACTTTGCCTGGTCGAGTGTTTTTTCCTGTTTTATATTTCATTTAAAAGTTGTTTCTTTTATACTACTATTAAATTTAGGAAACAGATGTCTCAGAGACAAAGAAACCCTTCCCAAAACTGAGCATTCAGTTGAATGTTGTAAAGGACAACTACTACCCAATTATGGACGGAAAGACTCGCATTTTTGTACGCTCAAAACGGACACAGACAAATCCAAAGAGATTTGCTGTACGACAAAAAGGTACAGTGTATATTGTAGAAACGTTCATATCAGTAAATTTGAAATCTTGCCATAACTTTACACCACAAAATTTGATTTACACACCTTCATGAATTCCGTGTGAACTTTGTTTTCATGTCAACATTCCTTATCATTTAAAACAGGTATTCAAGCAGCACCAGTTACAAAACGTTCAAGAGGGGTACAGTGTGAGCTGATCGTTGCACCAAAGCAATCTGCTGCTGTGGTGATTGAGAGGAAGGAGGAGCCAGCTGCAGAAGCACTGTCAAGCAGCGATGATGAAAATCACCAGTCATCCAGCAGCAGCAGCTACACTGTATCAAGTCCTCCTACCACAGACTCGACTGCAGGTCAGTTTATGAAATGCAATACTTATTTTGAAGATATGAAACATAAGTTGCTTAAGAATGCATTTCACTCAAGTTGCCAAAATACATTATTATAATTTTCTTAAATGTAAACTCAGTAAAAAAATTTCCCATGGTTGCTTTTCAAATCTTAGTGTACTCTCAACTTGTTTTTCCATAGAAATGATAAAAGAAAACTACCGGTAGTACTATTTGCAAAAATATGATTTATCTGAGGAAAGATTTATTGAAAAGTTTGATGTACTGTACATTGGTATTCTTGTTCACATCTACAACCCCTCCCTTCAAAAAAACTAAATAAATTCAATGACAAATAAATAAATAGGCAAATAAATAATCTAATGAATGAATAAGTAGTCATGCACAAAAACACCCAAGTTCTGAAGAGAAATAATTACAGAGCTATCTGGTTTTACTTTGACAGCTCTGATGAAGAGCACGAAGATGCTGTCGGTGCTCGAGAAGAAAGGTTGGTCTTCCACAGCAACCTCCTTCAACTTTTTAAATGCTGCTCATCATGTGCTGCTCCCTGCAAGAGGAAGGTGAGCAGACCACATGGAGGGATGATGATTGAAGTAAGGCAGACGTGCATGTCCAGGGCTTGCCGAAAAAGCACATCATGGAGAAGCCAGCCTTTAGTAGGCAATGTTGCAGCTGGTAACATCATGATCTCTGCAGCCATGCTTATGTCCGGAGTAAGCATCCAAAAGTTCATGAACGCCCTCACCTCCATAAACATGGCCATGATATCATACCTGACATTTTTCATCGGATGGGACGTAATACCGTAGGTCTCGTATGTTGTGTAATGCATTCAAAGAACCCAGTACACTTTTCGGTAAGAGATGGGTTTACTTGTATTATTGGCTGCAGATTGCGCTACAGTACCTTGTAAACCGTTACAGGGCTATGTAAATAAATGGGTCTGATATTTCAAGCATAGAGCTATACCACATACACATGTACCTTGTAAAACAAATAATGAGTGCTTTGAGATGCCCTCAGTGTGATAAAACGCTTTAAGAACTGCAAGTTTTTAATGTTTCTGCTGATAAGCTACTTGACGGTGATGGAAATACACTGTACCATCAAGAGATGTGATTATGGTTTATTTGGATTGATGACATCTTGCTGACTACAAACAACTTAAGCTTCCCAATTCTTTCGAAAATCCTCAAGCAGTACTTTACAACATTTTTCCTGAGCTTGAGAAAAGCATTAACGGAAATGCCATGACGGCTGTTTTCGCAACCACTGGCAAACTTTTCAATTATTGGTGACCTGTAAGGTTACCCATCAAATCACTGACAAGGACAAAAATTTGTTATGAAAAGTCTTAATGAAACATACCTCAAGAAAGTCCAGATTTCTTTAGTCACAAATATGTTGATACTGCAACAAAACTACAAGGAAACTTACCGATACACTCTCCCATAACATCAAGCTCTAAGCTTTCTTCAGTGGCCTCTGCAACAGGAATGATCAAAATATATAAAATAAGTCTCATGAAACGTATTTCATAAAAGCCAACACTTCTTCAGTTAGAAATATGTTGACACTGTGACAAAAGGACAAGGCAATTTGAGACCGAGAGACTTTGATGTTTTTTTGAGCATTTTATAATACTAGAAGTTTAGCGCTGGTTGCTATGGGGACCCTATATCGTGTGCTGCACCCCTCCTGTACCTGAATGAGATAGTTGTCAATCAGACTAGAGTGCTCATTATTTAAATAGAAATTTGTTTTATCCAAATAGGGCCATGTTGAGATTCTAAACAAAGTTGTGTACGAGTTTTCATTGGCCCAAAATATTTCCACTGAAGCCCTGTTTGCATACAGATATTCATTAATACTTTATCCATTCTGATTGGTTGAGAAAAGATCACATGGCCATGTTTAAAAACTCTTAGCCCTGCCATAGTTTTGTGACTATTTTGAGGTGTTTTCTTGTTTGTATTCACTTGCAAAGCCCTGAGGGACTTGACCATCCAAGAATCCCAGACAGGACCATTCCACACATCTAAGATTGGGGGGGGGGGGGGGGCGAATGATTTCCACGCCCTATGGCATCCGCTTTTCTCATCGGCTACTTTAGCTAAAACTTTACATGTGTTCCTAACCAATCTTATTGAACCACTGTCTGATCCAAAAATATACTGGCACCAGGCAGTGAAGTGGCACCAACATGGCCTGCCCCTACTCCTAGAATTATGAGGTTCCATGAACCTCATAGAGGTCCATTTACAAACTACAATACAAAACTTTTTTTCATTTACGTTTCTGCACCTGGAGTTCTCATTTGAAATCGGATCTCGCCAAAATTAGGCTCTACGTGTTCCTTGGAATCTCATTGAGCGTTGCATGGGTCAAGAAAATCCACTCCGCAAATTTAAAATTGTTAAAAAGCAATAAATTCTTACCGTCATTCCCAGTCCTCTTCAAACAGTGTGAGTGTCATAACAAATATGGCGCTGGAGTCACATGATGTGTGTACAAAACCAACCTACAGTTGCCGGGACCAGCGTTGCTGCGCGCGGAGTACCAGTTTGTTCGGTAGACCTTTGCGAGCGCAGCAAGTGCCATATTTGTTAAAACACTCACACTGTTTGAAGAGGACTGGGAATGACGGTAAGAATTTATTGCTTTTTAACAATTTTAAATTTGCGGAGTGGATTTTCTTGACCCATGCAACGCTCAATGAGATTCCAAGGAACACGTAGAGCCTAATTTTGGCGAGATCCGATTTCAAATGAGAACTCCAGGTGCAGAAACGTAAATGAAAAAAAGTTTTGTATTGTAGTTTGCACATGGACCTCTATGAGGTTCATGGAACCTCATAATTCTAGGAGTAGCCTGCCCCCAATTGAACTTTGAATGGGACTAGCATACATACATACATACATAGTCCCATGATGATAGACTAGCATAGTCTATGTTAGTGTGTGTTGAAAGGGCACCCCAAAGTAGGGACCAGGGACAAAGTTGGCTGACCAGGGAAATGACAAGCTAGGTTCCTGCTGGATAGTCGATGAAAAAGTTAAGGGCAAAACCCTGGACTTCAATTCAACACAAGGTCAGTCTCTGGTACATGTAAGTTTTTGTTCATGGTTTTTTTTCAAAATATTTTTCAATTATGTTTTGAGTGTTAAGAATGGACTCATTACACATTGAAGATCAAATCTGTGTTCTTAGAATGTGTGTCATGATTTTTGAAAGTGGTAGAAAATGGGATAATCTGGTGACTAGTCCAACAAAAAATGGTTGAAACTGTAAATTTGCTGATTTTCTACATTCAGTTGTCTCGTAGCCCTCCGGTCTGCGAACTTCGGGAGGATGGAGGGTTATAATTAATGCAACTACCAAGTTAGCTACTCGTGTGAACATACCCATTAGTCTAGTGAAAAATTTCTACCAGCTAGTAAAACACCACTTCTCAACTTGCGCTGTGGGCTACTAAAAACTGTGCAACCTACATGCTAGCACATGTAAATGTACTCGTTTAAAATGCTATTATATTTCTTCCATTTCAGATGTGAATACACTGTAGTACAATTTTAAATGTGTTAATTTACTTTTTAGTGTGTGAGTGTGTATCTGAATTTGACCAGTAGACTGGTTGTGATTGCTGCCATTAATACATGTACATCAGAAAGATACATACATACATAAGACAATGAATGTTTAAAATCTGGGCTACAAAACCTTCAAGGGGTGTACATGTAAGTAAAATGCAGTTTACTAGTATTGAAAGCTTTAGTGCAAGGTTAGGCCTGGCAGCTGAATACATTTTTTATTTTTAAATTTAAAAATAAATTAACATTTCCATGCCGGCAAACATTTTTGATCTAGTGGATTCACAATGCCATTAATCCCAGAACCAGCTAAGCTTTAATACTAAACGCTAACCGCACCGGCAGATCTTATTCTTATAATAGAGGGCCGTATGATGAGTACAAGAGAATCCAACATAACAATAATATTAGTATGTTAACTGCAGGGATTTTTGACCACTGGATTGTATAGCTCAGTGAAGTGCCTCCTCCTTAATTGAAACGCTTCTCATTTGATCCCCATCGACACCGGGATTTTGTCATCCCTCAAATCAATAAGAATACATTCTTCTTTTATTATTAATAATAATAATTAATCTTTTTCTTGACCGTTGTAGTCTTACATATAAATGGATATAGAAGGCCTATACATGCTATATGACTATGAGTATTAACTTTTCTTTTTCTGAATTGAATTGTGGCTTTAGAGGATTTGTTGAAAGAAAAAATAAAGTCAGAAATTAACTAATTGTCAAGTCCCAAAAAACAGTTACTGTTATTAAGGCCTGAACTGCCAACATTTAAATCATGGCTTTAATAAGGCGCTTACAAGAAACCTACTCCTAGAATTATGAGGTTCGATCCGCTATCATCTCCATGAACCTCGTAGAACTACACATGTACAAAATCCTATACATTTTCTGGACCCATGCAACGCTCAATGAGAGTACAAGGAACAGGTAGAGCCTAATTTTGGTGAGATCCGGTTTCAAAAGAGAACTCCAGGTGCAGAAACGTTAATGGCAAAAAATAGGATTTAGTACATGTAGCTCTATGACGAGGTTCATGGAGACGATAGCGGATCGAACCTCATAATTCTCTAGGAGTACAAGAAACCATAAACTAACATCGGTTTTGGTCAAAAGAGTGAATGCAGGAAATGTACTGAAGTTTTCTTACCACATGAAATTACGAAAGTTCACCTCCAAATAAGATAGCTCCTCTGACTTAAACTTCAAGTTGATGATTCTTGTGAATGGAGTCCATCACCGCACCATACATCATGTACATACAGGCCTGTAAATTACGCGGCGGCCATGGCCTCTAGCCACGGGTCTCCCCCATGGTGCCCCTTCAAAAGTTTCCCATAGACTTTAATCCAGTGGCTGTGGTGGTCGCCGTCGTGCTGTGCTGCCGACTTCTTCAAGCTTCATGATCAAGTCAAAGCCATCGAAGGCAATCCAGTCTACTCAGTCAAACCTCAAGTGTGGCTGCTGCTGAATGCCGTCACATTCTATTGGCTTCTTTTCGTATTGTCATCAGTTTTTACAGTTCTGAATCCATGTGACATGAATAGCAAAAACACGGACAAACTTGAGTCTGACCGTGTTTGTTAGGTACACAGCCGTCATGACAGCCACTCAAGTAACCCACCAACGTGCATCACACAGTGCAGACTGCATGGCGTGGTAGTTGTTTGTGGGTAGTCAGTGGTTCCAATGTGCACTACTAAAGTAAAACACTTGGGGAGACCGGCTGCGTGCACATTGCACTGCAGTTCGACGACGGCAATAAACTAGTGCTTTCGCTTTCGCCTGCCTTGCTTCCGCCCCGGTCCGACCGCACAGCAACCACTCTACCTTGTGCAGTCACACGTGCTAATTACTGTAAAAATGGTGTTCCCATCCCATATAGGTGAATAGCTTGTTGTGTTGGCACTCTTCTTTTCGGTGTAATGTCAATAAACAATCCTTACATTCCAACACAATAAATACACGTTGTTCGTGTTATAAAGAAGCGCAACACGTCCACGACGGCTCTGAGGGTGAATCCAGGGCAGCGGCATCCAGGCACGTGTGAAAAATAGGGTGGCTAGAGCGCCCTCTGTAGTAAGAATTTGGGACAGCCTTGGACAGTGTTGCTAAAGGTGTTGCTAAGGGCTTCCCATACTTAAACGCACATGCCGTAGCTATAGCCGTAAATTTGTATTCGAGTTTAAACTTTTAAACCGGGGCCTGCATGATATCGAACTTAATGAACTTTAAGTTGGAGGCATTATATCAGTTGAGCATTAGTAATGAATTTTATTCAAGAACTTGAGAAACACATTTTCCTTTCTTCTTAAAGGAACATTACAGAATTGGTAAGAAAAAAACTTGTAAAATATACTTTTGATCACAGATTTACACAAGACTTACACGGTCTAATGATGATGATAGTAGAAAACATCCCTTGAAATATTGCTGTCTGAAATGCCATATTTGATGAGAAATGAACAAACTAATTTTCCAATTAGAGTTTATCGCTCAGTGAGCGTTTTATTCATTTGTTGAACCTATATGGTTTCATGCAAATGTGTAATCGGTTTTTCACTATTTTCTCGTGACCCAGATGGCCGATCGATCTCAGACTTCTACAGGTTTGTCAGTTTATGTATATGGTGGATTACATAAAGCGCTTACACTGCCAGCAACTGTTTTGTTAGCAAAAACCAATTCTGTAATGTTCCTTTATTAAATGCATGACTAATTCGTCTTTAATCTGAGCTTGCAAGCATCTTAATTAAATCAACTAACTCAATCCTCCCCGCATTTTGAAAAAAGGCTATATGTAATGATGAAACCGATTGACAAAGCCACATGGGCACATCGATTGATCAAACCATGATCAAACCAAACGATAAAACCAAAACTGATCGACAAGATGAGACCGTCTATCAGATACCCCCGATGGTGTAACTGATTGAAGCCCAGCAGTGACACCAAATGAAGAGAGTAGCCTTATGATGAAACCGCAAAGACGAAACCGCACTAAGAAATGATAAAACTGGAAGATGAACCTGTGTGGCAGGAGATTCTGTCCCCCGTATATTCTGGGGTCTCTCCCGCCCGCGATTTTTTTTTCCCAAACGACATTGCTATGATGACCCTTTTTTGTTATGATTTTGAATTTTTTTCCGATCGGAATGCGGATGTTGGAAAGAAATAAAATTTTTAAAAAAAGGAGAAAAAAAAAAAGGTTTGGGAAAAAAAATTCGCCTCCCGCCCCCCCCCCCCATGATAGGAGAAAACAGAGCGTCGAGCTCATTAATTTTTTGTAGGCCCTCAAAATATTCTATATTAGACAGATTTGAGAGCACAGAGAAAGTGTTTCAGTGTAAAAATGTTGCCCAATTGTGACCTGGGGGTTGGTGACTTCCAGCTTGAGGTATTTTGGATGACATAGACCCTGAAATAAAAGGTCCTACTTGCTGAGAGGTGTAAGGACATTTTTCAAGATTGATGCTCGGACGTTTTGAAAATTACACCTGTGTATAAGGGTGTTTTTACTTGGAGGGAGAATAACTCGACGGGCCCAGGGACTCCCCATATAAAATTGAGCAGAGAATAAAAGTTCAAGAGTCAATTAATAATTTTCCATTTCAAGTTAAAAGCTACGAGACTTTTAAGTATTTTTCGTGTATTTTTGAATATTTAGCATTTTGCACTGTGTGCTATGGGAGATTATTTGGTGGGGTGCACCCCTAGTGCTACGGCGAACTGCGTACACATTTCCTCTGATAGCGCCCTCTTTTGAATCATCCTTCTTCAGCCCATGTTAATTTCCCATAATGATGGGGGACAGAACCTCCGGGGCCTCGCGGGGGTCAGATTTCCCTAGAAACGAAACGATGAAACTGCAAGATGAACCGGCTAACGAATCTGGACGCTCGGGGCGAGGAAATGTGAGGCTATGATCTGAGCAGGTACTTAATCTTGCCAATTTTATACTACAATGTTTTTTTACTAGGTTTTTATATTATTTTACTCTTCGAGGTTGTCCTAACTCCTTTATTTCTCACCGTTTAATTCTACTGTCCTGTTCAGAAGCATAAACAAAATTTTAAGATATTAAACAAAATAATGAAATTTTTATTTTAAGACCAGTGAAATGATAAGTCTCAGCAGCCTTGTAATAAAACAGCCCAACAAAGTTTTGTCACGGTCCCAAGCCACGGTCCATAAGCAACATTCCCAAACTGAGTATCACTGAAACATAAATAAGGCCGGAAGTTGTCCCTCTATCCTCGGAAAACAAGAATTACATTGCGAAACTGCGGTTAACTACAACATGTTGCCTTTCGAGCCTATACACGAATCGCTTGAAATGTTATTCCTTTTCAACTGCTGCGATAAAATCCATAAGCATACAAGGCAAACAATTTGTCAATCGTCAAATAACTTAATCGGTAGCTTCATTGTTCTTTATGTTGTCCCTGAGTACGGTAGCAACCCGATTCTGAATTCTGAGATAGTATACCAGCGCCTTAATACCGAGCCACTGCGTTGGTGCTTGCCGAGGCCAATTATTGTTATCGGGAAAACAAACTCCCGGGCACCGTGGGAGGGTTTTTGACAGTATTCTGTCATGTTGCAGCGCCCTCAGGCCTCTCGGTATGTAAGATGCTGACATGGTAATTCTACTGCATAAAAGGACTTCATTAGGGTTGACTTAAAAACTTTTTTTTTAAGACAAAGACTCAGGTGGTTTTTATCGGTAGATAGAAACTTGGACTTGCATTACATGAAATAGCCTACTGGTTTTAGATCAAAGATTTTAGTGCAAAACAAATGGTAAAAAAATGCAATCAAAATCAGAGGACACGATTTTAGTTCTCGGCCCAATTTCATAGAGCTGCTTAAGCAAGAAATACAGCTTAAAAGTTCTCTGCTTAGCAAAAGTAAGCAGGATACCAGTCAAGTATGCTACGTGCGACAGGGTGTTTTGGCTGGTAACCTTATTCTGGTAAGCATAATTTTGTTGTGTTGAGCTACATTTTCTGCTTAAGCAGCTCTATAAAATTGGGCCCTGATATTGTTTATGATTATTTGTTAGGTTTGCCTCAAGTCGAAAGGGCTCCTGATCCAACACGAATCGGTTTTTAACTTACCATAAATTTCATGAGCACATAGAGAGTAAACAACTTGCCAATCCTCCATTGAGCCTCTATTAGGCAGCTTCATCATTCTCTGTCATGTTCCTAGTGTGCAGTGAACATTATAAACATTTGTATTCTTGATAACATTACGGCGCCAGACTAATTTCCCTCACAGCCTCAGTTTGGTTACGTTGGCTTTGATGAAACGAAAAAACATGTTGATGGTGGTACTGAAGAACACACGAAAAGTGAGTATCACGGAAACAAAACAAGGTCAATCACTTCTCCTTCCAGGCTCGGTTTGAATACACTTATGTATGAGGTGGAAGAACAAGATTAATACTGCGAAACAAATATAGCAGATTTAATGCTACAATGGTGTATAATTAATTGCGAATGGTGTTTCATTAAACTAGAAACATTGCCTTATAAGCATTTTTCTCCGATACGAGAAACAAACCTTTCTCAAAGCTGCCCAAGAATCGGAGCTAGAATTTCGTTACAGTCTTCAGGGCAATTTGGACACTTGGATAATATTAGGCTCATGGCACGGGCCGGTCTTCCGATTCGTGGTTCAGATTGAGACATGCATGATTAATTCTTGAAATCCTTGGTTGGAATAAATAAGTACGGTGACGTCATCTGCACATATGCAGAAACACTCAGGACCATAACAGGGTTAAACAATAATTAGACAATTAATGAACTCATGGAAAGAGGCATTACGAGTCGGATTTGGAGCATCATCCCGTGTTTATTGTTTACGAAAGCGAACGCCACACTGAGCTGAAAGTAATTCTGCAGATTCATTTTGGTATCAGACGTGACGCATTCATGTGTCTAGACTTTTGACGAGTTTGTGGACCCTCATTTGCATATTTTTGTCTAAAAGGGGAGCTGCGCATGGGTTTCACAGGCCTTAACACATGACGTCACACTTCGAGGCTTTATCCTATCAAATAAAGACAGGGAACCAGTCTGGGGTTTCAGGTTTCATCGCCTGTCCTTGTTTATTTTGCGAGGGGGGGGGGGCCAGTGGGGACAGACAAGTCTCTTTCTTCGTACTCCAATAGCTTGCGGGCTCATTTCGAATGATGGATGTCGTGCCGTCTGATTCGATGTCACTCTTTATCCACGCTCTCCCGTCTGGCATCTGAGAGTGGCGGTTGAGGTTGATAGGAAACGTCGTTGATGTTGTCATCACCACCACCACCAGGAGCTTGAGTGAGGGTTGGCTTGTCTCTGTGTTCACCATTTGGTGGTTTCGTATCTTGTTCAGAAGAGAGTTTGATTTAGTCCTTGACGGGGGGGGGGGGGGGTGAGGGGGGTCAGTGGAGATAGGGTCTTCTTTTCCGCTTCGTCAGGTCTTCTGAGGTGTGGCCCTTGATGGTCCGGGGGGATCCCCACATGGAGACAAATGCTAATTAATCTGCACTTATTAGGCTTGGAGCAGTTGGAGGATCTGGTGGGTGTGGCTCGGCTAAGGGGGTAGGTTTTGCTTCTAAGGAGGGTCTTGGGGAGTTACGGTTGGGGAGGGTATGGATTTGGGTTTGTGGGAGGATGAGGAGGGGGGGTCGTACCCCTACTTTGTCTTGTTCTTCGTCGCAAGTGTTTGCTTATGTCGGTCTAGCTGATTTGGGGGAGTGTTTAGGGTTCAGCTAAAGATGGGTTTAGGGATGAAGGGGTCGGTTTTCGTCCCAGTGATCCATCATCTTCACTATCATTGGATGCTGGGGTTTTCTGTTTCTTGTAGTTTGACCAAATCTGTGGATAGGAAGACCCTGTAGTTTCTCCCTCCATAGGCAATGTTAATGTGACTTATTGATATTTGGCGCTATATAAATACAAGCACTTGGCGTCGAAAGGGTGAAACCATTTCACACAAAAATCTCTGACATTTTCCTCAGCGCGTAGGCCCTTACATCTTCAATCATTGGGAGGCTGCACTCAAAAGGAAGAAGAAGAATAAGAAGAAGAAGGATATGGTTTGGATTTTCAGACACGTCTGACGTACAAAAGGTGAAATATAAATTAAAGAGTTGATAACAACCGTACCTCGTTTAACAGCTTCTTCGGTGTGTTTTATGTCGTTAAAATACATGGCTACACGATTTCCTGCTATGCAGGGAGCATAGCCTCTTCTCGGGTGGTACGCTTTTTTCCATTTCATTGACATTACCCGCCGAGATTGGAACGTTCTCTGTCACATCGAAAACTGCGCTATTATAGTTGCGGCTCATTTTTGTGAGGCGTTTTGGCTATTGTTATTCATGAAGGTTCCACTGTTGGTTCTGTGGTCTGGTGTGCCCTTGCTCTCTCCCCCTAAACCCCACCCGGCCCCGGGGTCGTGGTGCAGCTGGGGTAGTGAGGGCAAGATACTTGCCACAACCAACAAAATGCGAGGAAAATTACACACAAATTAAACTAAATTTCCCCATAAGAGACTCAATTTCCGTTTGTGAATGCTGTTTGGTACCTGCTGTCACCTTGCTATCAAAACGTGGATGGGTTTGACGTTCTTGATAAAAATACTAAGACATATTCTATATATTTGTTATTGTTGTTATAAATACAAGTTAAACAGAGGCGAAGGGTATACAATAGTATGTGCACAGCCAGACCCCTGCCAACGATAGCAATAGTATTATACAATCATTAAAATGGAGATTGAATAAAAAAGATTTTTCAAAATCACACAACAGTAAAACAATAAAACAAAAGCAATTCCAATTTCTGACAAAAACAAAACACACATTTAAAACCCTTACATGAGGGTCCACACATTGATTAAATTAGCATAATCTCCAAAGTGTAATGACCTGTGGGACTCAAATTCCCTGACATCCCAGACAAGACCATTCCACATGTCTAAGAGGGGGGGGGGGGGGGGTGTCAGGTCCCAGATTTTTTTTTGAGGAGCAGAAAACTATTTGCACTCATGTACTTCACATAAAAAGCCCATGTCAAATAAAGCACATAAAAAGCCCATGTCAAATACAGACCTCCCAAGATCTAACCCTTTCATAAGTTGAGCCGTCTGTTCTTTGTGTGCAGCAAGTGTATGACGTCTTGCCGACAGCTGTGGCTATGTGTCTGGTTTGCAACCAGCCCCCCCCCCAAGTCAAGCTGTGTCGCTCACTTGGGTAATGACCTGTCATTCATGTTTTGTTTTGTTTTCGAGGCGTTTTTTACTTGTTTTCTATATTTTTGTTTATTTCATGGATGTCGTAGTTATCATATCTCTCTTTTTCTTATTTTAGTATGTATCCCTTCATTCCTTACATTCTTTGAACTATATAACCTACTGTTACTTTTACATTTTGCTTTTTCCTTTTAGAAAATGAGAAAATAAAACAGAAACACTTCAATAAAGACACTTTGTTCACTAATTAAACATAAGTAGTTAACAAAATTAATTAAAAAATTAACCAAAAAAGCTAAAACAATCATAGACAGTAGCTTGGCAGATAAAATAAGTCATTTATATATTTTAAAAAATCATTGTAAATGCACAGAAAACATTGTTAATGTATGTTGGAGTGTGTGGAACAGTCGGTACCACGTGACCAACATTTGCGTATACTCAGGGGATGTAACACACTTAAGGGTTTAAAACAAACATTAGAGGCAGGGATCGGAATCAGAGGAACAACACAAAACAAGACTAACATTCCGAAAGATCCTCCCCCAGCCTCACACGAAGGGACTTAAAACCCTCCAAAGCCAAAATAATCATGATATCCACGAGAACATCCTAAAGGAACCGAACAAATGAAGTAAGTTTGCAAGCAGTTTATACATTTAAATCATTCCAATCCACCACTGGATTTCCCTGTAATCTCAAAAAATGATAAAATTCACTTGTGCTGTAATTGTATGTTTTTCTCTAATTTTTCCTATAAATCAACATGACATTGACAAAAAACCAAACGATGATCCCTTTAATGGGGGAAAAACAACATTCCGAAAGATCCTCCCCCAACCTCACACGAAGGGACTTAAAACCCTCCAAAGCCAAAATAATCATGATATCCACGAGAACATCCTAAAGGAACCGAACAAATGAAGTAAGTTTGCAAGCAGTTTATACATTTAAATCATTCCAATCCACCACTGGATTTCCCTGTAATCTCAAAAAAATGATAAAATTCACTTGTGCTGTAATTGTATGTTTTTCTCTAATTTTTCCTATAAATCAACATGACATTGACAAAAAACCAAACGATGATCCCTTTAATGGGGGAAAAACAACACTTCTCGATCGAGTTGGGACCAACACAAACATAAGTCAGTCGTCGCATGTTTGTTCGGTCTATACGGTATGGTACAAATATTCTAACGAGAGAACACTGGCAGGTGCAATCATCCAGAGCTGAAGGGGGAAATTATATAATTCATCACTGTTTACAGAGGACATTCATTCCCTTGGTGGCCGCTATATTTTGTGACGGCGTCTCTGTTTTTTTAGGTGTTCGGGCAAACAGCCCGGAACACCTCTTATTTTTGTTCGTTTTTTTTTAGGTGTTCGGGCAATCCGCCCGGAACACCTCTTGTTTTTGTTCCGTTTTTTTTTTTTTGAGGTGTTCGTGCAGCAGCGCGAACAACTCATTGTTTTTGTTCGTTTTTTTTTTTAGGTGTTCGTGCAACAGCGCGAACAACTCATTGTATTTGTTCGGTTGTTTTTTTTTTTTTTTTTTTTTTTTTTTGAGGTGTTCGTGCAGCAGCGCGAACAACTCATTGTTTTTGTTCGTTTTTTTTTTTTGAGGTGTTCGTGCAACAGCGCGAACAACTCATTGATTTTGTTCGTTTTTTTTTTTGAGGTGTTCGTGCAGCAGCGCGAACAACTCATTGTTTTTGTTCGTTTTTTTTTTGAGGTGTTCGTGCAACAGCGCGAACACCTCTTTGTTTTTGTTCGTTTTTTTTTTTAGGTGTTCGTGCAACAGCGCGAACAACTCATTGTATTTGTTCGGTTGTATTTTTTTTATTTTTTTTTTTTTTTTTGAGGTGTTCGTGCAGCAGCGCGAACAACTCATTGTTTTTGTTCGGTTTTTTTTTTGAGGTGTTCGTGCAACAGCGCGAACAACTCATTGATTTTGTTCGTTTTTTTTTTTGAGGTGTTCGTGCAACAGCGCGAACAACTCATTGATTTTGTTCGTTTTTTTTTTTTGAGGTGTTCGTGCAGCAGCGCGAACAACTCATTGTTTTTGTTCGGTTTTTTTTTGAGGTGTTCGTGCAGCAGCGCGAACAACTCATTGTTTTTGTTCGGTTTTTTTGGAGGTGTTCGTGCAACAGCGCGAACAACTCATTGATTTTGTTCGGTTTTTTTTTTTTTTTTACTTTTTAGTTTTTCTTCTTCTCGGTGTGCTTTGTCCGCAAAAAAACGCAAAGTTGCGGGGCCTATATCAATTTGAAACTTTACATGTAGGTAGATTGCAACTAGCAGATGATACAGAAGTTGTGGCGTCATGATGACGTCATCGGGTGTCAAATTACAAGCAAATTTACGTTCAAAAAGTGACGTCTTGCCAATGCCTGCATGTCTCTGAATATTACAGCTACAGTATTCATATTTGGGCATATGATAGATCTAGACATGGGCAATCTTTGAAAAGTCAAAACCAAAATCGTATGACCTTTACTTCTGGGTCGTTACCCTGGGTCGAAGTTTGCCTTTGGGTTTTTTTCTTGAAAAACATCACTTTCGGGCTTATTTACGGCATAACTCGAGATTGAAATTGAATTGAACATTGAAACTCATCAGACATTTGAACCTCAATATCAAGACAACACAAACTTGATGATGTCATGATGACGTCATCAGGTTTTACAATAAATCAAAGTTTAATATTTGTAAAAAATCATAACTCGTGAACCGCATGATGGATTTTTACAATCGACACATTATCGGACAGGTCGTTGAAAGTTCAACAAACCCTACACAAAACTTGACCCCATTTGATTTTTACTTCCGGTTCAAATCGGAAGTTGAAAATTTCAACAATTCGTATCTCAAAAACTACCCATTATTTTAGTTTATTTTTTGTATCAAGGTGTGGAACGTTAAGCCTGCTCAAACTTTTGCACACAGATGACAATATTTTGACCTTTACATGAGGTCGAAAAAGGCGCACGTTTAAGTTGACCCACCGTGACAACGCACGATAGTGAAACTGAAAGAACACAGGTAGACATACGAACGTGCGCCTACACATCGCATGCATTGAAGGCTATGCGTACCGTTTTTTTGTCCATTTGGCATAGGCTATGCATAGAGCAAGGCTGTATGAGCTGTTAGTCTAATCCAAGTGTGAGCATTTAACAAAAGACACACTTCCAAAGATCACACAACCTTCAAACTTCGCACATAGTTAGCTCTTCAATTGTAGAAGACACCGCTTTCTTGACGTCATAATGACGTAATCAGGTATTCAATTAAATTAAAAAAAATTAATATTTTTGAAAAATTAATAATTTATGAACCGTGCATCGGAATTTTACAATCTATACATCATCGGAGAGGTCTTCGAAAAATAATCAAACGCTACACAGAGTGTGGACTCAATTGACCTTGTCTTTCGGTTGAAAGCGGAAGTTAAGTAGTAACCTTAGCATTTATTTCCTGTGTAACAAATGTACTTTCCGTGAAAATTCAAAAGCTATCAACAATCTTTTCATCGATTAAATTAAACACTGACCCAATTGATAGCCGAACACCTCGGTGTTTGTTCGTACAAACACTAAATTCTAGTTTCTTAATACTTCTTCTTCTTCTCCCCGTCGCTTGTCCGCTAACAAAAGCACACTTCCCAAGCACATACAGACTTGAAACTTCACATATAGTTAGATATCTATTAGGAGATGAAACCGCTTCAGTTACGTCATGATGACGTCATCAGGTATTGAAATACATTAATTCAAACTTTATTATTTCAAAAAATCATAACTCATGAACCACAAAATGGATTTTCACAATCTATACATCATCGGAAAGGCCTTTGGAAACTCAAAAAACGCTACACAGAGTGTGACCCCATTTGACCTTGACCTTCAAACCGGAAGTTGAAAATTCCAAAAAATCATATCTCAAGAACTACTTATACTTTAGTCACAATTTTTACATTAGGTTATATGTTGTTCTTCCTCCGCAAACTTTTCCACCGAAATGTTACCAATTTGACCCTAACTTCCCGTCGAAATCGGTAGTTAACGCTCAAGTAATGAAAACAATTGCACTGAATCTAATCCAGCAGCACGTGCTGGAAGATCCACTGAAAACATGCATACTATCCTTATCTATCCAATAGCACGTGGCTGGCTGTGCGCTCAATTGATTACAAGGTCACCAAACCTGCATACTGCTGACATGCAGCCACGTATTGTGTGCACGTTTAGACGTGTCAAAGTTCATTGAACGTCATTACGTTGTTGTAGTACACACGTACAAATCTCAAATCCTCAAACTCACTCAAAGTTCAGCATGAATTTACTCCCGTTTTGCACGTCTGATGGCGTAGTGGAAACTAAGGAATATAAGAGGAGGCTTCACTGAAATGTCCACCTGCTCTAGTGATATGTATGGCTTTTAATAACTGACTGGAATTAAATCAGAAAAATCCGATTGTGAATACATAATAACGGATTGCTAACCCTAACTCATAACCGTGAAACTGGAAGTTCTGTAAAACGCTTAGAAAACAGCACAAGTCACATTCACCCCAGTCAGCTTTAATTGAAAACAGATGACTAATTAATTCAGGCCAAAAATCCGAACACTTCGAATTTGTTATCATTTTTCTTAATACTTCTTCCTTCTCCCCGTCGCTTTTCCGCTAACAAAAGCACACTTCCCAAGCACATATAAACTTGAAACTTCACATAGTTAGATATCCATTAGGAGATGAAACCGTTTTAGTAACGTCATATGACGTCATCGGGTATTGAAATATATTAATTCAAAGTTTATTATTTAAAAAAATCATATGTCGAGAACCAAACATTGGATTTGTACAATCTATACGTTATTGGAAAGGGCACTGAACACTAAACAAACGATACATTAAGTGTGACCCCATTTGACCCCGACTTCCGGTTCAAACCGGAAGATGAAAATTTCACAAATTGATAGGCCTATCTCAATATTAACTCCTCATCATTTCATCAAAAAGCACTGTGGCTGGCTGTTCCGCCCCATTGATCAGACGGTTCATTGATCAGAGTATCCACCAAGCCTGATTTGGCATGAGGCTTTGTTAGTTTAATGGTTTAATCATCTAATCATGGAGCTCCATAGTCTAATCCACGCAAATACGTAGCACTATTATCGGTCATCAAAGACACACTAGCTCGGTGGTCTGGTGGTGAGATATCTGCTTTAGCAGTTCAAATGTCATGGGATCGAATCACACACCCGAGGGATTTGCCTGTGTTTTTATTTATTTATTTATTTTGATTTGGGGTTTATTGACTTGTAGTTTATTATTTGATTTGTTTTATATTCTTTATATTTTTTACAAAACTCTGTAAAGTGCTAAGGGCAAGGGTTCGGACGAAATAGTAATCCGCCCGGGCTAATTAGAAATCCGCCATGCGTATAAAATGAGGTGCCCGTTAACAATGTTTACTTTGGCAAAAAAAAAGTATTTCACACAACTACACTCACATCACGAAGGAAAGCTCACATAAACAACTGCCTTTATAGGGTGAACCCAATAGTATTACCCTTTTCCGGCGCAATTTGGACTTCGTGAAATACGTACAGGTGTACCTACGAATCACGCATTGAACAGTTGTACCATAATGTCCCAACTATGTCCCAAGTTTACGTTGGTGCATCCACATCCATCCCAAATAAATGTAGCGCCCGCTAGAGCTACCTTTGCAAACGACAGTCTTTAGGAAATTCTTTTACGGCCATTGAATGGAGGTATAATGCTTCCTAACCAGATCCGCTCGTTCCATTTACTTGTTTTTATATTCATCGCATTTGAACTAACCATGTACTTAGACGTAAAGGTTTTGAGGATGATGACGTCATCGATGACGTAATCGATGACTTCATAACATTCAATCAATGTTTAATATTGAAACAAATTCATATCTGAAGAACCATAACTGCCACACACGAGATCTTTGAACCATGTGAAAGACCCTGTAGTATTTTTAAAATCTTACACAAAGTTGACCCCTGTGACCTTTACTTCTGTTTAATTGTTTTTATTTTATGTTTTCATTTTTTAGTTTTTTACAAAACTCGCAAAAGTACTGAGTATACAGTGCTTCAAACAGATCGGGAAAGGGTTAAAACCAAATTATAAAAACACACCGAACACCTTTTGTTTGTAATTTACAAACAACATAAGTCTAGTTTTTTCTTCATACATCTTCTTCTTCTTCTTCTTCTCAGCGTCCCTTGTCCGCTAACAAAAGCATCTTTCCCAAACTCGTATGAACTTGAAACTTCACACATAGTTAGATATTCATTAGGAGAAGAAACCGTTTGAGTTACGTCATGATGACGTCAGTCTTTCTTGAGTTATTAAAATTCAAAGTTTATTATTTCAAAAAATCATAACTTTTGATCTACACAATGGATTCTTACAATCGACACATCATCGGAACGGTCGTTAAAAACTCCGTAAACGCCTCGCAGACATGACCCCATTTTGACCTTGTCTTCTGGTTCAAATCGGAATGTTTGTGTTCCCCCATTGGTCGTGCATAAAGATTTTACACGTACAACAAGTGTAGTATGCAGTGCAGAGTCACGCTCCAGTGATTGCACCATGTGCACTTGGTGTATAGTCTTTGTTCGAGGCGTTTTCAACATACATTTTCTTTTTGGTTAGTTAGTCTCTTCTACAGTCGTCAATATTTCACAAGCTCATATTTCCTCAACCACATAAGCTATTTGGACAATCTATACATGATATGACAGGTCTTTACGTACTTCACAAAAATAGATATGTGGGTGACCTTTCCTTGACCTTTTGATCTGTCTAAACCAAAAGTGACTGTGAAATGTTTGGAAAAGGCGTTATTTAATGGCTTTAAGGTTGAAATGTACACCTTTTGATGCTTAACATCACAGAATACAAGTCTGGCAAAGGTCTGGCAAGGGTCTGGTTTCAAAAATTAATACCGATGATGTCAACAAATATAAGTGCGCCCTCTAGCGACAGATTAAAAACATCTAAAAATACACCTTTACTAGATGTCTGTGTCAGAGTTTATGATAATTATTTCAAAATTGGTATACATAATTTCCTTCATAATAGCAACATATCTGTGGACTCTTAGCTTCATGACGTCATCATGTGTCACGTGGTATGTTTTAAAGGTGCACTTTTCAAAAATGTGTCTGCCAAACCAAAAGTTCGACTGAGGTGAAACTTTGTGTATTGTTAGTCAAGGACCTACTTGAATACCTGCTTGAATTTGTAGTGACGTTATGATGACGTCATCATGTTCTTTTTTGACAATTTTTGCAATTTCAACCATTTGTTACATATCTTGAAAACAAATCAACTGCAATACAAACTATTGTTACTTTTTCACCATGCTTGTACTCCCGGAAGCCGAACACCTGGTTTTTGTAGTTGACAAAAACTCAATATCTAGTTTTTTTTTGTTTTTGAGGTGTTCGTGCAACAGCATGAACAACTCATTGTTTTTGTTCGTTATTTTTTTTTTAAGTTTTACTTATTCTTCTCAGTGGGCTTTGTCCGCAAGCAAACGCATGCTTGTAAACCTTTGATCAACTTGAAACTTCATGTGAAGTTAGAACATAACTAGCAGAAGCTGAGTAAGTTGTCATGATTACAACATCAGGTGTCAAATTACAAGCCATTTAAGGTCAAAAAGTGACCTCATGCCTATGCCTGTATGCCTATGAATAATAAAGTTACACAATTTAACTTTGAGCATATGATACACAAAGACATGGGCAACATTTGAAAAGTTAACGCAAAATTCACATGACCTTTACCTACGGTCGTACCGGAAGGTCAAAGTTTGCCTTTGTGTAATTCTTTAAAAAAACACTTTCTCGGTAAAATTGTTAACTTCAGTATATCTGATCAACTTCAAATTAATACCACATTAGGACATGGGTAAAACCTCCACCAGGTAGTTGTGACGTTATGATGACGTCATCAGGTGTCAAAATACACTAAAACAAAGTTTATTACTTCATAAATTCATAACTCGAGAAGTACGTTAGCTATTATTTCAATCTATACATCATCGGGGAGGTCTTGAAAAATGTAGCAATTACAACACAAAGTGTTACACCATTTGACCTTGACCTCCTGTTTAAACCGGAAGTTGAAAATTTCAAATTTCATACTTTTAGAAACATTCATACTTTTTACACAGACACTACTCACAGATTTTACATCATGTTATAGGTCCAAAGGCGTTCTCAAACTTTGCCACAGAGATGTTACCTATTTGACCTTCACTTCCGGTTGAAATCGGGTATGCATTGACACGCTGTTAAACCGCGGGAAAATAACCGCACTGAAAACACACACAATCCGTGATCTATACCAGTTGCAACGTGAGCGGCTTTTCGTTCTATTGACCGCAAGGGGGCGAAGTCCAAACATGCTTGTTCTCTAGTCTCTGTTCAAGGTTCACGCATCCTGATTTCGGCAATAGCTTTGTTAGTCTCTAAAACAGCCGTCTATGCAAACCTCGCTAACAATCAAAAGCTTGTTTAGACTTTTGCTAAATTGTGCAGCTTGTAATGCTTTTACGAAGAGTTATTCTTGGCCACTAGAAATAACCATAATACAATGTATTTTCATGATAATTAACGATTTGCAAATAATAATTATTAACATTTATGTTTCATTAGGGATTTCGGCCAACAGCCGAACAACTAGTGTTATTGCTCTGTTTTTTAGGTGTTCGGCCAACATCCGAACAACTATTGTTATTGCTCTGTTTTTTTTCTTTCTGGGTTTTCTTCTTCGCAAAAAGAAAAGCTTGTATGAACTTGAAACTTACCGTGTACAAAGATCTTTGAAACTAGATGAATCCGCAACTTGTTTGGAATGATGACGTAATTGATAACGTCATTACGTTAAATAAACGTTAAATAATTTGAAAAATTCATATCTTGAGAACCATATATACTACATACAGGATCTTTGATGCATATGAAAGGTCTTGTAATGTTGTACACATTGTATGCAAATTGTGACCTCATTTGACCTTTACCGGAAGTTAAATTAAAAATTATGTTTTGGGGGCTCAAGAGCCTAAGTGAATAAAAATATGAAAAAAAACTTTCAACGCATAATATTTTGTTTAGCTCATGAGCATTTTATATGATATATGACGTCATAGCTACGTCACAACGACAATCGTTAACGAGGTCGACATTTTTAAAATTTTGCTATCTCTAAAAAGATTGTACGGACTTGAAACTTACCATATACCTAGACCACAGTGTGTACATGACAGAATACATTTGTTTTTGAATTACGACGTCATCAATGACGTCATTACATTAAATTGAAGTTTAATATTAAAAATAATCATATCTCAAGAACCATGCTAAATACAAAATATGTGCACCATATGAAAGCTCTTAAGGTATTAAACAAATCTTACCCACATTGTGACTCCGTTTGACCTTTACTTTACTAAAGCACATTTTTTTTCATCATGACGTCATCGGGTGTCAAGTTACAGTAATTCAAAGCTTATCACTTTAAATATCTTTTTGATATCTTTTTGGCATCTTTAAATGCCTTTTCATGAGTCAACTTGAACAGCGCATGTTGTCGTCGGCCCCTTGCCGCCCCTGGGTCTGGTGGCGCTATATCGATGACATCTTTTTCATCTGGACTAGTGATGAAGCAAGCCTCATATCATTCATTAACCACATTAATTCCTTCCACAGGACCATCAAATTCACGAACTTGAATACTCGACCAAAGACACCCATTTTCTGGATGTCAAAGTTATAAAGACGGAAGACGGCTTAACCACAGATCTCTTTGTTAAACCCACAGATAAACATCAATACCTCCACTCCACCAGCTGTCACCCCCGACACTGCAAAACCAGCATAGCCTACAGTCAGGCCCTCAGACTCCGTCGAATCTGTTCTAATGATTCTGATTTTTTCCACCACTCGCAGGAACTTAAGAAACACCTTGTTTCCAGGGGTCATAGCTCCCTAGCAGTCCATCGAGCGATTCAGAAAGTCAAGGCTCGTTCTAGGGAGTCTGTACTCTCCAAAGGACCAAAGCAACAACGGAGTTCCAAGGGGAAAGTTCCTTTTGTTGTCACTTTTCACCCCTTACTTCCTCCCATTCGTAAAATAACCAGTTCCAACCATCATATTCTTCACACATCAGATCGGCTTCAGCGTGCTGTACAGGAAGAACCCATAGTTGCCTTCCGACGCCCACCCAGTCTCAGGGATCTCATCGTCCAGGCAGAAGTCCCCCCCATTAATGATGATGTTAATCCCCCTTTGCCACAGGGTACTTTTAGGTGTTCCAACACATCAAAATGCATCGTTTGTAGACAACACATCAGGGAATCTGACTCCTTTACCAGCCATACAGGTGGTACCACCCATAAGACAAGGGGTCATGTCACCTGCACCACAACTAATCTAATCTATCTAATATCTTGCAGAGTTTGTGGTGTTCAATACATAGGTGAAACAAGAACTACAATGAAGAGGCGTTTCTACGGCCACAGATCAACAGTCAACACCCACAAGCTGGATACACCTGTAGGACACCACTTCAATCTTCCTAACCACTCCATTTTTGACATGAATTTACAGGGCATTGAGGCACTAGGTAACTCCAGAGAGACTGTCCGTCTGAGTAGGGAGAAATTGTGGATAAGGCGTATAAAGACCATCCAACCCCATGGTTTGAACATCCAAGAAGGAAATGACTAATAACCCTTTGTATTTGCCTTCTCCCTTTTCCCCCACAGATATCCATATTTTTAGTCTGCCCTATTAACTAATTATTTACTTTTCTTCCAACCTTCCATTTTGTCCTGTGTTTCCAACTTCTTGTGGTCTAGCCATCCCCTTCCCTCCACCCCCCCCCCCTTTGTCTTCATAATCCCTGCTTACCCCCTGCTTTTTCTGAATGCTTCTTGCTTTTCTCTCTCCACTCTCTCTATTCATGTTTTTCCACTTGACTGCTTTTGTCCCCCTTGTATGCATGTATGTGTGTTGTCTTGTCATTTAGCCTTCGAGAAAGATTCTGCTAGGGTCGAAACGTCAGGCCACTAACTAGTTGTTTACTTTAAATATCATATCTCCTGAACTGCATGTCATAAAGTTGTAATATTTGTGTTGTCTTGTAGCTTACAACACTTGTGACATTTTGTTCATATGCATGACCCCACGTTGACGTTTCCTTCTAGTCCAAACAGGAAGTTCAAATATTAGAAATCATATTTCCTGAACCACATGTCATGAAGTCTTAATCTTTGTGCTGCTTGCTAGCTTAATACACGTTTGACATTTTATTCCAGAAGCATGACCCACTTTGATCTTTCCTTCAGGTCCAAACAGGAAGTTCTAACTATACGAAACTCTATCCTAACCTGATTTTGGCAATAGATTTGTCAGTCTTTAAAACAGCCGTCCATGCAAACCCCGCTATCAATCAAACGTCAGGATTTTAATACTATGCTTTTTTAGAATTTCGCTAAAGTGTGTAGGTTGTTAGGCACGCCACAAAACAGTAATGGCACCAAATTCCACTCAATGCAATAGCTCTCGCGTTGACTACAACACTGACCCCATGATAGCCGAACACCTCGTGTTTGTTTGGACAAACACTTGCGCTCTAGTTTTGTTTTTGCATTACAATTTACAGTGTCATCTTATTGTTACTGCCTGTAATTGTTTTCTTGCATCGATGTCAAAAAAAAAAACATTAAAATGATAACAACACCATTGAAAGAAAAACACGCCCTCACGCGGTCAAAAATACGGTAAATTGAAATTAGCTGTTTTCATTTGTTACAGCGATTCGGCGATTCAAAAGAAATCATTCGTCCTATATAGGTTCATAATTACCTAACATCTAAGGTTTCCTTCAACATAATCACATCTGAATTCAATTTATACCGCGATGAACGGCTTCATATCGATTTTACCGGCCAAACGCACTCAAACTGTCAACAGATTATAACGCAAGTCTAGCGCGCATTCGAACATTTTTTTTCTTCTTTTTCCTGTACATGAAAATTGCCACAAGAACCCGATCTCGGCCAATCACGCGCGAAACTGTGTATGCTGACGTCGACAACTTCATACATATTTATACCCTTGCTCTATGTTTATACCATGCCTCGCATGCACAGCGTATAAACGCCCTACTGCTGATATGTACGATATGTACATACAGTCCTTGCATATAGGCTGTCTTACACGAGTACGACTACCTACTGCATGCACATGGACATGGACATGTACATGTACATGTAGGTGGGTGTACTGTACATTGTCGATAGTCCTAACTCAATGAACGGAGAGATCTTTGGCAGTCGTAAATCGTTCTAAGAACCCTCCATTTAGAGCGTGTCACTATGGCTTTCCCATGCATGGTTCCAGCCGCAAGTATAGCTCTCCTGGGTCCATAAATAAAAATAACAGTTTTTCACATTCCTCAAGTCCTTCCCGCCTTAACCACACATTTCACAAATCCCTGCTACTTAGTACCAGGCGTCCCATCCCTTTTGAAGGGTTTAAAGTGTGCGCGATAAACTACTTCCAAACGTTCATTCTTAGATCTATAGCTAGACGTCCAGAGATCGATGAGTACATCGGCAAGAACAGAAGGAGGCACAAGCAAAATAAAAAGTTCCTCATAAAGGTAATGCAACGTCACTTTAAATGTGCAAGCAGTTGTTTTGCGTCGTGCAATTTAAAAGATATAACCACTCATTTTAAAAAATCCACCCGCAATTTTACATTTAAATTTGCAGCAGCTTTTCGCAGAAACATAGTTGCGCTTTGATATTAAAGGAACATTACAGAATTGGTTTTTGCTAACAAAACAGTTGCTGGCAGTGTAAGCACTTTATGTAATCCACCATCATACATAAACTGACAAACCTGTAGAAGTTTGAGATCGATTGGCCATCTGGGTCACGGGAAAATAGTGAAAAACCGATTACACATTTGCGTGAAATGATATAGATTCAACAAATGAATAAAACGCTCACTGAGCGATAAACTCCAATCGGAAAATTAGTTTATTCATTTCTCATCAAATATGGCATTTCAGACAGAAATATTTCAAGGGATGTTTTCTGCTAGCATCATCATTAGACCCTGTAAGTTTTATGTAAATCTGTGATCAAAAAGTATATTTTTTTTTACAAGTTCTCTTCTTACCAATTCTAATAATCCTTTAACTCAATAGATTGAATTCCGATTTCGCATATTCGATTTGCGGGGCCATGTGTATGATCTAATTGGCTGCTATGTTTGTGTTCTTTAGATTAATTGTTTCGCTATTTATTCTACTGCCGCGGAGTAGATTTTCGGAATTCGAGACTTCTCACTTCTGAAAAGAATTGTCCTGCTTATTAAAACTACAACCTGGGCGGACTAGGGTAGGACATCCGCCGGGACTACTTCTTTCGCTTAGTGGATCGATGTGACTTCTCGTTTTTAATTTCACTGCCGCACTCGCCTCCGGTCAAATTGATATTTGAACACAAGCTTTCCTCTGTGTTAGAATAATGTGCTTCATGCATGAGTGGTCAAACATTGTGAAGCGATTTTTGTTGGCGTCACATTATTTGAAAGAGGGCGCCCCCCTCGATAATTATTGCGTCAGCGAAATTCGCTGAGTATTCGCTTTCGCGTGAAGGCCTTTACACATTATTTATAAAGTTCATACTAACCCTCTCGTTACCGAATTATTTTGAAATATTCAACAGCTGGTGACCACATTGTTTGACCACGCATGCATGATAAAGCACATATTATTCATAACTCAACGGAAAGCTGCTGATCAAAATGTCAATTTTACAGGATGTTTTGGATGTTGACAAATTTCGCAATGGAAAGGGTATTGAATATACAATGACATTTTTACACCGTTATAATGTGAGGTTAGACACTTGTCATATTTCCCGATCATATGAGAACTCTATATATAAACTATCGAACAAATGAGCACATCACAAAATGAGTTTGACCTTCGGGGTTCCTCGTTAGAAATAGCTTCAAGGCAGTTTGTTACGCATTTAAGCGATGCGCATCGCTGGTGGTACACCCCTATACTGTTTTCGAAGGAAAGCTATCTTGGGATCGTATTATTAATAGTAGAACCAAAGACGTTTACCATGACGTGAATCAATTAGACGTGTTGGCCACGCTCGGTTAAAATGCAAAGACCAGACCTGTGTGTAATTGCAGAGGTATACCCCCGCGAGGGACGTTTGCACTGGCTGAAAACACAGTTTGTTATGGTATGGTTTTTCCACTTAAAAGTCTTGGCCTTCCTGCACCAGCCCACACGTCACTTATCTTTCACACCCGTAGCACGCCGTGTGGTCGAAAATAGACTCTACCGTCCGTGAAATTATCTCGCAGTTCGCCGAATCGTCTGACCGGCTAAAGTGCGGGTATATTACACATGGTAGGCCTACATGTTTAATAGTTTCGATCTGCTGTATTTGTTGCGTTCCACGATGTGCCCATGTTGACACTTTTGCCCTGTCTATACTGAGCATGTCCGCTGGCCATAATTAATCCATTAGAACCTGGGAAGTGGGATGGCAAAGGCTGGCACGCGATTTGAGTATTTATGGAGAGAGCGAACACATCACGTATACAAAAAACACAGAGAACAACACAGACTACCAACCCCTCGAGTGATTTTCCTTTCCACCGTTCACGCTGGCAACTAAACTCAAATAAGGTAAGAAAGTCGTTTATACTTTATACTCAAGAAATATTTTGTAACTAAATATAGATATACCGTAGATTCATTAAAGGCACAGTACACGTTTGGTAATTGGAGCCTACTGATTGTGTTAATCCTATACAAATGTAGGTACATACAATAAAACTAACCTGTGAAAATTTCACTTCGAAAGGTCGTCTTTTTGAAATATCACCGAAAAACCGGAGCGGATATTTCCACGCAGAAAGAATATTCCCCATCAGATTCAAATTTTGGGGAATCTAAAGTGATATTTTTTCCATAACCGTAGTACTTCGAAGTTAAAAGTTTCTCAAATTTCATTATACTACCCATAAGCTGCTGTGCTTCTTACCAAGTAAGTTTTGATTGCCATTAATTTTCAGAGTCATTACCAAACGTGTAGTATACTGTGCCTTTAAAGGAACATTACAGAATTGGTAAGAAAAAAACTTGTAAACTATACTTTTTGATCACAGATTTACATAAAACTTACACGGTGTAATGAGGATGATAGTAGAAAACATCCCTTGAAATATTTCTGTCTGTAATGCCATATTTGATGAGAAATGAATAAACTAATTTTCCGATTGGAGTTTATCGCTCAGTGAGCGTTTTATTCATTTGTTGAATCTATATGATTTCATGCAAATGTGTAATCGGTTTTTCACTATTTTCTCGTGACCCAGATGGCCGATCGATCTAAAACTTATACAGGTTTGTCAGTTTATGTATATGGTGGATTACATAAAGTGCTTACACTGCCAGCAACTGTTTTGTCAGCAAAAAACAATTTTGTATAAGTTTTGATTGCCATTAATTTTCAGAGTCATTACCAAACGTGTAGTATACTGTGCCTTTAAAGGAACATTACAGAATTGGTAAGAAAAAAACTTGTAAACTATACTTTTTGATCACAGATTTACATAAAACTTACACGGTGTAATGAGGATGATAGTAGAAAACATCCCTTGAAATATTTCTGTCTGTAATGCCATATTTGATGAGAAATGAATAAACTAATTTTCCGATTGGAGTTTATCGCTCAGTGAGCGTTTTATTCATTTGTTGAATCTATATGATTTCATGCAAATGTGTAATCGGTTTTTCACTATTTTCTCGTGACCCAGATGGCCGATCGATCTAAAACTTATACAGGTTTGTCAGTTTATGTATATGGTGGATTACATAAAGTGCTTACACTGCCAGCAACTGTTTTGTCAGCAAAAAAACAATTTTGTATAATGTTCCTTTAACGAGCGGTAACTTTTAATGGCACCGTCCGTAACGCGACATACTGCTGGTGCTTACTAGAATAAGATTACCGGCCAAAATACCATGTCACATGTACAATTTGTGACTGGTATCCTGCTGATTTCTGCTTAGCGAAAATTGTTAAGCAATATTTTCTGCTTAAGCAGCTCTATGAAATTGGGCCCTGATGGCGCGTCACCTGACCTGCCACCTTTTGCCTCAGTATAGGGCACTGTTTGAGAGTATGACGTCATAATGCAAGGGGCACATACACATATAACTGCTTTGAAACTAAACAATATAAGTGCGGTTTACCAATATACCTATATTTAGCACTAGGCCTTCTCAGAAACAAGACGAGTGTTTTTTACTGGAAATACTATTACTAGCGAGTTTGTGTTGTCAATATTTGTGTCATCCGTCATGAACGCAATTATTCATTTCTCACGACTTTTGATCAACAAGCACTTGCAATTTCACATGAAAGTAATCTTTCCAATTGTAGGACTGTTTTCGAAACGAATCGGGATTTGTGTAAAAATGTTGCTAAAATGAAAGGAACTATAGGGTGCTTCGATCATATTATAACATTGTCAAGAAATTATCATTTCATGTTATGGGTTAGGGATAGGATTAGATTAAATTAGATTAAACTAGATTAGACTAGATTACATTACATTAGATAAGATTAGATCATCCCTATACTCGAGTTAAGGTTTTTCAGGTTGACATTAATTTTCCAGTTGCAGGATTGCTTAAGCAATATTTATTTATTGCCTCTACTGATGCTTATTTTGTATCTCTATTAGGGATTCCGCTTCATTGCATGTTTAAGTAATTAAGCACCTTGGAGCATATGTTACTGGATTTTGAGCTGTATAAATGTATGTTATTATAATTACGATAATAATAATAACTTGTTCGTAAATATATGCGCTTTACATTAGTACCCTGGTCATTGGGTATATGGGCAAATAGCATTCCTATTCTTTCTCAGCTCCCTGGGGAGTATACAGCCCTGTGCTGCTGTGGAGCTCTGAAGGCTTTTTTTCAAACACATAATATCAACCTATACCCTCGCAGGTACCCATTTATACCCCCTTGGTGAAGAGAAGCAATATTATAGTAAAGCAACTTGCACAAGGACACAAGTGTCATGACCGGGATTCGAACCCACACCCCGATGACTCAACCACCAGAACTTGACTCCGATGCTCTAAACCGCTCGGCCATGACACCATGATATTAAATATAACAATTGTGATTATGGTTTGATTAAATATTTGTTATCTATAACAAGGGGAAATTAAAATGGCCATGACGAGGAACTGTTTTCAAAAAGAATGATAAATTATCATTGTCAAATAGATCTACACACTTTTAAAAACTGCAAATATAAAAGTACTCTATTTTGTTTACACACACACATCCATTAGTCTTATATAAAAGAGCACAAGGTTTGAAATTGGTCATGAGGGATAAGGGTCAGTCAGTCGGAATGATTTTTGAAAAGTCAAGGATTAAAATAATCATGAACCATTACTAACAATGGATATTAATGGCACTTTTCAGAGGTCCTAATTGTGGGTAAGATCACACGATTGCATTGCAGACCAATTAACATTTGGAAAATGTTGTTGGAACGGTTTAGATTATATGCTAAGCTGATTAACCGTTTTCAGAGCTTGTGGGGTTGGAGTATATATGAACTACTGGAGATTATATTTCGAACCGATTAGAAGCCTGCTGAGACCATTAGTTTTATGCTTAATGCTCATGGGGCAAGCAGTTTACGTGCATATACCTGCACACCTTTAATGTGGATTTTATACTTCGTCGCTCGTACCACGAACCGACCTAACTCGATAATGAAAAACGTGTTTGGAGAAAATCACGATTGAAGTTGCGCTATTTTTCAAACTGCTGTTTCGGGGTCTGCTATCTATTTGTATATAATTTTTTTAAAGACAAAAATAAAGCCGTCTACTTTATTAATAGACCTTATGCATTGACGTCATCAAGCTGCCATCTTAGAGGTAAAACGATGACGAAACAATGGGAAACGCACATCTGGTACGCGCGGCGCAGAGGATGAGCCAATGAGCAATCTTATTTTGACCTCTAGCCGAGGGCGCCCTACTCAGATGACGTCATGTGCATGGACGGGCTGACCCAGAAATGGGTCAGGCTGACCCGGACATTGGTTGAACAATGGGATGTTAGCTTGGGTTCTGCGTCAGTTTGACCCATTTCTGTGTCATTTTGACACAGAGTCCGGATCAAACTGACCCGGAAATGGGTCAGCACCCCCCCCCCACCCCGGGTCTCGGATCCGGGTTAATTTTGACCAGAGAGTTTTCAGATGAATAGACGAAAGTGCAACAGTCTATATAGACCTTGTCAATTGAGCCTGTCTGGGGATGGGATAGAATTGTTAGAGCGCAAAAATGAAGGAGTGTTTAATCAACTTAATTACGTTGACGGTCTACGAACTGCAGTCTTGTTGCACTCCGTAGGGTTCAAGTCTGATATTGTGTAGCCCAGACGTATTGAAATATTTGGCGCTGACTGCAAAGTACACGTGATCTTAACAATCAATTTATTTACCTTGTATCTCCATTCGAGAATATTTTTTAATAATTTCTGGAATGTTCAACCTGTCATAAAAACAGCTTTTAAAAGCTTACCACAAAATTTATTTGCGTTTCTGTGAATTTAGTCTTACAACTGTTGAAGTTCTTTCCCAGTATATATTTAAAAAAAAAAATGATTTTCGGAAGATTCAATAACTCATTGGAAAAATTTAAGAGTATTTTTGTAAATTCTACAAATCTGGAACTGGTAATGACCACAAATCCTAAGCAGTTAAACTAGACTACCGGTCCTGTAGCTCAAACATAGCTCTGAACCAGAAAAAACAATATTGATTTTGTGCTTTATGTTTGCTTCATTTTTAAAGGAGGGTGGACCTTGAAAAATAAATTGTTCAACAAAATACATTGTAAGTAACAACGAAAACACATGATGTAAAAAAGACAAAAGGACTTATCTGGTTGCGAGGTTAAAATCTCTCAACTCTGGCCAGCAGTCCTGTGGCTCTATCCAGTCCTGATAAAACTGCAAAGGCCTATATACCCTTCTAATGTATGAAGTTATAATTACTAATAGTAATTTTGTAACCTAAAACTTGTAATTCCTTTAGTTTTGTATCTATCCTTTAAAAATTAAAATGAATGAGATAAGAAACAAAGCCTATAGTGGGAGGGCAGTATACATCACTTTATGCATCTTGAAAGTACTAGACATCCCAAGAAAGTACGTTCATTCCATCACAAACTCTAGTTGGGACCAGTCCCTCATTGAGTATAGCTTGGATTGCCTGATGGTGTGACAGGAACCATGCTAAACAAACCCACCGTAATTTAAAGGAACATTACAGAATTGGTTTTTGCTAACAGAACAGTTGCTGTCAGTGTAAGCACTTTATGTAATCCACCATATACATAAACTGACAAACCTGTAGAAGTTTGAGATCGATCGGCCATCTGGGTCACGAGAAAATAGTGAAAAACCGATTACACATTTGCATGAAATCTTATAGCTTCAACAAATGAATAAAACGCTCACTGAGTGATAAACTCCAATCTTAGTTTATCCATTTCTCATCAAATATGGCATTTCAGACATAAATATTTCAAGGGATGTTTTTTACTATCATCATCAGTAGACCGTGTATGTAAATATGTGATCAAAAAGTATATTTTACAAGTTTTTTTCTTACCAATTCTGTAACGTTCCTTTAAACACAATTGGGATTATTATAAAGTTGAGACTGAACGTATATAGATATTTATATATATATACACACAAAGCCCAATGTTCAGCCACTGAGATGCACATGCGCATTCAGCGATCCCAAAATTTAGGTGTGTACTCAGGCACAGTACGCGTTTGGTAATGACTCTGAAAATTAATGGCAGTACAAACTTACGTGGTAAGATGTACAGCAGCTTTGGATAGTGTCATACATTTTGAGAAACATTTCACTTCGAAGTACTACTGCGGTTATGGAAAAAGATAGGATCTTTTTTTATCCCCAAAAGTTGTAATCTGAGAAGCGTTTCTAACAGGAACGTTGAGATTGAAATCCAGATGTTGACTCTGGGGACTTTGCCCTACTTGTGTGCTGTGTTTAGATAAACATTCCTTAGCTCAGGGGCCAACGACAGGCAGAATGAGCCAATTAAAAATCCGCCCGAATCGGTATTTTTTACGATAACAACCGCAAGAGGGCGGTAGTACTTTTTTAACGAACTGCAATTTGAATTTTCAAAACCATTCACCCACTCTTCTCCTGCGTGAAATAACCGCTCCAGTGAACTTTCACAGGTTAGTTTTATGGTATATATCTACAATTGAAACAAACAGTAGGCTCCAATTACCAAACGTGTACGATGCCTTTAAAAATCTGCTCCTATGCTTTTACAATACACACCCAACCCCTATACACTCATTCATGTCACAAACATAGAACTTAGCCAGTACCAGCAAGTGTAAGACCGTATAGTGACCTGAAAAAATTTACATTATCATAACAACCTGCCTAGTTCGGATCTGAAAAGCTGACTCGAAACTATTCATGCATACCTCAGTCTCACTTCATTCACACAACACAAAGACTTAAATATAGAACTTGGTATTTCCAACACGACTAAGGTGTTGTCCCACAGATTACTGCTTGAATATATCCTACTCAACTATAACAGATTGGACGCTGTGTTTCAAGCCATCATCTTCTGTCAAAATTCAAGTAAGTTGATTAAGATTAATCAAAGGCAATCAGGGTGGATTTTGTTTGAGGAATAATGTTAATTTAGGACTAATTTTTCTGTTAGTAATAATGAGGTGTTTTGTTGTTGAGAATTTGGTTTCAAAATTTCATTAGCTGTATAGGCCTACAGTAGAAACTAAGATATATTTCAATATTACAGACACTAAGCTAAAATGGTTTCAATTTAGACTCATCAATAGAACAATATGCTGTGGGTTTGAATTAATTCAGTTCTATTTTGAATATCAAAGACTAATTCTTGACACTAATTTGTATCATTGTAAAGGGGAGTTCTTCGACTGTTTGTGTACTTTTAGTTTCTTCCTCTGGAACTCAGCAGTTGATGAATATTGAAACAACAAGTTCGATAGTCAGCATCTTCCATGAAGCAAAAAGATTTGTTTTAAATCTTACTCATTGACATACACATAGCAGCTGTGTATCTCTCACGAGTACTTCCCACCAAAGCCTGTACACAAATTAGTTCAAAGAACCTATCTTAAAGGTATTTTATAGGGGGGGGGGAAGAAAACCTTAATTGTTTAATTTCAGTTTGAAAGCTTCCTGGTTGAAGTTCATACTAGAACAACTATTTCAGTGAAATATTTTCGTATAAAGAAAAGTCATATTCGAGACAACTGTATGCCTTTCTGAAAACCTTAAAAACCCAACTTAACAGTCGATTTCGGTTGTGCACGGTTTTTCTCTATTTTTCTCCCGACTCACACAACGGATTAGGCCCACATTTTTACAGGTTTCTTTTTTCATTAAAACATAAACACATGCGACTATTTTGTCAGCCCTACCAATCATTGTGTTGTCCATGCTGGATATCAAACAGTTAGTCAACCTTTTAGCAGACAAACAATACTAATTACATGTTATATTATGGGTTGTTTTGAATAAACTTAGGGTCGAAGGTGTAACCACTGTCAAAATGTCATGGCGCTGCTAACCGCGGAATTGTGCGCTGACGACCAACATCATTGAGCACTTCACAGACTAGGGTGCCGTAAGAGCAGAAATCCGCGGTAATCAGCGCTCTTAAATTGGGACAAATTCTCCTGAACTTCGGAAGGACCTTGCTGCTGACTCAAGATTTAAACCACAGAAAGAGCTCGATATCGTAAATCAGTAAAAGTAATGTTCCTTAAATATTAACCGAGGGCCTGCTGGTTACCAAGGCCCAATTTCATGGATGTTAAGCACAGAAGAATAATGCTTTGTAGAAACAGGTTAAAGACACTGGACACTATTGGTAATTGTCAAAGACCAGTCTTCTCACTTGGTGTATCTCAACATACGGATAAAATAACAAACCTGTAAAAACTTGAGCTCAATTGGTCGTCGAAGTTGCGAGATAACTATGAAAGAAAAAACACCTTGTCACACGAAGTTGTGTGTTTTCAGATGGTTGATTTCGAGACCTCAAAATCTAATTCTGAGGTCTCGAAATCAAATTCGTGGAAAATTACTTCTTTCTCGAAAACTATGCCACTAGCTTCAGAGGGAGCCGTTTCTCACAATGCTTTATACTGTCAACCTCTCCCCATTACTCGTTACCAAGTAAGGTTTTATGCTAATAATTATTTTGAGTAATTACCAATAATGTCTACTGCCTTTAAACCAGCCAAATTGCCATGTAATGTATAACGTCTGTGACTGGTTACCTGCGAGTTTTTGCTTAGCTAATGCTAGGTTCCCTCTGTCGTGCGAACCGTTACGAAAGCCACGATTGGCCATTCCGTAGCTGATCGTGGAACTTCTCTGAAATGTCAGGTTTGGATGCAAGTCGATACGTTATGGTACGATTTAGTGCGCTTGGATGCGACATGGTCACGATTGGTCAATTTCAGGTGACACGATCTGTCATGATCTGGTCTCCGGTTCAGATACGATCATATACATGTGTACGTTCCGATAGGATTGTCCCGATTAAGTCCTTGATTCGGTCTCGATATGACACGAACATCACGATCAGTGTTCCCGATTTGGGACGATCGGGTACGTGCAGATACGCTCGAATACCTTTAGATATGTTCATCACGAACCTATGGGCTCTGTTGCGATATGATACGATTGTGGTCGCGACGTTTTTCACAATGAGAATCGAGTGTGATCACGATTTGAGCTACGATTGGACCCGATTTATATAGACATCGCCACAAATCGTACTAGAAGCGTAATATGGTCAGCACCAGCGTAGTGATATCGTCCTACAGTCTTCTAGGTTTGTGTAACAACGTAGTATGGTCCTGTACGTCGTAGCGGCAACGAAGTAGAAACGACTGCTTGGTCGGCATAGGTCTAGTTGTAATCGTAGTGGTATCGAGTTAGCAACGCTTTTGACGTAGAAGCGTCGCAGTACAGTCGTGATGCAGCCTTTAATTTGCAAAATTTATGGATTTTGACGGCGATATGCCCCGATTTAATAATTTTTTTCAGATCGGGGTGATCGGCATGGTCTTCGTAAGGTCGCAGTGCTGTGTGAACGTGGTATCGAGTCAGCAACGCTTTTGACGTTTTTCACTCGGTTTTTAGGTCAATACTCATCGAACATCTTTTAAAAGTGTCCAAAGTTCTGCTACAAGTAGAATATTTCTCAGTGGATGGTTAGACGTAACATAAAAAAGTCCCTTTCTATGGATATCTGGCCGACTGACCATAGACTTCATTGTTTCTTGAACTTCTACAGAGTAGACACTACAACCCCAGCACATCTCAACAGAGTGTGGTCTTTGTTTTGTCCAAGGTTGATACCGAGCACCACGATTTGGAAGCACGATTAGATGTGATCTGTCGCGCTTTGTTACGACCCAATACGGTCTGATGCGATGATCACGATTGAAAATTAATCGTGTTGATCGTAAAAAAAAAATTTGAACAGTCCAAAAAATTTCTACGATCAACACGATTGCCACGACTTAACTCAAGATCTGATAAGATATGTTCAGATCTGAAAGGATCACCACGATTGCTTCACGACAAAGACCACGATTTCAAGCGTGGCGCAAATCGTGATAGTGGGAACCTAGCATAACAAATTTGCCAAGGTTCATTTTTCTACTGAACAGCTGAGTGATTGGCCCTAACAGTCGGGTGACAGATACGTTCAATTTATTGCCTGCGAAACACTCTTACCGATTTTAGTAGATTTGTTTCCTTGGAAATTGTGTCATTATGTAGATTACGGTGGAAAAGACCAAATTAAAGATTTTTTTCACGCTGTTTTTTTTACGCTAACTTTTTTTTATTTTACTGTTGATCTTTCCACAGATTGAACGAGAGCCGTAAACGGACAACCGTGAAGTGATTTTTTGGCGCCAACTGCGATGACAAACATTGGCCAGCTGGGGGAATTCGCGCGCGAGAAATATCTACGGCTCTGTGATGAACATACAACTTGATCTTCAATTCGGACTGTTTTCGTGTTTCTGAAAATTTGAACACCTAACATAGAAAGGGACTTTTTTAAGTTACGTCTAACCATCCACTGAGAAATATTCTACTTGTAGCAGAACTTTGGACACTTTTAAAAGATGTTCGATGAGAGTATTGACCTAAACTATACATATGCAACCGACGACGTTGGAAAAGTAGTGGATCAGCTTGATAATGTACTCAAGATTGCACTGCCGACTTTTGTCGCCATTCTTTTGTGTTTAGGATTAATTGGCAATATCTGTATGATGTACACCATTTTGGGAGCTAAACACATGAGAACTGCGCCGAATATCCTCATCTTCAACCTCGCACTTGGTGATTTGCTCTATATTCTTATCCCAACACCGATCTACATCGAGCATGAGATCAACCCAGCGTCGGATTTGTCTTCATCCGCTTGTAAACTCAAGGCCTACCTTGGTTTCATTGGGCAGTACGCGAGCGTTTTTGCTCTTGCGGCGTTAAGTCACGAACGCTTCACTGCGATCGTACGGGGGATGGAGACACGTCGACAGGGGAGGGACTCGTGCATGTCTAGCAGTCTCTGCGGTCTCATTTTCGTATGGCTAGCAGCCGTTTTGCTCCCGACCCCAACTCTGTATTTCGCCAATGTCAATGACAAAAAGCAGTGTCGGTCGACGTCGGGAAACGCCGAAGTGGCAAGGTTTTACGAATACTTCCGAGCTGTGACTGGCTACGTCATTCCACTGGTCACAGTGGGGTTCTATTATTTGAGAATAGCAGCGTCACTCTTCAGGAGTACAAAGAGGTTGGGGAACTCATCATTACAATACCTTAAAAGATATAATAAATTGTCTCCAGTTACTCCATTATTCTTGAATCATCTATCATACTTTAAAGCTTACAACACTGGGTTCTTGCTGGCCTGGTAGGGTCATAGATTGCTTTGTTTTGTCAACGTAATGCTCATTTGTAGGAAAATTACATAAGAAAGATACAATGGAAGTCACATGTGAAAGTTTCAGGTGAATACAGTTTCTACTTGCTGAGAAAACAGCAAAAACTGTCATGGTGTTTTCAAAAGAACGTCGAATCCATCCACGTTTAGTGAGGTGACAGCCGGTAGACCGCACCGCTGGCTGCAGCATTCGCGCCCTCAGAAATCTGAGAAACGATTCATCAGATTCAAATGTTTTCGGCTGAAAGATTACCCAAGCCATACTACTTCGAAGGGAATCCTTTCTCAATAATAGTTCATACTGTCAATAGACCCAGTGCTTCTCACCAAGTAAGATTTTATGGTCTTGAATTTTGTGGAGTATTTTACCAATCTATGACCCTACTAGACTGGGAGCCCAGGGGATCAGCCTAGCTGGCTGGAAAGTTAACCAATTTTCATGTATGTACCAATGGTCCATGTACATGCCCATGTAAGGAAATGGACATCTGCCGAGCACAATCTGGTGGGTGTTTTCAGGAGGGCCATGCGAAAGGCACCCCCGAATGGCAGTGGCCCATTCATGATAGCTGGGACTCTGCTGAAAATTTTCCAGTAGGTTTCATCAGGTTAACCCTCTGGCTGATCTAGCTCAATTTTGGGGTGGGGCCATTTGGGCGTGTCTGGCGGGGACATCCCACCACTGAAAATGTCTGGCAGTGGTCATTCATGGTACCTGGGACTCTGCTGCAGATTTTCCAGTAGGTTTCATTAGGTCAACTCTCCAGCTGATCTAGCTCAATTTGGGGTGTCTTTCTCATGCCCCCCCCCTGACCACACCCACCAGAGTGTGCTCGGCGGACATCCATTTCCTTACATGGGCATACATGGGCCATATACATGAACAATTGTTAACTTCCCAGCTAGGCTGACCCCCTGGGCTCCTGCTCTATACACCTTTAATATATAGCGCCCATCCTAGTAAATCAAGGGGGTATTGCAACAGTATCCGTGTTCATCAGACGTTATTTAAACCATTTCCCCAGACTGTCTCATTTCCCTGTGGAGCATATTATAACCTCAATCTGCTTAAAATAGCGCTAAAAAGGGGTTGTTAGTTCAACATAACACCGTCTCAGCCCTCACAGGTTCCCATTTATACACCTGTGCTTAAGAGATACAGTTTATGGTGAAGTGTCTTGCTTGAAGGACAAAAGTGTCATGACCGGAATTCAAACCAACACTCTGATTACATTCTTAATTTTTTTTTAACCAGGTCAGAATTGACCTTGAATCTGGGTCCAAGGGGGCCTGGCCCATTTCCGGGTCAAGCTGGCCTGTGGAAAGTGGTTTCAAAGATCGGATTCTAACTTGGATTTGCGTCACTTTGACCCATTTCTGGGTAATTTTTGACACAATTTACGGGTCATATTGACCCGGAATGGGTCATGCCCCATGGGACCCTGATCCGAGTCAATTCTGACCCAAATGATTTAGAGTGTAGACCACTCGGCCACGGCACGCCACGTGCATCACTCACCACGGCAAAACTCAAACCAATTTGAAATATAAACAAATAGCTAATCATGACTCTGTTGACATGGCAGTTCACGTTCAAAATAGACGAACTCATAGAGGGATTTATTGTTTAATGTGTCTTACCTCTGGGACCCTACCTCTGGGCCCATTTTCACAAAACCATTAAAGGCAGGATAAACTTTTGGTAATAGTGTCCTCACTTGGTGTATCCCAACATATGCATAAAACAACAAAACTGTGAAAAATTTGGGCTCAGTTGGACATCAAAGTTGCAAGAAAAATAAAAGATTAAACAAAAAACACCCTTGTGGCAGAGAATTACGTGCTTAAATACCTGAGAAAGGCTTCATGCCTGAAGTCTTTCTCATATTCAAAAATTTAGTGAGAAATTACCTTCAGAGGGAGTTGTTTCTCACAAAGTTTTATACAATCAGCAGCTCTCAGGTGATCCTTACCAAGTAAGTTTTATGGTTATGTTTTTCTTGAGTAACTACCAAAATAACCCACCGCCTTTAGGCAATTTCTTTACTCAGCAAAAAAACAAAAAGAGAGCCGGTGTCACAGGGAATTCGGTCCCCCCGCACAACGGTCCGGGGGGACAGAATCCCCCTAGGGGAATGTGTCCCCCGGCTAGGGTTTTCTGTCCGCCAGGGGATTTTGTCCCCCTCTGATTTTAGAATGAAATTCAATGCAGTTATATTTTGATATCCTTATTTGTTTCAATTCATCTGTGCGACTCTTGTAATTTAGACAATAAAATAAAACATTGTTGCCCCTTTTTCATAAAAATGCACCAACTTTGGGGAACTATGTGCAGTGTAGGCTGCCTGTGTAGATGTGCGCAGTAGTATTATTCCGAATGCCTACTTCTTGGAATCAAGTCGGTATTATGTTGGGACGGCCGACCGGAACTACTTTTAGTTGTGTACCCTACGTCCGTAACTTTTCTTGTCGCGAACGAACGAAAAGATCGTAAAATAATATTGAAACTAATTATTCTCATGGTAAAGCTGCAACGTTAAACTATTTTACAGGCCCACGTTGATACATTAGTACACCTCTTCGAATAAAATTTGTTTTATTGCACACAAAGTGGCTGTTTTAAGGATGAAAATGTATGTCAAACCTACCGAAAATCGGAAAATGTCCCACTGAAGTTCCGTCGGTGGACGCTCATGCCTGGGGGACACAATCTCCGTCGGAGAACATAATCTCCGTTGAGCACGGCGGACAGAATAACCTAACAAGAGACAGTTTATCCTAGGAGGTACTGTCTTGGGGACGCTGTACCCTAGACAAGCCAGGTAAAGTGGTCCGGGGGGACAGAATCTCCGTCCACACCGGCAAGAATGTTAGCTTTTTGAAATTTTGGCTGGCGGTTACCTGTTTTTAGATATACAGGGTTTTTTTATGTGCCGAGCAAATTTTTTGCTTACAGGCTATATACGAAATTGGGCCCTGTGCCAACTCTGTACACCTGTTGTCTTAACAACTGAACAGCCACACTTCCCGCCCAAGCGTTTCAGATAAATACTCGACTTGCCTTTGTGGCTATGCATACCGAGATTTGACACGGGTATTTTGTGCATTCTTTCCACACATTCGAACAGATTTCAAGATGACCTCCAGACGAGCCCTGCCATGACTCGCCAAATGTGGGCTCGCAAGCGCCTGGCTGCCTCCGTGCTCGTCATCACCATCTTCTTTGCCGTGTGCTGGTTCCCGTACTTCTTCTACAACATCTGGATACTGTCCGTCAGCGACGCTGTAGTGTACTCGACATCCCTGACGGCAACAGACTATCTGAGATACGCAGGAATTGTCATGCCCGTCATCAACACGAGTCTCGATCCCTGGCTTCTTTTCGTCATCAGCTCGAAACACAGGGCTGGTTTAAACGGGTGCTTCAAAATGTGTCGGGGAGAGCGCACTCAATGTAACGTAAAGCGCTCTCTCTACAGGGGCATCCTTAATCACTCCACGAATAATGATATAGAAGTGATGCAAAACTCAACGGAGTTAAATGAGACCCACACCGAGTTGCGCAAGAAAACAAGAACAACAACTTTTATAACTGAGTTCATGTGATTACCTTTATCCAGTAAAACGCCACACATACTGCGATCCACAAGTCCGAAGATCCATCTAATGAGAAAGGAACGGAGAAAGTTTTAGCTGGAATGAAAACCTTAAAAAAAAGTACCAAATTTGGACACTCCACACAGCAAAAACTGGGGTGTTAAGTTTAACAACCCCGGTGTTACTAAAGGACCTCACCAAGAATTATCACCGGTGTTACAATTGTGGGTGTTTTTTTAACACATTGGTGTTGTATGGTGTACTGACACACCCATATGCGTGTAAATTCATAACACCAAAAGTGTTAAATTTACACCAAATTTGTGTAGTCCTCCAGTAACACCGAAAAGTGTTATTATTTTTTGCAGTGTATAACCTTCAGAATTATAAACTTCAGAATTTACACGGATCCGGGTCCCGTGGGGAATGACGCTTTTTCTGGGTCATTATGACCCGGATTCCGTGTCAAAATGACCAAAATATGGGTCCAACTGACGCAGAACCGGAGTTAAAAATACCAGCTTTGCAACACTACCCTGGTCAACCTGATCCGTGCGCGATGTTTTTTTTTCTTTTTCTGCAGCACACGTCGGCTATGGAGTCAACAGTTAAGGGATAGGCTGTTCTTCCCTATCCCTCAACTGTTAACTCCGTAGCCGACGTGTGCTGCAAAACATAAATTTGCGATCCGTGCCATGCACCCTGGGAGGCGGAATCAGGGTCAATTCTGACCCGGACGATTTGAGTGTGTATAATCAGTGTCCCTAGGGGAAGATAAAGGTAGCATTGGAACATACTGATCCCTAAAATGATTTGTCTAATAATAATAAATGCAAGTTAAAGGTATTGTACACTTTTGGTAACATTACCATTTGTGATTCAACATAATGCATGAACAAACAAACCTGTGAAAGTTTGAGCTCAATTGGTCATCGAGGTCACGAGAAAATAGTGAAAAGAGACCTTATGTGTTTTCTGTTTTTTTAAACTATTGTTTTACTCATTTCTCAGAAACGATAGCATTTTAGGAAGAAATATTTTAAGGAACCCTTTCTACCATTACTTATTTTAAATCAAGTAAGTAATGTGTGAATCTGTGAACGTTTGTATTTTTCGATCTTACCAATAGTGTACAGGCCTTTAAAGAAAAAACAATAATATATACACGGAAGCGGATAGATTCATATTTGCTGTCAACATCATAGTTCATACTGTGTTCTGCATGACTTTTTTGCGTGAGTTCATTCTAAATTTTGCCTTTGTCCTTTCTTCAATTAGTGTGATAGGCTGGGAATGGCAGGGGTCTTTTTGTTTGTGCAACTTCGTCCTCGAGTTTCTTTGTGTGCCCGAGGAAAAGAGTTGGGAGCTTTACGCCCTTCTTAGATGCACACAAAGTAGTTTGTCAAGGAACAGAAGGTAAGCAATAAAATGGCTCCTGACCAAAGAAATTGGCCTAACTGCGACATTTTTGTTGCTAAAAATGACCCTAAACACATGTTTTCCAATTCCCATGCAGAATTTTACCTTCCAATAATGACTTGTGAATGGCAGAAAACCCGACCAATTCTCACGCTCAGATTTCTTGAAACACAACTTTCCACATTAAAGGCACATGGAAATAGTTTGTTATTATTTTATTTAAACAATGAAGTATATGTATATTAACAACAACAAAATTGTTTGAGTGTTTATTAGTCGGGATTTAATGTAAACAAAAATTAAAAGGTTGTTTTGGGGGTGACACCGCCCATCCCCTTTTGTCACGTCAATCGAGGCAGACTTCGCTGCCTTGATCAAACATCGACACCCCCCCCCCCCGACTTTGCCTGCGTTTTAGACGTGTGCAAGTAGGTAGTGAGCCTGACGTTTGGGTTGTTTATAATAATAATTATTATTTTTAAAAATTGGCAATGCCAACCAGGTGTATTGCTGCTATATGCAACAAAACAACAAAAGATAGAGTCAGCCTATATCTCTTTCCAGCTGATCCAAAATATAGTTAGGCTAACGAGGGCAAAGTGGTCCGGTCCGACGTCCTTTTCAGCTCTATTGCAGCGACCACTTCGAGCCGTCGCTTTCGTGCTTTGGAGTCCGGGATGTATCACGCATTTTCTAAATACTGGGACATTCACTTTTCAACGTACGTATGTGGAAATAATTTATTGAAAACAGATCGTGGCTATAAGACAAAATTTGTTGTGACGTGCTGTAATAATGTAATGGATTCCTCGGAAACCGGTTGAGACAGCACGCGCGTGAAGCCGGTCCACACGCACGGCTCGGGGCCGGGGCCGGGTCACTGAATGTTGCATGCGAAGCCGAAAACATGACTCACGGTAGTGTAGGCAACGCCTCGTGGGAATACATCAAATGTTCTCCTTATTTGTAGTAGGTACCATTCTCCTGTTCATGACACTCGGCGATTAAATTATATTCAGCGAGTGCTGCACCTATATCGTGAAAAAAACGTGCATGCTTCCCCCTTGTTTTACGTTGTCGTTTCATCTGAAACTAGGGCCCTTTTCGAATTCACGGCTTCGGCTCAAAAATCGGCCCAGGCTAGCTAGGTTCCCTCAATTATTTTAACTTACGCATGCTTTGCGGTCAGGGCTTCAGACAAGAAAACTGGGCCTGAAGCCGAATCCGGAGCCGAAGCCGTGGATTCGAAAAGGGCCTAGGTTACAGGTTAGGCCGTACTGATCAGGTACCCAGACGTACTGTACGGGGCCAGACTACACATTTTCTCTCTTCAAATAACGCGCCTGCGTAATTTTTGTCCCCATGACAGATAAGGCCACTTAACATAATTGGGCGTGTTTTACCTACTTTCGCACCGTCGCACGTGTGCTCCAAACATGATCCGTATATTGAACAAGGAGCCTGCTATTAGTTAGAGATGTACACGTACTCACTACATGTAGGCCTACATGCATAGTGTACAGTATACGTGTACAGTACAGGTACTATAGACCTATACTGTATGCAATGGCTTTTTGCGCCATGCATTGGCTTTTTTTGGCACACAATAAATAGGGAAAACCCATTACCCGAGTGACGAAGCGTTGGCAACATCGTGTTTAAAACGTAAAGGTAGAATCCACATTAACAACCAGGGTGCAGAAACTGAGTCAACCCCACAACAGCGCACCAGGGCCATTAGTTGCGATAATCGTAACCCTCCATCCTCCCGACGGTCGGAGACCGGAGGGTTACGAGTCATGCAGTGCAAACAAGTGGCGAAATTAAAATTTCGACTATTTTGGTCAGACTAGTCACCAGATTTTCCAAATTGTTACCACTTTCAAAAAACATGACACACATTCTAAAAACATGGATGTGATCATCAATGTGTTATGAATCCATTCGTATTACTCGAAACATCATTGAGAAAATATTTTAAGAAAAAAAGACAAAAACTTACCAGAGACTGAGCGAAATTCTCATGAAGCGTAGACAATCTCAGGTCCGGTTTTCGAACCTCGCGATTCGTGACCTAGCAACATCTCGACCAATCAGCGTAAGCGGACTCGTCATTGTGCGCATTTTGTTGAGTTGCACAATCACAGGATATTTATGAGGAAAAGTTTTCAGATTGAGTGCGCATTCTGGAATGCTGTTCCTGCAATTAACTGCAGATGGCGCAAATCCGTTAAATATATTAAATGCGTGCACGCACAGTCGCACACACACGATCGCCACGCCTACATAACGGTTTGGTTACGCTGATTGGTTGATTTAGGGGAAGTGCGGTCCATGGACATTTCGGTCAGTTTCTGGTAAGTTTTTGTTCGTTTTTTCTACAAATAATTGTTTAACGATGTTTAGAGTGTTATGAATGGATTCATGACACACTGAAGATCAAATCCATGTTCTTAGAATGTGTGTCATGTTTTTTGAAAGTGGTAAAAATTGGGCAAATCTGGTGACTAGTCTGACCAAAATAGTCGAAATTTTAATTTCGCCACTTTTTAGCACTGCACGACTCGTTACCCTCCGGTCTCCGACCGTCGGGAGGATGGAGGGTTACGATTATCGCAACTACAGGGCCATCACCTGCAGACATGAACAATACATCATTATTGGGAATGACTGAATTCTGCCAAATTGTCCGTACTGTAAAAAAAAAATGTAACCTTGGAAACTGGCACACTTGACGGGGATGTTTGATATTTGAGTCGCTGTCCTACTTCTTGCATTTCCTTGCGTCATGACAGTATTAGATCCTTATACATCAGCTCATTATATCTGAATTGGTTTCCCCAGCTTTCAGTTTAATTTCCAACTTATTCAAGGGTTCATTTTGTTCTATAGGTTAAGGCATACATAAATGTAAGCTATAGGGTTTTGAGCTACAGATATGTTCTACTTGGGTCACCAGATGAATACTAATTAGCCACCCTTCCTTTTTATACATTTTTACAAACCCTTTTCACAGTCCTGCCAAATTACCAAACATTTCATTCCCACGGTTCCCACAAAATGACCATCATTCAGTGACCAAAATAATGATAACGTGTCCTCAGCCCGAGTTGCTCTCTGTGTCATACATGTACTTCACAGCGAACCTTTTTTTACTGAGGCTGTGAGGCAAAGCGAAAAGTACAATGTGCGCACGCGATAAGACTGATTCCGGTAGAAAACACGCCCATTTATGCTAAGTCCTGGAGAAAAAAAAATACGCATCCCGTCTCGATTGACGTCAGGAACAGCGCCATCTTGTGTCAAGTTAAAGGGGGGCCTATTCTAAAGTCGTAAATAACATACAAACACTATTTCTGTAACTTGTTATACTTGTTTATTTACATTCCACTCATAAAAATGTATATAGGCCTATTAAGGACAAAAGCTACATTTTGACCAAAAACCATTGCCAGGTGCCTTTAAGTGCTTCCGTCCTGTACCGGTTAAAAACTGTCACTACGTCCTTATTCTGGGCACACGACAGTTTAATCTCTCATGAAATATTTCCCATTAAAACAGGTTCAGTTTTACCCCCCCCCCGCCCCCTTTTCGCCAAAGTCTTGTCTGGGTTTGTAGCCTAGGCCCTTAATGATCAGCTGTAATGGATGTGTCACCCCTCTTCAAAGATGGTTTAAAAATACGACTAAATAAATAAATAAAATCAATCAATCGTTTGTTATGTTACAGGTATGATCCATGTAATGTACATATCAATGATTTCGATTATTGAAAATAAATTTTACTATGTGTATGAAATTAATAATATTCCAATGACTGTGACAGCCGTATCTGAATCAAGAGACTTCGGCCACGGCTATGACTATTGACTTTAACGTCAACATTGGAGTATATGACTTTACGGTGTCCAGGCCACAGGCCTAGCCACTGCATATTCATTCGGGCACGGACTACGTTTTGACTTAAAGATAAACTTGAACGAAATTAACATAACTGGGGTTTTTTTGTAGAAAGGTAAGTGATTACGTAATGATTTAATATAAATGAGTCGAACTCAGTACAAAATGTTTCATAATGTAAAAAAAAAAAACCACATATTTTGATGAGTGTTACTGGTGGTGATCCCTTCGAAACAACTATTCAAGGACCATTTTGACAACTTGAACCCTTTCGAGAGTTGTTAACAAACATCGCCGGATTCCTCGGAAAATGAAAGAAAAAAAATAACCTCGGGACTCTTTTTGCTGTTTCTGGAATCCAGCGACAGCACATTTGCTTGGCATGATACAAACTTACACACGATATTGGAAAAAGGGAACTATCCAAACAAGACAAACTGATGCATAGAAGACAAAACAATCTTACACCGTCCGCAGTATTACGTCATCGCTCCGAACATGAAAGGGCGCCGCCAACGTCAAAAACGACTAGTTCAAAAATTTTTAAAAAGAGGGCAGGTTTTTCCGATCAATTTTCAACAAAATTGCAGGGCAGAAAACTTAAAACGTATGACTAATTAATAACTAAACACATATTAAACAAATGTAAAAGGTTAAATCTGTTTTAGTGATTTTGTCCAAGTTGATCTTTAACACTTTTATCACCAACTTCCACGCATGCATGTGTTCACTCTCAACAAGTCTTCGGTTACATATACATATATAATTTAAACAATGCTTATTCACAAATGGGTTTAAGCGCCAAAACAAAAATTAAATATGTATCTGTAACTTCTGTAAGTCTTTCAGATCTCACTTTAAAACCCGCGGAGCAGCGGGCCCTTCTGTTAAACGCGGTGGATCCAAGTGGAGAATTTTTTCACCACCCAGTTTTGTAGGTCAATGACCCCCTCCTGCAAGCCCAAAGCAATTTAAATCCCACAGGGCTTTTGTCTGGGCCAGCAGTGTGTGTTATTTACGACCTGTTTTAGCTCTGGGCGGCACAGGGTTGACACAAAGAGATAATGGCACAAGGAGTTGGCTCAATAAGATATCAAGTTACAATTCCCAAGGGCATAGCTGTCCCTTGGGACTGCTGTCATTCAATAATTCTTACTCGGCAGTGGTTATAGCCTGGCCAATGGGAGTCTACAGGCTTGTGGTGTATACAAGGGGTGTCGAATACAAAAAATCGTGGCTTTTTTGGCCCATTGAAAAAAAAATTATGACCATATTTGGAATATGTGGAGAATTTTTTCACCACGTTGCTTCCCCGAGGGTTTAAAATGTCGAAGTAGTTGGATTAGTTTCATTTGTAACTCCACAAAGAGGCTTCTCGGACATTGTTTTCTTCCAAAACTTTTTAGAGCATGACGTCTTGAAACGGGTTCTCTTTTTTGTCAATCGATTTTAATAGATCAAACCAGGGGTGCATTCCACTTTCGTTTGGATCCAACGGTCACATCCATGTTTGGACAAGGCGGTGGAACCGACGAGCGAACGCTCCTATCAGCCGAATGTCTCAAATGTTTGTCTACTTATGCGCACGTATTTTTTTAACCGAAACGTGTAGGACACAAAAGACGTTTGCGACGTTTGCGAAATTGGGATATTGGTCTAAATAAATGGACAAAAGCAGCGACGATTCCATGAAATCTGACCTAAACCTTAAAGGAACATTACAGAATTGTTTTTTGCTGACAAAACAGTTGCTGGCAGTGTAAGCACTTTATGTAATCCACCATATACATAAACTGACAAACCTGTAGAAGTTTGTGATCGATCGGCTATCTGGGTCACGAAAAAATAGTGAAAAACCGATTACACATTTGCATGAAATCATATAGATTCAACAAATGAATAAAACGCTCACTCATTAGACCGTGTAAGTTTAATGTAAATCTGTGATCAAATTTTTTGTTAACAAGTTCTTTTCTTACCAACTCTGTAATGTCCCTTTAATTCACACAAATCAGATTGTTTGCAGTAGAGTGTTTCCATGTTAAATTGTACTTGTTGATTGTATTATTAGTAATTCAAATAGTTTATTTTATTGTCAAGAGCAGATGACAAAACGTTGCCCACCACACGGAATATAAAACATTATTATGGACACTGCCATATTAAGTGCGTTTGCACAACATTGTGAAGATTGCAAATCTAAATGTTCACAGATTTGCAGTTGACTTAATGGTATAAAGATGGTCATGGTGGGAAACTCCCCCAAACAATGCTTTGCCTGAAATGCTACAGTTTTTTGAGAGATGAGTAAAAGTCAATTATTTGGATCTAGCGAGTCTAGCGCGAACCAATTCTAAAACATGTTTCTAATGAGTGAAGTCGTATAACAGTATTTGTCGATAACAGTGAAATCGTATACATGTAATGATATTTGTCGATAACAGTGAAATCGTATAACGGGATTTGTTGATATTTTGCTCGGTACTCCGGCGACCGATTGAGCTTAAACTTTTCACAAGATTGTTATTTCATGTTTATGTTGGGTCACACAAGTGTGGATACGGGTCTTTGGCAAGTACAATTGCTGTCCGAGGGCTTTCATATTAACGAAACCATTGCAATGAATTATCATTACTTATAGGTATGAACAATAAATGGAGAACTACAATGTTAATCAAGATTTGTTCGAATCATTGTGTTATCATTAGATTTTCACTTTCCAAAAACTTTACTTCACACTTAAACTGATATAATATTTTAAAATAGATAGTGTATTGATTCAATGCCATATATTTCATAATTTTAATCTTAAACTCTAATCAATTCTAATTTTGTGTGTCTTATATTGTTAACTTGATAAATGTAACATTTTAAAAAACAAATTCGAGAATGTGCAAGTATAAACATTAATACACACAGTTGTTTTTCTAAGACAAATAACATTTGGCAACTCATGCGATTAAGAGCGACAATTTTTTAAACATTTGTTCGATTGCATATACTGTTAAAACTAAAAGAAAATATCCCTTATTTCAAATTCGGAAGGTCCGTGGACCGACAAATATTTATCCAAAGTATGATTGTTTCAGCTGTCCACTTCAATTGGCCTTTTCCAAACCTCGGCTGTGGCTCTGTTATAACTTTCAGAGCAGCTTGTATTTAGCAAGAACCGGTGTCAGGGGATTTTCTCCCCCGGTGTTTGTTTCCCGCACGGTAAATTGGCATGGGCTGAAGGAAGTTGATCCAAAAGAGGGCGCTACTGACGACATTTCTACACGATTCGCCGTAAGCAGATTCTTTTGCCACACTGGAGCCTAAAAAGCAGAGGTTTGGGGAAAAAAGACCTCAGTATTGACCCGATTAATCTGATGTCATCAATACAATAAATCTTGCGTCATTTTGGGAGTTAGATTTCCCGTGTGTTACTTTGCAATGTGCACTGTTAGGCGAAACGCACGCGGGAATGTATAATCTTTACATGCAAATGGACTCTTAAAATGACAGACAACGGGGCAGACAGTATAGCCGGGTAAAGCCCGAATATCTGACGTCACACTTCGAGGCTCATGAATAACGCCAGAGACCGGCTTTGAGCGTTTGAAGGGATCAGGAGGCACCTTTGACCTCGCATCCCATTCAGTCGTGGACTGGATGTGTGACGTCAGATGTTTTGGCAAACGTACATGGACCGGTGCCGGATAAGGACAGGGGACCAGTCTAAAGTCGCGTATGACGTCGGTGCAAGGGGCTCTATTGATCCGTTGCACCCAAACGTCGCTACATGTCTGCCACGTTCGCCATTTTGGGAGTCCATTGCCGGAAAGCCGCAGCAGGAAAGCCGGAGCCACAGAGCCGCAGCTTAAATCTCAGCTGAAGCTATACATGTGGCTCAATCTGACTTGAGTATAGCGCACAAACCAGTCAAATTTTTTAATATTCAGGTAGCTACAATGAATACAAACTTTCCGTAAGATAATATACAGCACTTATTTTTTATCTTTTATACAAATATTTGATATTTCATCAAAGCAGCGCAAAAAAAACAATAACCACAAAACCGTTTAATGCCACGTCATATTATAATTTATATATAGAGCTACGGGACATAGTCTAATACAGTGTACACGATTAACGCCTGGGGCGGGTATAAACCATTGGCCACATAAGGACTCTCAAAATGTCAACAATGGATCTCATCTTATCTTACAAAGATTGTGACATGGATATTTTTGCAAAAGCCTTTTGTGATATTAACAGTAATACCGTACTTAAAGGAACATTACAGAATTGGTAAGAAAAAACTTGTAAAATATCTCTTTTTTATCACAGATTTACATTAAACTTACACGGTTTAATGATGATGACAGTGGAAAACATCACTTGAAGTATTTCTGTCTGAAATGCCATATTTGATGAGAAATGAATAAACTAATTTTCCGATTGGAGTTTATCGCTCAGTGAGCGTTTTATTCATTTTTTTTTTAATCTATACGATTTCATGCAATTGTATAATCAGTTTTTCACTATTTTCTCGTGACCAAGATGGCCGATCGATCTCAAACTTTTACAGGTTTGTTGTTTTGTTAGCAAAAACAAATTCTGTAATGTTCCTTTAATTAGAACGAATCTGCTTTACATGAGGAAGAAGGGGACTATTTGTATTTGCTGTGTAATGTTTTTGTGTGTGACTAAAAAGCAACAGCAGTTAGCGGGAAACACCGAATAGTCTAGTAAATCTGTGCCCCAAAATGGCTTGACCTATACAAAACTGCAACAGAAATTATTCTTTTTGCAAGTGTCTCTTGAAACCCTCCCAAACAACATATCAAAAAAAGTAGAAAAAACGAAGTAGGGGAAATATGCCTAATTTTCATAAATTTAAAATTGCCACTTTTGCCTCTATTTTCAGTAATATGTAATATAAATACCTTTTTTTCCACACAATATCTTCATAGATATAGTCACTGCTTATTCTCCAAAATTATACGACAATAAGACAAAAAACCCAAATCGGCTGCCATTTTTCAAGATGGCCGACATTTTCCCGCCATTTGATATGTTGTTTTAGGGGGTTTCAAGTGACACTTATAAAAAAATCGTTTCTGTTTCAATTCTGTCGTTAGGTCAAACCATAGATTGACTAGACTAGAATTGTCGTTTTGTTTTGGTATACCATATTATATAAATAGACCTCCGTCACAAATATGGGCTATAGCAATGGGCTATCTGTGCTATAAAAAGCGTTTGAAAGCGTTCGCTATGAATTGAATAAGTTTGGAAAGGTCTCGTAAAAATAGAATATAATGATTCACACAAATATGCCTCGAAATTGTGTGGTTTTCCCTTTTATTTCGTGAACTAACACGGAGCGCCATTTCGGAAACCATACTTTTGACTCCACAAAATGGCGGACTGTGTTAGTTCAACAAGTAAAAGGAAAACCACGCAATTTCAATGAATATTTGTGCGGATCATTATATTCTTCTTTTAAAACACCTTTCCAACCACATTCATTTCAACGTGTCCCTTTAAGCACTAATAAGCACCTGTGCTGTTGAACAGAACATTTACTTAGCCAAATTCTTGCGGGGGTACCAGTAACAGTAAGGCGAATGATACGACATTTTGGCTGGTGCGCCTATTAAACCTGTTTGAGGCACAGCAAAATGTTATTGGCTTTGTTTTGTGCTTCATAGCTTCATGTCATTGGACCAAGGACTTCATTTCATCAAGCTTCTCAAGCACAAAATATTGTTTAACAATCTTCTTCTTAGCAGAAATGAGCCAGACACCACTCACAGATGATACCCATGACATGGTATTGTGGCCGGTAAGCATATATTTTGTTGTACTTAGCTATTTTTTTTGCGTTTAAGCAGCTCTATGAAACATGATCCTGGTGGCGCGTCACCCGACAGCAACAACTAAACCCTAATAGCTGGTGTCGAATTTGACCGTCACGTCAACAAGCACCGAAGAATAGGATGTCCATAATAGCAACACCCTTAGCAACAGCCACAGACTCAAGGGCCCAATGCCACAGAGCTGCTTAAGCCTAAAAAGTTGCTTACCGAAATAAAAGGTTACCAGCTAAATCACAATTGTTTCATGTACAAAATGTCACTGGTATCCTGCTAAGTTTTGCTTAGCAGAATATGTTCAGCATTATTTTCTGCTTAAAGCAGCTCTTTAAAATTTGGCCCAGTTTGGACGCGGCCTTTAGGTGCTTCTCCTTTCTCAGATATAAGAAACTTGAACCGTAAACATTTCCTTTGGCCGTATCCGAATTGGCTACGGCTGTTGCAAAGGGTGTTGCTAAGGAACTCGTATACTCCAGCGCATGATGACGCAGCGATCCAACCGTAAGCCGTAGCCGCTTATTCGAACACAGCCAAGAAGACTGAATAAAGACCTTTAAAATACAGGAATAAAACTGTTTCAAATCTGAATGAAAACACCATTTTTAAGGAACATTACAGAATTGGTAAGAAAAAAACTTGTAAATATAACTTTTTTATCACAGATTTACATAAAACTTACACGGTCTAATGATGATGATAGTAGAAAACATCCTTTGAAATATTTCTGTCTGAAATGCCATATTTGATGAGAAATGAATAAACTAATCCGATTGGAGTTTATCGCTTAGTGAACGCTTTATTCATTTTGTTGAATCTATATGATTTCATGCAAATGTGTAATCGGTTTTTCACTATTTTCTCGTGACCCAGATGGCCGATCGATCTCAAACTTCTACAGGTTTGTCAGTTTATGTATATGGTGGATTACATGAAGTGCTTACACTGCAAGCAACTGTTTTGTTAGCAAAAACCAATTCTGTAATGTTCCTTTAACCGTGCATAAATATCTTTATATAATGACATATAGTATTATCAGCAGAGTGTGGACAGCTGAACAAAGAAACACAAGAGGAACAATGCTGTCCTCACATTGGAATCCTTTGTACTTTTGTATCCTCACATTTTTTGTTGTGCGCTTAGTCTACGGAGAGTGTGAAGTTAAAGGGACGAAGTGAAGTCCTCACAATGATATCAATAAATTGGTGTATGTACAAAATGTACACCGACAAAAACAGTATTGTTATTGGGAAGGTAAACTCTGTCGTCGATATCAGTGTGTGTGTGTGTGTGTGTGTGTGTGTGAGTTTGTAGTGACATTCAAACCGTGGACTTACAACAAAAGGGACAATAGGTCCACGTTTGCTATCACAAAGGAAAACAATGAGGTCCACGTTTGTCAGGACAAAGAGTTGAACAAAGGAGGGTCCACGATTGGAGGTCATTACACACTTGTGTGTGTGTGTGTGTGTGTGTGTGTGTGTGTGTGTGTGTGTGTGTGTGTGTGTGTGTGTGTGTGTGTGTGGACACACGGAAGGGCATATGTGGGGTCCTGACAACAATGGAACAATGGACCCCACAAGGTCATTTCAATAGGAACAATTGGGCCCCACAAGGGAATTCTTCAGAAAAGGGAATAATAGAACAACAATAGCAGTACCCCACATTCCGGATCCGTAAGGATGTGTGTGTGTGTGTGTGTGTGTGTGTGTGTGTGTGTGTGTGTGTGTGTGTGTGTACACACAGAAGGGCATATGTGGGGTCCTGACAACAATGGAACAATGGACCCCACAAGGTCATTTCAATAGGAACAATTGGGCCCCACAAGGGAATTCTTCAGAAAAGGGAATAATAGAACAACAATAGCAGTACCCCACAAACCGGATCCGTAAGGATGTGTGTGTGTGTGTGTGTGTGTGTGTTTAGAACAAAGGAAGAATGGAAAAGTATAATGAAACAACTGTATCTCTTCATTGTGAACCGAAGAAGGTACAAGTATAATTTCACGTTATAAACTCTGCTTTAATTCCCATTACCAGCATTAATTTACCCGCTTTACAAGAGTGAGCTTTCGTGACCAGTACTCAGTCTAAATAATCTTTCAAAAATACGATTATCAGCAGATAAATCCACTCCAACCACTCCATCCACTCCACCCACTACATCCACTCCATCCACTCCATCAAACCCATCCACTTCATTCACTCCATCCACTACATTCACGCCATCCACTACATTCAATTGTCAATAACTAAATTGAGAGAGCACACTGTATAACGCAATCCCCATACAGGCCAAGATAAGCAGTTGCCAATCTATCCACCACGGAAAGACGGCAAAATCCACTTGCATCGCAAGTCAACTTCGTCAGAATGAAAATCCATCAAATCCAATCAGAAATCTGCATGCATGAACTTGGCGATCAACAATTCTACTTTCTCGTCCACCAATTTGATTGGTCATTCAAAGTGCAATCAGCTTGCATAAAACTTGGCGATCAACAACTCTACTTTCTCGTCCACCAATTTGATTGGTCATTCAAAGTGCAATCAGTTCCGATGTTATTTACTTCACTTCGGAAAACATAATATCCATTCGAAAGTCTAAGCATTACGGTGTATTTTCGATAACACTTCATCGATTCTACGGCGCGTTTTCAGGCCTAATAACACTGGGAACGAGGTTAAGTTTAACTACAACATAATGATTTACTGTTGGTCATTACAAGCGCGAAACACGAGAAACAATAGTTCCCTGACTCGATCGCATTCTTCCTGTTATGGCAGATTTTCTTGAGCTCTGACTATTCTCCGAAGCCCCAATAGCACCTAGGTAGCCAAAACATCGGAACAAACACGCTCTGTGTTTTGAACTGATGATGAAGAGGAGCCAGGGATCCAGACATGTGTTGATGACGGGCATTACAGTTCCTGCGTGTCTCAGATAGTCTGTTGCTGTGTTTGAATCTGCATACAGGGCAGGTCCACTGAGGGATAGGATCCAAATGTTGTAGAAGAAGTACGGGAACCAGCAAACAGCGAAGAAGATGGTGATGACGAGCACCGAAGCAGCCAGGCGCTTGCGAACTTTGATCTGGTGAGCCATGGCTGAAGTCTCAAGGTCATTTTGAAATCTGTGAGAATGACAGAAAAAGGGCATTAGTGTCTCCAGTCCGAATCACGAATCGTTTAGAACAAATCAGTTGTTTAAGTGTAACACCAGATAAATATTTTCAATGAAAATTTAACGCATCTCGTGGATTTTATACCTTAGAATGAAAGCCTGCCTGAACGGTCAACTTTACTTCACCAAAGATAGAACATATAATAATTGAATTTTAAATCAATATTTAATTGATATCAATACTAACCTCTTTGTACTCTTGAAGAGGGAAACCGCAATTTTCATGTAGTAGAACCCCACTGTGACCAGTGGAATGACGTAACCAGTCAGAGCTCGGAAGAATTCGTAAGCAATCGCCACTACGTTATTTTCCGACGTCGACCGACACTGCTGTCCGTTACTGGCACTGGCGAAAAACAGAGTCGGGGTGGGGAACAACAAAGCTGCTAGCCATACGAAGATGACAACACAGAGACTGCTAGACATGCACCAGTCCCTCCCCTGTCGACGTGCCTCCATCCCCCGTACGATCGCAGTGAAGCGTTCGTGACTTAACGCCGCAAGAGCAAAAACGCTCGCGTACTGCCCAACGAAACCAAAGTAGGCCTTGAGTTTACAAGCGGATGAAGACAAATCTGACGCTGGGTTGATCTCATGCTCAATGTAGATCGGTGTTGGGATAAGAATATAGAGCAAATCACCCAGTGCGAGGTTGAAGATGAGGATATTTGGCGCAGTTCTCATGTGTTTAGCTCCCAAAATGGCGTACATCATACAGATATTTCCCGCAAACCCGATGAAACTGAGCACAGCCAAAACAATTGGCACAGTGAGACCTGTGGAGCTAGCTGGTGTTATTCCTGTGTAGTTTCCACTAGAATAATCGTAAACGTAACTCGGTGAAGGGTCACCCATTGTGTATTCTCGTAGAATAACACCACGTTGCTTTGCTTTTTACGGAAAAGACCTAATAAGCCATGTTGCTTTTTACGAAGATGGCGTAATATACCACGGTGCTTTTTACGGAGATGGCGTAATATACCACGTTGCTTTTTATGACGATGGCGTCGTGAACCACGTGCGATTAGAAAAGATGGCCTGGTATTACAACCACGTTGCTTTTTACTGGAGATAGCCTAGTGAATCCTTTTTTTTACGGAGATGGCCTGGTTAAGTAAACCACGTTGCATTTTGCAGATATGGCGTCGTAAATCACGTTGCTTTTTACGAAGATGGCGTCGTAAACCACGTTGCTTTTTACGAAGATGGCGTCGTGAACCACGTTGCTTTTTACGAAGATGGCATCGTGAACCACGTGCGATTAACAGATATGGCCTCGTAAATCACAGGTTTTTTGTTTTACGTAGAAGGCCAAAGTTTCATCGCCAACCCGAAGAAGCTCAGTTAGTCCGTGGTTAGTAAAACTCAGTTAGTATCAGTTGTCCATAAACACCATTATCTGTTGAGATACGATAATTATAAGATATTAAACAGAGCTACGTGTATAACGCAATGAAACCGGAAGCAATGTTTTTATTGGAACTGAAGTATAGTACGACGACAAGGATCGTTTTACCTCCGTTAAAGGCACAGTACACGTTTGGTAATGAAAAATTAAAAATCTGAAAATTAATGGCAAAAAAACTCACTTGGTAAGAAGTAGAGCAGCTTTGGCAGTATAATAAATTTTGAGAAACCTTTTAACTTCGAAGTGCTACGGTTATGGAAATATATCACTTTTTATTCCCCAAATTTGAATCTGAGAGCAAACTGTGTATTCCTATGGGGAATATTCTTCCTGCGTGGAAATATTCGCTCCGGTTTTTCGCTGATATCTCAAAAACGCGACCACCTTTTGAAATGAAATTTTCACAGGTTAGTTTCATTGTATGTACCTACATTTATATAGGAAAAACACAATCGGTAGGCTCCAATTACAAAACGTATGCAGCACCTTTAAAGGAACATTACAGAATTGGTTTTTGCAAACAAAACAGTTGCTGGCAGTGTAAGCACTTTTTGTAATCCACCATATACATAAACTGACAAACCTGTAGAAGTTTGAGATCGATCGGCCCTCTGTGTCACGAAAAAAGAGTGAAAAACCGATTCAAATTTGCATGAAATCATATAGATTCAACAAATGAATAAAACGCTCACTGAGCGATAAACTCCAATCGGAAAATTCACCTGCAGTGAGGGCTGTTGTCAGCACGTGCTGACATATTTTAATATTCCCATCTTCTTAACCACACTGGTCAGCTCATACGCCATGATATCCTAAGCTGGACTATTATTATGCCACACGTCCTAGAGGGGGTGTCAATCAAAAGGGATCAGTGATTTGGTTGGAAAGGCAAAAAAACTCTGCCAGCATCATTTGTGTACAAAATCGGTAGGTTAAACTTACTGAATCCTCAAGTGCGCAAGAGTCCATTTGGGACAATATTACATAACCTTACTAGTTAACAGCCGGCAAAGCTTATCTCAATATTCTGGCCATATACCGTGGGATAAACCGACTAATAACAATTCCACATTCTTCCAGATGGTCTAGAGATTGTATTTCACCCTTTCAGGGGCGGATCAATGATTATTTGCACGGGGTGGGGTCAGGTTATTCTTCGTGCTGATAATGACCAACTTTTATGGGTAAAAAAAAAAAATTGTGTTTCTTAAAATTATTTCCTCATTAATCCGCCCTGAACCCCCCCCCAAAAAAAAAAAAAAACCCACACACACACAAAAGTGTGTAATGACCTCCAATCGTGGACCCTCCTTTGTTCAACTCTTTGTCCTGACAAACGTGGACCCACTTGTTTTTCCTTTGTGATAACAAACGTAGACCAATTGTCCCTTTTGTTGTAAGTCATCGGTTTGAATGTCACTACAAACTCACACACACACTCATGCACATGCCCAGATTGGAGTAGTCTACAACTCACTCAAAAGACCACAACTCATTCATAAAGACTCTTATAGACCTATCAACCAAGTCTGTAATGTCTGCCAACAAAAGACTGAATGGGGAGTTCAATTACCCCACGACTAAATGCTTGTTTGTGTAGGAGTCAATGGAGGAAATCCCTTGACTCCAACCGACCAGTACTCATTTTTAACAATGTAGCAGGTAAACTACCTTGCCCTGGCCACTCAAACTTTAAATAATGTTTCTCAAGCGTATTCTCTTAAAAGTCATGGAAAATTGGACTACAACTAAATTCATGCGCAGAGTAATTTAAAAAAATGCTAAATCAGCCAGTTGCCGACTGGATACGCTTACGCACCAGTTAAGCAAACAAATAAGCTTCCATTAACTCAAGCAACTCCATGCAGGACGTGCAAACAACACGCTTACAATAAACAGAAAATCGTTGAAAAAAGGCAAAAACAAACCCTCTCACGGGAAAAAGCTTGTCAGCATGTGCTCGAGAAAACGGCTCTCTGTTTTCGCGAGTCGCTATGTGCAAGTCTCGCGCGTATTCGAACTTCCGGGACTAAGTTGGTCCAAACCGTATTGAGCTTTTCGTGTGCGCGATTCTGTTTTTTTCAAATACTTCAGTTTAGTGTTGTTTATGGCTCTAACAATCTTATAATATTGTTGGGAAAGTAAAATTAAGCCATGAAATATATGAAAGTAAAATAAATTTAACAAATCAACAAAGAAAACTCGAGAATTGACCTCCGTTTCCGGTAAAAAATTCAGAATTTTGCGCAACTGACTGACGTTCATGTTAGGATCATTAAACCCATGTAATGGCCGCAAAAATTCGGGCGTGATTGGCAAATGGGGTTTCCTCGTCCCAAGTTTGAAATTTTGTTTTAATGTTATGTTAATGCTAACAAATTATTTGTATTATATACAAATTGAATATGTGTTTATAAAAAATTGCTATGGGTATTTTTTTTTTTGGATCAATTATACGTCTTTACTCACATTCAATTACTCCTCACCGCAAGACAAACATCCCTCACCTTCAAAAGACAAATTTGCAATAACACGCTCCAGGCCCAATCATGCTCAGATAAACTCTGATAAATTATCAGGTTTACTGAAATGTAACTTCACTTCTCTTTAGTTAATTCTACATTCTGTAAAACATTTTGTTATTTTTTTGCGTCTGCGGTACTACGGTCCTAATGACTGAAAGTGCAGCAATATATAAATAACATTATACGGCCAACCCTCAGAGACTCGTATTACAACAAGATGGCCTCGGTGTTTCTGGCTCACTAGCAAGCACCCTTGTTTACAGGTTTCCCTCAGGCTTGCGAGCTATACGTGGAAGGGGCTAACCTGTGTGTTTCTGGTTCACACAACAAGCACCCTTGTTTACAGGTTTCCTCAGGCTTGCGAGCTATACAGCGCTTAAGTTCACTAATGAGGCATCCTTGGTTTCATTACCACAAACGTATATCGATCATGTCTGTTGCCACATATTGAAGAACAAGAACAACAACAAGTGATTAAGCACAGTCAATATGCCACTGCCTCGCAACCTGTCTCGGCTGGCGCACCTACGCGTTCCAATGGACAGACTTTTTAGCCATAGTTAGTTTCTCAGGTCGAGTGCTCTCTCTCTCTCCCTCTCTCTAAGTAAATGTTTGCCTGATCGACAGTGCAATGAAATTTGATTAATTTAAATAATTGGTTCCTGTTAACACCCACCCACTACACAGGTACTCATCCACTCCCCAGCGTCCCGAGTGGGTGATACATCCAAGTCTGAACCAGTTCCAATTCTCTACGGTGCTATATCTGTTCACAAATAACGCAAATTGACGACAAATAACATCTATTTTCTTGATTGGGGTACATTTTTTTATATTTTTTATGAACGCGCTCGCTGTACAACCGATTGTCCATCACCGTGTAACAATCAAATGGCGACGTTGAGCCCGCGATGACAACGCCTACGGTGTACTTCCGCGGAAACGAAATTCAATTCGAGAGGTCTTTTAATTTCGGAGGACATTGTTACACTATACACTGAGTATGAACCTTCCCCCTCCCCAGTTTTGATACAAACAAATCAACACGTCGGAACCAAACAACATATTGAAGAGGAGTTGACAGATTGTCAGTTTGCAATCCAGGATGTTTTTCGGATCTAAAACATCACTGGCTTGTTCACTGTTAAAGACACTGGACACCTTTGGTAATTGTCAAAGACCAGTCTTCTCACTTGGTGTATCTCAACATGTGCACAAAATAACAAACTCTTTGGAAATTTGAACTCAATTGGTTGTCGAAGTTGCGAGGTAATAATGGAAGACAAAACACCATTGTCACACGAAGTTGTGTGCTTTCAGATGCTTGATTTCGTGACCTCACGCGTGATGTCTCAAAATAAATTCACATATTTTACTGAGAAATTACTTCTTTCTTAAAAACTACGTTACTTTAGAGGGAGCCGTTTCTCAAAATGTTTTATACTATCAACAGCTCGCCATTGCTCGTTACCAAGTAAGTTTGTATGCTAACAATTATTTTGAGTAATTACCAATAGTGCCTTTAAATAGACGACAACATAATCGTCAGTTGTCTACATCAACAGAACTGATAATACCCGCACTATACTGCGCGCAACACAAACAATATTTCAGGTCAAGAGCCTGTCTGGAATGTTACCAAAAGCAATATGCAAATAGTAATATCAATTTTGGATACACTTTCAAATCAGAGTTAATTCACTGTAAAGGGCACGCACTACGCCTAGAAAATAAGGGAGGGGGCTCTACCGTTCAAAAGCACATTTCAAGAAAATTGAACCATAATTTTCTTCATGCCAGATCGGCCGATTAAATTAACTAGTTAATCAAACAAATATTCCAACTTGAAATTGACACCTGTGAAGCAAAGTCGACAATAAACAAGTTGGCAGTAAGTGACTGGTTATAACCTTATACCAAACCCCACGATTTTTAACGAGGAATTCAGGTTCAAAGGTTCGCTGCAATTTCACACCATTGTTCGACTTGACAGAATTTGTGCACATCTGTAGACTTGACTCCAGTCGCACCCATGCCTTTTAAAGGAATACATCCTCTTCGCCCGTTCGCTACGCTATGAGGTCAGTGGGATTTAGACCAAAGTGAGACTTAGATCGAGTCTATTGCCCCCCCCCCAAGTCTATTGGCAATTTATCAGTCTACTGATTGATTTCGTTTATGCAGGATTTAATCATTCTCCAAAAGTCATGAATTAACTAAGTTATGGACTTTAGAAGGACAAATAAAGCTACGGCTATTTTCTGACAAACATGAATTTAAACAAGTGGGGGGGGGGGCCGGGCCCCCCCCCCCCCGGCCCCCGGCTCCGGCGGCCCTGATTCAGCTGCAACTTTCACAGTTGACTTTTATTGTACATTTCTGTATAACTTTGTCTAAAAGTCAGCATTGCGTTGACAAAAACCTTTTGATGACACTACCTTTATGTTTGATCTTTTTCATTTCTATTCAACCCGTTGAACGTGACATTTGTCAAACTAGAATCTCAATGCCTGGCCATTTTCGTTTTGAACTGTTCTTTTGCATTATTCAGTTATGACACGGATGTGGTTCCATTGACCTTTAAATGTTTTTGTTCGTAACTGTGCATTCTTTGAAATCACTGGGCTCGGGGCTCCAACTTAAGCTCCAGCTGTCTTTATCTCCGTAACGAAAGCACACGTTTCCAAAATTACCGACAGAACTCAGATCGGAGCCTAATGCTAAATGTTACGATCTAAAGGCACAGTACACGTTTGGTAATGACTCTGGAAATTAATGGCAATAAAAACTTACTTGGTAAGAAGTACAGCAGCTTTGGGTAGTGAAATGAATTTTGAGAAACTTTGAACTTCGAAGTACTACGGTTATGGAAAATATATCACTTTTTATTCCCCAGAGTTTGAATCTGAGAAGCGTTTCTGTCAAAGCGCTTCTCAGACTGTGTATTCCATGGGGAATATTCTTCCTGCATGGACATGCTCCGGTTTTTCGGTGATAGTCCTATCTCAAAAACGCGACAGGTTACTTTTATTGTATGTACCTACATTTATATAGGATTAACACAATCAGTAGGCTCCAATTACCTAGGACATTTTTTCCCCGTAGCAATAATTTTTTAACAGAAACTCCGTTCTTCATCAGCAGGATGACCCAGGTCTATCCCGGCTGGTGAACACCGGGGTTTCGGTCCAACATTTCAGTTTAACATTAAATTGTATCAAACTACCAACACTGATGGATGGTAACGCTGCTGCGAAATAACAGATTATGATAAGTCATGTTTTAAATTGTTCTGTATTTTATCCTTAGATCAATTTGATTGCGTTTTTACTCTTCAGTCATTCATTCTATCCTTCTATTGCAACAGGTTTATTGTGTATTTGAATGTTTACTACTTGTTATAACAAAGCTAACAAAGTCTACCAATGTACTTGTTGTACTTGTAAACATACATGGTTATTTGTGCATGGCTAATGGACGTGAAACAATGTCGGGATCTCGACAATGGTTCATTCGTAAAAATGTTAATTAACTACTTGGCGGATTTTTATTTTAATTTTTTTTAGTGAGATTGACATAGGCTGCTACTGATGATGATAATTAATAGCTTTTTAAAATTTGATATCTAAATAGTCGGGTCATATCGTCATATCGGACCTAGCATCTTTAAAGGCACCCAGTACACGTTTGGCAATGACTCTGAGCATTAAGTACAGCAGCCTTGGGTAGTATAATGAATTTTGAGAAACTTATAACTTCGAAGTACCACGGTTATGGAAAATATATCACTTTTTATTCCCCCAAATTTGAATCTGAGAAGCGAAACGCTTCTCAGACTGTGTATTCCTATGGGGAATATTCTTCCTGCGTGGAAAGATTCGCTTCGGTTTTTCGATGATATCTCAAGAAACACGACCACCTTTTGAAGTGAAATTTTCACAGGTTAGTTTTATTGTATGTACCTAACATTTATATAGGATTAACACAATCAGTAGGCTCCAACTACCAAACGTGTACTGTGCCTTTAACCTGTCACATACACGTGGCAGTTTTTACATACACCTTTGAGTCAACCAAATGCACTAAATTCACAAGGATACATCTTTTGCCACCTTATCAATTATAAAGAGTGTCGTACTGAACCCCCCCCCCCCCACAAAAAAGTGGATTTTTATTTTAGAAAAATTAATTAATATTGGTGGACTGACCGGAACCTGTTGCAAGTAAATTGCCTCACCGCATGATCTGAACAGGCCTAGGCGTGCACTGTACTATGAAAGTCAACGCAAACGGGTCAGTGATAACGTCAACGAACGATGCACGACAATTTACCACAAGCCTTTTCAAATCACATTAGAGAGAAACTGCCACCGTAATTTTGGTGGTTATTTATCTTTTTAAGTGGTTACCTTTTACAGTTATTAATGAAATGACAGGCAAATCCATTATGTAGATGAATTGAAACACTTGGTGGTTTTGGAAATTAAATTGATTGTGGATGAGCTGCATATGCTTAAGCGTATTTGTCTTACGCGTATCTTCTGTTTGTACGGAGCCCGCAAAGGGACAAAGGTTTGTTTAAAAAAATATTATTTTGTCCCTCGAAATAATATTTCGCTCCCTAGAAAAGTATTTCCAGAACGAAGCAGCAAACTATTTCGTAAGAAAAAAATTTTATTTTGAGGAAATTAAATAACATTTCGAGGGTATGAAATAAAGTATATATTTATATATATTTACGGGCTTTGTATGTTTGAAATATAACATCGTTGAGAATTGTGTGTTCAATTTTATTTATTTTGTTTTACATAGCCAAGATAAATCAGCACATACCCACTTTTAAGAATGCAGTTAATAATGTAAACAGGCTATATGTTGGTCTATGAGTTGTCTTCTATACCTGCTCAAGATACTGCTGAAGACTGAGAACTCTTTAACTACCCCCCCCCCCCATGTCAAGCACATTAATCTACTTCATAAAATGCTTTTCTGTACCTTAATGCCTATAAAGGCATCAGTAATTTATTGCTCACTTTTTTTCAGTTCCTGTTGTATGTTTCTTGTTCTACTCTTTTTTTTATGTGTATGATGAATAATTATAAAACTAAAAAGATATGAGTGCTCTTTATAAGAACCCTGTTTGTTAATAAATTTGTTTTCTTCTTTTTTTAAAGGGTCATTACAGAATTGGTAAGAAAAAAACTTGTAAAATATACTTTTTGATCACAGATTTACATAAAAACTTACACGGTCTAATGATGATGATAGGAGAAAACATCCCTCGAAATATTTCTGTCTGAAATGCCATATTTGATGAGAAATCAATAAACTAATTTTCCGATTGGAGTTTATCGCTCAGTGAGCGTTTTATTTATTTGTTGAATCTATATGATTTCATGCAAATGTGTAATCGATTTTTCACTATTTTCTCGTGACCCAGACGGCCGATCGATCTCAAACTTCTACAGGTTTGTCAGTTTATGTATATGGTGGATTACATAAGGTGCTTACACTGCAAGCAACTGTTTTGTTAGAAAAAACCAATTCTGTAATGTTACTTTAACTAACACTTTGTTTTTACGATAAAGTACTTTAAAAATTAACTAGTTAGGCCCTACACGAATTCAATACTCTAAAAACCAACGTAACACCATGTCTTTCCCAAACCCAAAGCTTTTCGGGAAAAATGAAGTAGAATTGTTTGCGTTGGTTTTAGATCAAATATTTTGTCAGACAAAGAAAAATTACGAGAGCGGGCCTTGAACCTGCGACCTCCGGGTTAACCTGTGACCTCCACATTAAAGCGCCGGCGTTCTACCAACTGAGCTATCTAGCCCCTATGTTGGCGGCCTCCCTATTTTGTCAATAACTTTGTTCTAGTAAAATGTCCTTGTTCAACCAAAATTTCTTTATAAAGGCAGTCAGTATCCCTTGTGATTTAATATTACCAAATATTTTATCATAACATAATTTGAAATTTTAATTTTAATTTAACGACAAACTGCACGATTGGTATTTATCAAGACTACCTAAAAGGTCATCGACTATCGATTTCATACCAGTGCCGATACTGAAGAGAAATATTCCCATCTGAAGTACTGCCTCAGTGTTCAATATTTTGATTGCTGCAAATCGAACGTGGCGCATATTAACGTTCAATCAAAACGTCCACGTTTTTCCCCCGTCGTTTTCACTTAAAATTGGCAGACGAATTTAATTAAATCATTACATGTTGGTAGCATTGTAAATGCCTTTTTGTAAACAAGTGGATGGGAATCGGGTTGGGCTTTAAAAATGGGATACATTTTCTCTTTATATTTGTTTGCCGCAGCAGTGGTAGACATGAAATATTTGAGATTTCCTCACGAGGTGTGATAGTTCAACGATCAACAAGTTGTTCTGGTGCGGCGGTTGGCAAACAGAAAATGACCTAGTCGGCAAAGAGAAATTAATTTCGCTTGTTGTTGGATTAAAAACAAAGCAAACAAATGATGTTGTTTGAACATGGATTCAATCATGGTTGCTCCGTAATGGTTTTCCTCACTTTAAACCCAATTGAACTAAACCGAGGCTGTGAGGACAAACCTAGTCTGGTGATTTCATGCCAAATGAGAACAAGAACTACCGCGAATGCGGGGAACCAACACATATCTACAATCAAATCGTATAAGTATTAATCACGTTGGACACGAGCACCATGCACAAAGCTGTCATTAAAAGTGATTCTATACTGAGACGCAACTCGGAAAAAGGAAAATCGACTTACCCCATCCAATGTATAAAGATGTTACCTTAGCTGACTCGGAACCTGTAATGAAAAGGTACAACGTTTAGCAAGCTTTAAAACTACCCGTGCGTGTAGTGACAACAGTGTGAACACCCCTGGACTCCAAGCCAATTAACATAATACAACACACGTTCCAAAGCCTTTTTTACAGCAGTCAGTGATGGGTGCATACGTCATTTCCAAGGCCCAAATGTCATTGAAAATCTAGTTTCCGATCAGTACACATTAAATGTCCAAATGAATACCTTGCAGCATGTAGGCCTAGGCCCTACGTGCGTTAGCGTTCTTTTTGAATGAATTATTCATGAAGAACGTGGCATCACTGTTTTCACGAAGTGACGATCCGGGCCACAGCAGTTTCAAACGATTTGTGGAACTATAGGCTATAATAAATGAACATTTCTTTGAGCGTGAATGAATCATTTTAACGTTCAATTACGCGCGAATGTGAAAAGTATACGAAAAGTATAAACAAACACTACTAATTCTAGGTTACAAACAATTATCGTGTTTCATGTTTGTCTGGATTTTTTGTGTGTGTATATATCTTTATATTTATTGTGTTTCGAAGAAATGTTTAAATTAACCATTTTGGTTTCATGTTTGTCTGTTTTTTGTTTTTGTTTTTATTCTTTTTTTATTGAGTGTGTTTCTAAGCAATGTTAAAAGTAACCATTTTGTTGGTTGGTATTTTTTTATCATCAATGCAATTGCTTTTCTTTAGTAGACCTAGGCCTAATTGAACTTTTGTACTGTGAAACAATCGAAAGGCCAACGGTTGATTAATTATGACTTAATTAGTTTTTTTAAAAGGTTAAGCCTTACAAAAATGTAGGATAATCCTGGCCGAGGTAATTTTCCACAACGCATAGTTTAATTATAAACATAATTTACAGTATATCAATCATTCTCCATAATTAATGTTGAATGCAGTTGCTCTTCTGTTGTCACGGTCGCTGCTGTACCAATTCATGTTTCAAAAAGGCTTAAGGTATTCGCGGCCCATCAGGCCGAGTTTAAAACCTTTGTTAGACATTAGTTTAGGTCACTTATAGTTTGTCATCGTATGACAGCTGTTTTGCTTCGGTTACCTGCTTTTTTTGTTGTTTTTTTACAGTATTTTAATGAAGGGACAAACGGTGGAACTTCACTCTAATCAAAAGCTCGTCAAGAGGGTTACAATGCGTCTTCCTCTCTCCCGCGTCCGCATTCGATCATCATAATGATCCAGCCGTGGTCTCAAATTCATCTAAATGTTTCTTTTCAATACACAAACGTTTAGGTTGAGGCTGTAACTGTCTCCTTTCTCCCGCGTCCGCATTCATCATAATGATCCAGCCGTGGTCTCAAATTCATCTAAATGTTTCTTTTCAATACACAAACGTTTAGGTTGAGGCTGTAACTGTCTCCTTTCTCCCGCGTCCGCATTCATCATAATGATCCAGCCGGGGTTTCAAATTCATCCAAATGTTTCTTTTCAATACACAAACGTTATGTCGAAGCTGCAACTCGAGACGTGCGGAGCAATCCATCCACTCCTCTGGGAAATTAAACTGAATGGGGACCACTCTTTAGAACACTTCTTCAGCTCCGATTTCATGCTAAGCACCTTGCTGAAGTGTACGTATAATAAACAAGGAAAACAACTCATTGTTACTCGGGACTATCAACCTAGCCTGTCTGTCTCACAATTCCGTATTTGCTTCACCTTGTAGCCTTAGCATCCTACCTGTATCTATTCATAGGCACGTTTGGATTATGGATAACTCCGAATACATCCAGATAAATGTAAACATTTTTTTATAGTTTGATCTGCGACCTCCGGAGTGCGGCCCACAGTGGTCAGTGTAGGAAAACCCAACCGGCACTCAGGATTCCCCAACCACCACTGGCAGAATTTTCTCCGTTTCCGACCACCACAAATGTTCCAAGTATTTAATTTAAACTTGCAATTTCCTTTCAAAGGTTTCCAACGAAATGTAAAATTGAGTAACTTCTTTGGTTTGAGTCTATTTGTATGATCTACCACCGTGTAACTGTAATCAATCACACATTGGTTTCCGCCACTTCAGAAATCCCTGGTAGAACACAATTATATACCGAAAATACAATTAAGGTTTCAGGAAGTGTACATTCAGTATTTTCATAGTTTCCAATAAGCACACCACCAACATGTGGACATTACTTCAATACAGGTAGTCAGTCACGCTCTCGAGATGATACCGAAAATGAGTCCGAATCGTCGGGGACTTTGTTCACGATGTGGTTGTGTTGATCCAATGCACGTGTCGTCATTACTGTTGCACCATCCTTTCGGGCAAGTTTCCCCGTACGTTATTAACACCGTGTCCGTGCGTTAGGCCATGCACAAATGAATGGTTTGATACACTAAATATCCCCCAAATTATGTGTTTGGCCTAGGGCCGAAAACAAGGGTAACATTTTACGGGGGCACAAGGGGGCGCAACAGTTTTTCTAGGGGAGCACTTCTGGCCGATTTGTATTTCTGTTAACCAAGCCCCCTTTTCAGCGCTCTTGTTATGCCATCATGAGATAATCTGACGTGAGAGTAAAAAAACAAATACATTGTCTGCGAGTGATGGGAAAATAGTTTTTTACAAAAAAATCTTAATCAAAAAAATTCCAGATTTCAAGTGCATGGGGTGCATCCGGGGGCATGGACATTGATTGCCCCCCGTATCCCCTCTACGCTTATTTACACTTACACCTTGCACATACACACTCCAAATGAGAATGTTTGGTTGTGCCACATACAGTACAGGACCTATGGGGCTGCAGGCCCTAATATCAATTGCTTATCACTGGGCCAGGCTCACCGATCTTATGAAAGCATGCTGGTGTTGAGTGACGACTGCAGTGTATAGAGTTAGGGGGACATTGCAGGGTTCAGGAGGGTCTCTATAGCCTAAGGAGAACTTAGTGATCAATCCATCAAACGCTCTCCTCTATTGCTGAAGGAAAACAAATCAATTTCTCGAAGTCTGTTCTGACAAATCTGTCATTTTTCAAGTTGGATTTATTTCAAAAGGGAATCGACCAAAGTTACAAGGGTTTGATTCTCGGTTGCCGCCTGTTTGAAGCCAAACCTAAGGTAACAAATTGAGTAATTTGTTTGTTGAATTAATTTGGTCGAATTGGCCCATGGCTTCAATTGGCGTTTAAGCCTGTGACATTTGGTTCAGTACGATTGAAAGGAAAACGTTATGGTTACTGTTAAAGTTTAGGAATATCAATTTAAATAGAGTCCAACTGTATTGTAGGAAAATCAAGTTCTTCAACATCAGCACACACAAAATGCATCATTCGAAAATTTCACAAAATTACAAGTGTCGGCTTAGTAGAGCAGAGCGGACTTGTAAGACCTAGGCACTTTTCGTATCCACGGCTTCGGCTCCGGATTGGGCTTCAGGCCCAGTTTTCTTGTCTGAAACCCTGACCGCAAAGCATGCGTAAGTTAAAATAATTGAGAAAGCCTAGCTAACCTGAGCCGATTTTGGAGCCGAAGCCGTGAGTTCGAAAAGGTCCCTAGAGAGACCCAGTCGGCTCAGGGTGGAAAGGACATTGACCCCAGTGTGCGTAGTTCTTATAGTCCTTTCTCTGCCCTGAGGCGACTGGGTCTTTCTAGTTCAGAACTCCAATATAACAATCAAATTTGTGTACGGTTTCGATAACTTTATGTCAGCTATCAAAACGAGCTAAGCTTAAACGATTTCTGCTCAGGAAAATGGACCCAAAAAAAGCAGATTCGTGCATACAATGAACGAGCCGAAAGCAAGACTTTCGGGTCTATTATCTGACTTATTTCACTAAACCATTGATTTAATCTGTTCATGTTCGTCCTTTTGTTGTTAGTCATTTATTCGGTCGTTTCTAAAGTACATAGATACACTAAAAATATAAAAGGCTGGAGCATAACCAGGAAAGAGAATGGAGTTCGAGAGCAACCAAATAAAGTGAGTACAATGAAAATTATTAGTTAACAAATTAGGGCACGGGACACGTACTAATGCATTGTGTAAACTGACATTTACGCAAATTGACTATTTATTTAACACAATGCGATTTGTATTCATGGCAGTTGGCATTGTTGCTTCAGATTTTCCTTCATTTGCTGCACTACAATAAACATTCATTATTTACTGCCTTGCAAACTGTATTCCGTTGGAAAGAGCACACAATTATCTCTAATGTGGTATTACATGTTGCCATGTTTGTCATCTCATGTCACTATAGAAATGAGAGGATAAAGAAAGACACCCACCTTGTTCTACTGGGAAATCACGTAGTTAGGTACATACGGGTTAAACATGAACAAAAGAATAGGTTTGAGTCTATTTTACACTGTACGAACCTATTGCTACATGTAGATTCATAACATAAATAAATACTATTTTAATGTTGCAACACGAATGACTTCAGCAATAGTGCAAACTCGTCTCTAGATAAATCTTAGTAGTGCTTTCAGAAATAAATTGGGGCTCATTGATCGTCGAATTGCATACTTCTTTCGCGTACACCAAGAGCGTGATTCTGTGGGCTGTGAGTGCAGAATTTCGCGGTAGGCAGTGACAATTGAAATCGGGACACTGTTGGTTTTGTTTTCGACGTTTCGACTATTTTAAGTTGGAAGTTCTTGTTTGATTATCATACTTATTTTGATGATTTATATCACATAAAGCTTTTAGTTTCGATTGTTCTAACATTGGAAGTGTTTTACCATTAGTCTTGTAGATGACTGGAGGTTTCGGTTTTGCTTACATTGTATTGATGTAAACATTAAAAATTGACACGGTTTTCATTTCAAAGTGAAATATTACATTGGTTCTATCAACACAATTTTAAATTAATTTTTTTCTGATTCTTAAAAATTAGATTACAGATTCTGAAATTATTAAGGCAAGATATCATAAGTTTCCCCGGCCGATTTCAACAAAAAATTCATTCGATTTAACACCGGCTCATTCAATTTCTTTTGAAAATTAAAGCTCCGTTGTATTCACCATGCAGTCCTAGGGAGTTATTAAATTTCAACAATTCAGCATTCACAGGCCAAAGTAAGATCGTTCAAATTAAAAGCCAGCGGCAAAGAGGCTGATCAACCATTCAAAGTCATCAACTGTAAAATAGGCAGTAGACATTTAACTGACAAGCGGTAAAAGTGCACTCCTGAATGTTTTACAAATTAAATAGAATGTCTGAAACGAGCCCGAATGAGAAAAACGAAATCATGTGTGCAACAGACCTCGCAAGTCTCGCGCGCATTCTAATATATTTTTGGAACATCTTGGTCCCACGTACATTGTTTGAACGCGTGAAGAAAAGAAAGAAAAACTCGCGCACTCACTGATCGAATACGAGCGAGGCTTGCAGTAGCTAAAAAGAAACCCTAGTCTAAATGAATTATGGAAACATGCATGAATTTAATTGCCTGTTAATGAAACTGATGAACTAGTTTGTGCTGAAACTGACCGAGAAAACCTATGCATAGTTGGAAATGAATTAAAACACAACCTCCCTTGTTTCACACACACTACAACTCTCCGGTCTAAAAGGATGAGGGTTTTTAATGAGAAAACAGCGAATAATTTGTGTACATGTTTTGTGATTTTAGGCATGTATAGACGTCGTTACTTCGATGTAATTAACTGTCATTTCCGCAGTTACAAAAGGTTGGACCTTCTGAAAAAAGATAGATTTCAGTGATTTTTTATAATAGTCGTCAAAATCCTCTATAGTTTTCAAAGAACAAACCATACAACAAAAAGGGTATGTTTATATATCTATCTTATTTAAAATCTTTGCACATAGATAATGTATACATTTTAAATTTTTCCGGGTCAAGACAAGAGGTAATTTTTCACTAAAATATGTAAAAACAAAAAAAAGATAGGCTTCGTGCCTGAAGCCTTTTCAGGCATTTGAAAGCACACAATTTTAGGGAATGTTTTCTTTCAATTTTTTCTTGCAACTTCGATAACCAATTGAGCCCCTATTTTTACATGGGTTTGTTATTTTATGCATATGTTGGGATACACCAAGTGAGGATACTAGTCTTTGACAATTACCAAATATCCTGCCTTTAAAGGCAAAGTACACCTTTTGTTTTGGGGACCAATTGACTGTTTTAATCCTATTCAAATTTATTTATATACAATAAAACTAACCTGTGAAAATTTCATTTCAAAAGGTGGTCACGTTTTTGAAATATCGCCAAAATTCGCAGCGAATAATGTCCACGCATAAAGAATAATCCCCAATAGGAATACACGATCGACAGGAACGTTTCTCAGATTCAAATTTTGGAGGATAAAAAATGACATGGTTCCATATCCACATTATTTTGAACTGAAATACTTCTCAAAATGCTTTATAATCGAAAGTTGCTGTACTTCTAACCAAGTCAGTTTTTATTGTCATTCATTTTTAGAGTGATTACCTATCGTGTAGCCGACTTGGAGGCAACTACTTGCACTGTGAACACTTTGGCAGCACAAGAGACATTCTTTGAAACATTTTTCTATAGCTGCTGTAACTCAATATCCCCAAGAATTTTTTTTTAGAAAACTGAAATGTGAATGAAATTTCTTCTTTGAGATTGTCATGAACTGGTTGCTTGAAATTGGCTCTTAGGACATGGCATTTATATTGACAAAGTAGAAAACATAATACCCCCTCAATAAGGTGCCCTTTATGGAGGGGGGGGGGTGGCTGCATTGCCCCTTCTAAGCACGAAGCATCAGACAAACGGTGATTTTGGTTGTATGTGGGCCAATCTCAGTTTGAACTGTATTTGAGATGGAAATATTTCTCTGGGGGGTTAGTACTGGTATCAGCTTAAATCATGATGAAAGTTTTAAATAATGTCCGTTTTCCCTTAATATTAATCATGTATTTCACCTTTTAAATAATGAAAATTGTCACTTTGAGGACAACCGTCTATAAAACAATTACACTGCATTCGGGAGTTTTTTTTTCTTTATTGGTGAGTTACAACCATTACAACGATTTTTTTTTCTTCACATTCGCCCCCCCCCCCAAAAAAAAATAAATAAATAAAATAAATAAATAAATAAATCCTGGTTACGGGCCTGCAACCATTATAGATATTTAACGTCCATTCATAAGTCACATTTCAATTTCCACTTTGTCTCTATAATGATATTTGTGTTCGGGTCCTCTTGTTACTGGAAGAGTCAGGGCTACGGTTCGGTGTGAAAGCCGAACTACATGTGGAAAAAGGGTAATTAGTGCTACGATGGTTTGAGCTGAGCAACAAAAAGGTGAGGTTGTCTCGTTGGTAGCACGTAGCTAAAAGCTTTTTTTCTCGCGTGAGTGTTTTAAGCACAGGGCCGTTGCACAGACCTTGTGGGTTGTTCGTATCTCGAAATGGATTGAAGTGAAGCTGACAGAAATGTCCGACTGCATTCCGTGCCCTCAATGCATACTTCTAGCTCGTGCACAATAGTTAAAAAAAAAAAAAAAACATGCATTATAAAAGCATGTTGCTCCACACAGCGTGTTGCACACTGCGCTTTGTCAAGATAATTACAAGCTATAATTTGGTAGTATCTGTTACTGCTGAGTTGTGACAGAAATGTCTTTACTTTAATCACATTTTGGCCAACGTTTTGAGCTGATAACTTTCTTAGAACAGCAACATCACTTGTGGCGTAACCACAGGGGCACCCCAGATGATGTGCCACCCCCCCCCCCCCCGCCATCGGTGCTATCCCCATTTGAAATCAGGAGCTTTGAGATTAAAAACACCTGAATAAAATGTTACATTTTGAAAAACTTTTATGTAGTGGTTTCAATAGTTTGAAATTATTTTTCTGTTTACACGCAGACACTGTTTCTAGACAACGTCAGGTTATCTTACAAAATAAGTACATGGCAAAACAAGAACGCTGAAAAGGGGCTTGTTAAGAAAAAAATGCATGCGCAGACTAGACTTTCAATTGGCCAGAAGTGCTTCGTCTAAAATAAACGGTTCACTCCTTTCAACCCCCCTCACATACACCCCCCCCCCCCCCCCATACACACACACACACACACACACACACGAACACAACGGATCCCGTTTGTGGGGTCCTGCTATTGTTGGTCTATCATTCCCTTTTCTAAAGAATTCTCTTGTTGGGTCCTGGTTGAACAAAGAATTCCCTTTGTGGGGTCCATTGTACAATTGTGTAAAAGACCCCACAATTGCACTCCCGTAAGCTCACACTTTCCTATTTTTGCATCCCTGTGGAGACATCTTTTGTTGTTTCCTTTGTCCCTGTAGTTAAGAACCTCCCATAGACTTTGTACACAAAATTCCTTGTGGAGCAACCCAGTCTTTAGAATTTCCCTATGGAGACCCTTTGTTTTCCCTTTTCTGTTTTGTCCTCGGTCTCCATAAGGTAGTGAATATGAGAGCACCCACACACACTCACACACCTACAAATTTACTGAGTTTAGCAAGTTAAATCTCATGGGTCGCTTCAGAGCACAGTACAAAATCATTTACAACAAAAGACGTCACTACACTTTTTTGAAGAAAAGCTCTTTCAGTTCGTCCTGGTATATAGAAGGCACCATTTACAAAATAAAGTAAAAAAAAAACCACGTAAATAAATTAAAACCAGTTACTCCTTATTTAGGCTTAACTCACAAAGACACAAACTGTCATACCATACAAGGTATTAAAAGTGTATTTCAAACCAATTTGATAAAATTGCTTTTAATGGTGGGGGGGGGGTCAAAGCCCAAGGATACCCATGGAAATATTAAACATGAATACATGCCTAACACGTAGTAGGCAACCATCTTCTGACCGTGGTACAGTCTATCGTTCAACCCAACCATGTTGGAACACATTGGGACAACACAAAGCAAACAGGCTTCTCAAGTTCTGCTCGAATTTGACGAGTCCGCAATAACCTGGAAAACAACCTTTATTCAAAATCATGTTACTATGCACGCACACGTTGTAATAACACCGTGGGTCTCAAATTCCATTACGTGCTTACCTATGGTCTCCATTTTTGAGAATTATGTTTTGGAAACCATGGTTGATGGTTGCATGAACTTGGTTGACCTGACTCTCTTTGAATAACACTTTTTCTCACAGGACAGTAAAGTGATAATGTAATTGATTTTGTGGGAGCTACAGAGATGTAGGCCTGCTGACATAATAACACAACTTCAAACTCATACGGAAAAAACCCCGATAAGTACGTCATTGTTCTTTGGAAGAGTAAATTTGTTTCAAAGCCCAAGGATACCTAAGGAAATATTAAACATGAATACATGCCTAGCACGTAGGCAACAATCTTCTTCCCGTGGTACAGTCTATCGTTCAACGGGGTGGAACTGAAGACGAGCAGAGTGCACTGTTCGAAACGTCTAGAAAACACCAGCTCTTTTCAGAGCCACCACTCTCACAAAAGAGACGTACATATGGTTGCTGCTGCTGTTGTTGTTGTTGTTGTTGTTGTTTTGCTGTTGTTTTGCTGTTGCTGTTGCTGAATTGTTTCTATGTTGTTGTTTCTGCTGCCGCTGTTGCTGTTTTTGTTGCTATGTTGATGTTGCCGTTGCTGTTGCTGCCACTATTAATGCTGCTGCTGCTGCTGTTGCTGCTGCTTCCGTTGCTGTTGTTGTTGTTGTTGTTCAAGCTTCTTGCTCAAGCAGTGTTTAACATCTGGGGTAACGTATTTGTGGGTCGGGTTTGAATTACATTTTACAACCTAAAGGGAAATGTCCCTATAGCCGCGTTGACCGATGTCCATATTGTTGGACTAATTACAACCGAGGCATGAAGAGGTGATTCATGTCATGCGTTGCAATCCATTAGGAATTAGGCAGTCCCCGGCCAATCGTGACTGAACAAAATACTCTTCTATGTCAGCCTCTTCCCCAAACAAACACAACTTGAAGGATCTTCAAGCCTCGTCTGTTACATTGATTGCCATACTACTCAAGTCAACGGTCTAGCTAAGATGCACAACAAACACTGCACAGCAAAGTGCCATCGTCACCGTATTAAACAGAGTTACACACTGAGACGCCCTTTACATACGTAATTTCATCACGAGGAGTCAATAGATTTGCAAGGCCATTTGTAAGTATTAAGGCCTACTTACTATTTTTTTCAACATTTTACATGTCAATAGTGCTGCGTCCTAACTTTGTGTGTTTTTGTATTGATATTCAAGGTTCTTCAACCCTATTACACTGTTTAGTGAGACTGTGTAATTTCTCTATTTTATCTTGATGTGTTTTTAAAAAACCAGAATAATAATAATATTAACGATAATATTAATAAAGTTTTAGAAAATAATAACAACGATACAGGGCATGTTTATAGCACTCTAGCTAACCATAGGAAGTATCACAGCACTGAACACAAAAATTAAATAATAAGCAAAGAGAGGGATGTCAACAGAATGAGCAAAAGAAAATCAATTAAACAAGTGAGTTTTTAGAGTTTTGTTCCAGGGGGGGGGGGCAGCAGCGTGGAAGCTCCCGTCACCAGTTTATGCATTAATACAATAAACATGTATTTTCAAAATAATGTTTAAGCAAAACTAAACCATGAAGCAAAACGGCAGGTATCAGAAATCTGGTCTTCCGCAAAATGATTGTAATTACTGTATGCTAGTATAAAACCCAGCAGGGAACCACTCAGAACCAATACAGCGGTGTTTTTCTAGGTGGTAACAAAACACGCTTCTTCCAGGCATTTTGCAATAGACCTTATGCACACGACGTCATTTGAATAGGGCGCCCTCGGCTAGAGGTCAAAAGAAGGTTACTCATTGGTTCGCTCGGCCCCAGCGGCCTATCCAGGACCGCTGGGATGGGCTAATCAGCTTGCACAGATTCTTGTTCAGGAAGTACGTCATGCGTGCAGTACTTGCAGTGTGAGTGTGATGCATGATGGGACTGAGCATTAACCAATGAGCGTGCTTGATACGTTTGCCCATCCCAGCGCCTTTGGTTTTAAGGCAAGGCGCTGGGGACGAGCGAAACTCATTGGTCGATTCCGTGCGCCGCGCAGACTTAGATGTGCGTTTTCCCACTGTAACGTCATCTTTTTACCTCTAAGATAGCGGCACGGTGACGTCAATGCATAAGGTCTATGTGCTTGGCAAATTCGTTTGGTTTCTGAAGTTTGTCAAGGCCATGGTTGCGGCAAATACTTTGGTGACCAGTCAAAGAAGTTATACACGAGTGGAGCAAAAACATGACCCGGTGGCCAATAATAAAACCACGGCTTCACAAATTATTAAAACAAAACATATTTTCAATAATAACATACAAATAAATGTAATTTCCAGGCCAGGATTCGAGCTGTGCAATGAGATACAAGACTAAACTAAATAATCTGGATCAGGAGTATGGGCTTCAGTAGGCCTACCTGATGTTCCTTATTTTGGAGAGAAAAAAACAGTTATCACAGAGGGGAAAAGGTCCAAAAATATCATGTGGACATACTTGTACTGCATTATTTGCATTATTTTTAAAGCCTTTGAGATGAATTTTAAATGGGGAAAATTTTCTCTAAAATGGCATAGATTGTACCAGAGAGCTTCTGTACGACCTACAATTTTCAGGGGTCCTTAAGCGGGCCCCGGACCTCGCGCCGCAATGGCTCCATGCTGTGTGCTCCCAATTTAGTCTCTTATTAATGCCCCTATCATAATATTAATAATAATACGTCGTTCTTATATAGCGCTTTATCACACCCGATGGGCATCTCGAAGCGCTCAGTATTTTTGTTGCAAGGTGTGTGGAGCTGCGTTTTTTGAAGTATGAGACCTATTCCTTTACATAGCACCATGTAATGGTTTACAAGGTGCTGTGGCGCAATATGCTGCCAATCAAACCAGGAACACCGGGGCGAACCCCTTCTTTTTACGATAAGTGCACTGGGTTCTTTTACGTGCATTACATAACACACGGGACACACGGGACCTACGGCTTTACGTCCCATCCGAAGGATGCAGCAATAATGGTTAAGTGTCTTGCTTAAGGACACAAGTGTCACGACCGGGACTCGAACCCACACTCTGCTGAACAGAAACACCAGAGCTTGAGTCCGGTGTTCTTATCCGCTCGGCCACGACACGCCAATAATTTAATATCCTATAATTTGGTTCCGGGATAGAACACTGTTAACAAATATATAATATGGGCCCCTGTCAAAATCATCTTCCTACTAGCATTGAAGATATTTAACTTTATGTATTTTCTAGCCAACGCACCGAGAAGAAAAAGAGTGTTGATGCTACCAGAATGTTCCATTTTTCCCTTGTTTTTTTTTAAGTCGAGCAAGTGTATGATGAGTCTGATCTCGAGGAACTTGATCTCGCCATAGACCTGCGTACTCAGAAGACTAATTAGTTGTCTTGGCAAGATGAATTACTACGGCAACTTGATAATAACGCGAAATATATTACCCAACTACCTAGATTAATCGGCAATGTAGCTGGAGACCAGCCTGTAGGTCCCGTGACCAAATTCTGGGAACAAAAGTTTGAAAGTGTTTTTGTGTTCCCTGATGAATACCGAACAATTTTGATTTGGGCTTCCCCCTTGAAAATGTCAGGCATTTCCGGGAGGGGTCAACAAAGGTCAAACAGGGGTCAAAATTCAAATATATTCCAATCGTGTCGATATGCATATCAAATTACTTGTCTAGTCATGAAAATTCCAAAAATGTATAGTTTGTTATAAATCCGACCTTAAAAGGGGCGCTATGTTCAAAAACGTTGAAAGGTCAACGCGCCTTTGACTGGCGGTCAAATTCACCAACACAGTTAACATTATCCTATTTTGGTGTCTAATAATATGTTTTCTGACATGGCAAGTTCAACTAAGCAACTTTTAAAAGTAAAAGTGGTTGCCATAACCTTGAAATGTCAAAATGAAATAAGCTTCGTAATAATTGGGTTTATTTCTTTACATTTATATTTTTCACTTGGTCGCGTCACTTTAATATCTCTATGCCCATTAAGCAACTAAACTCTGCCTATATGAGAGGCAGGTGACACATACCAAAAAACACTGCACCGTACAAGATTTGATGAACATAAAATTGGGACCTGGAGGAAAATGCGCTAATTATGTACGAGTAATTTGTACCAAATAGTTCATGCGGTGACTTCTAAAATGGTCAAAACTGCTCATTTTTGTAAATCAACAAGTCGTGCCGATATATCGGTGATGAACTACAAATGACACTGATGCTAACACTTCATCGAGCACACATGCTTATCTTTACGCATAATGTGGATCTACCGCAAACATAAACGACCGACCTAATCATTTGTTCCTCTTCAGGGGATAAACAAACACCTCCGAGTCACAACTGAACTCGGAGGGCGTCAAAAAAAGAGCACAATTTCACAGAGCTGCTTAAGCACAAACAACAGCTAAGCGCAAAACAAGTTTGCTCAAAAGACAGGTTACCGGCCAAAATACCATATTATGTACGTACATTGTGACTGGTTCCCTGCTTTATTGTGCTTAGCAGACAATGTGTTAAGCAGTATGTTGTGCTTGAGCAGCTCTATTAAGTTTGACCCTGTTTCTGCGGGAAAAAACTATTTCATGGTCAGCTTGAGGTCAGACGGAAAGAACCTCCAGGGAGTTTGAAGTTCCAGGGAAATTGAAAGGAATAAAGGAATTGGATATTTAGTTTTCCTGGATGATTTCATTGGCTTGAAATAGAATTGAGATGAACTGGGATAATTGAATATGCGAATCCAGGGTTGAACGTTACATTGCAATATGAGCAAGAGATTTGGGTTTCCTGTATCATTTGGAATTGGGATGAACATGAATTTGAATGACCTGTTACAATTCTATGGGCGATTGCAGGGTTACTCACGTTACATTACAGCAGGAGACGGAAATTTGGGTTTCCTGTATCATTTTGAAATGGGATGAACAGGAATTGGGTTGACCTGTTACAATTCTATAGGCGATTGCAGGGTTACTCACGTTACATTACAACAGGAGACGGAGATGTGGGTGTCCTGTATCATTTTGAAATGGGATGGACAGGAATTGGGTTGACCTGTTACAATTCTATGGGCGATTGCAGGGTTACTCACGTTACATTACAACAGGAGACGGAGATGTGGGTGTCCTGTATCATTTTGAAATGGGATGAACAGGAATTGGGTTGACCTGTTACAATTCTATGGGCGATTGCAGGGTTACTCACGTTACATTACAACAGGAGACGGAGATGTGGGTGTCCTGTATTATTTTGAAATGGGATGGACAGGAATTGGGTTGACCTGTTACAATTCTATGGGCGATTGCAGGGTTACTCACGTTACATTACAACAGGAGACGGAGATGTGGGTGTCCTGTATCATTTTGAAATGGGATGGACAGGAATTGGGTTGACCTGTTACAACTCTATGGGCGATTGCAGGGGTTTACTCATGTTACATTACAACAGGAGACGGAGATGTGGGTGTCCTGTATCATTTTGAAATGGGATGAACAGGAATTGAGTTGACTTGTGATTGGGTGATTGCAGGGTTACTAATGTAACACTATCAACATGATTCACATAATATTCAGATTCAGATATAATGTTCACACTATTGTCATGATATTTATGTTAAGATTAATCATTATACATAACAAATCTATGTTTATCAAGCCATCAATTAGATAATTCCTCTCGATTTTTGGTTAAATTGTATTATTATTTTTTTTTAATTTACAGCCGAATTTAATTATTTATGCAAAAGGGCGTTCTAGCAAATAACATCGCGTGCAGAAAACTGCTCCAAACGCTAGCCCAATTATATTGACTATACTTCTGGTTAATGTCACCTTGTACGAAGGAATTCCTAGTCGCGCAGCCACCAACATTTAACATTCAAACAATTTGTGACAAAGTGAGTGACTAATTGATCCGTAATTTAATCTCACTGCAGTGCTCGATATGCCATGTAAAAATCAATGCAAACTTGCGACAACAAAATAGATTAAATTGATCGTGTGAAAATGTAAAAGGGAATTTATCATCTAAAGATAGGGTCGTAAATTGGTAAATACTCCTAACATCAATGACCACAAAAACTTAAGTTTTCACCCAAAGCATTTGAATCAGAGACGATTCCCACATGCATGACTCGTTTCTCAGATTTCTGACCGGTTGGTGTCCGTTCGCGAATGCTGAGGCCAGAAAAGCTGCTCGGGTACCCCATGTCACCTTGCTAAATGTGGATGGATTCGACGTTCTTCTAAAAATACCGTGACAGTTTTTTTTTTTCTCAGCAAGTACACACTGTGTTCAGCTGAAACGTTCACATGTTACTTTATAAGATGTTTGGCTAACAGCCAAAAACCCAGTGTTGTATCTTACTTGATAATTTTGCCTATAAATAAGTATTACGTTGACAAAACCCAATCTATGACCCTACAACATTATTTATGGTATACTTTTAACGTTGAAGTGACTGTCTGAGGTGTTCAGGACATGAATCAATTATGTTGCTTTAGATGACAGCATTAAAATAACGGTTTAATATTGTGCAGGTATGCTATAAAATTGAGCAATTTGAGTGGTTTGGCCTTTTATAAACTCCATCACAACATTTGTGTAGCAAGAAAGACAAATACCTGAAACCACCCAAAAGTGTTTCAACATGTGAATGAACATGCTGGCTTAAGCCCTTTTCACACGACAGTAAATTAGCAGGGGGTCCCTTGCTTAGATTTAACATGGTTGTGAAATTCTTACAAATATTGCACTTTGTGTGAAAGGACAATTACAGTGTTTGGACTGTCCAAGGTCCCTGAGAAATCTTCCTAAATTTGCCGTCCTTTATGGATAGTATGTTCTCCTTTCACACGAGCTGCATTTTGTAAAATTTCGCAACCATGCTGAAATTAAGCAAGTGACCGTTGGTAACTTGCTGTCGTGTGCCAAAAGGGCTTTATAGGCCCTACTGAAAATAACTTCAGTTGTGTAGTAATGTTGTTTTTTTAATTACCCTCAAGTTTCAGTCAAAATAAAGTGTTGTCCTACATGTTCTCTTAAAATTATAACTCATGTCACGGATGCCTGAAAAATGTTGACCGTTAAACCTCAGAACCTTCACATCATCACGTACATTTATAAAAGTAACACACATTCAGAACTTAGACCTTTCAAAACTTGTCCAATGCCATTTGCTTTTAAAACCGCAAATAGTGTTACGTGGTTAACAGGCTCTGGACACAATTAAACCAAACACACTGGCATTTTGGCTAAAGTTCAACGCTTTACAAGGGCAATATGAATACGCCATTCTTAACGTAGAATGTCAGTGCCTTTGTTGATGCTCGCACAGGTTAAAGTTGGAAAATGGCTGACAACACTTTCAAAAAAACAAAAGATATGTATTTTTAGGATGCACATATTATTAAAGAGGGACTCTAAGAAATACTAAACCAGTGAAGTTTACACATTTCTGGACGACTATATTATACAGACACTATATTTAATTAGTTTGTTAGCCCTTTGAGTCTTTGTAATTTATTTAAATGCCATTTATTTCCAACCCGTATGAGTTCTGTTTTAAGAAAAGCGAGAGGTCATCTTTGTTTAGAAACTAAAGCGAGTAAGTAAGTGTATAGACGATGTGACCTGTGACATCACATGTTTACAAAAGAGCCACAGAGCCTGGACCTCCTGCAGGCACGATTTGTACACAGCTCAATGGAAGAAAGCATAAAATCTTATATTTTATGGAGATTGCACTGTCTAATTCTTATCAACTTTTGATATGATGAAAGGGGGCATCTAAAACCTTGTCCAGCTTTTACTTTCATAACTCTTGGTTTTATGTGGAAATTATGACACAAAATGTCAACTTTCCCATAGGACCAGTGTAGTATCTTGCCTGCCAGAATATTCAAAGAATGTACAAGGTCACACTTATTGTAGACAACGTTCACATAGTCTATAGGCCATGTAGCTTGTGACGTCACATGTTTACACAAGGGCCAGAGCCTGGACTTCCTGTAAGCGCGGTATCATGCTTTGATACGAAGAAATGTTCTGCTGATGCTCGTGCAGAGAGAGAGAGGAGAGAGAGAGAGAGAGAGAGAGAGAGAGAGAGAGAGAGAGAGAGAGAGAGAGAGAGAGAGAGAGAGAGAGAGAGAGAGAGGGAGAGAGAGAGAGGAGAGAGAGAGAGAGAGAGAGAGAGAGAGAGAGAAGAGAGAGAGAGAGAGAGAGAGAGGGGGGGGGCAAGATGGTGGAAAACAAGAAAGGCTACAGGGGGAGTTCCACATTGCAGCCACAACGGGGAAAGAGCTAGTAGAATATCTCACAGTCCTACTCTTTGGAACAGAATCAGTGAAGGGTGAGAAGATGCTGCAAAGCGTGTGCTGCGTCCGAGTGAATCTGCTCATAGAATATGGACAGCGAGTGACAGACCGTCTACGCACATGGGAGTACCTGTAGTGTTCGAAGCAGGTTGCATGGGGAGACAGAGTGCGTAACAACAGGAAGAGGTTCAAGAGATGATGCCAGATAAATGTCCAACCAGATAAATGGCTCGCTGCTGAATCCTATCCTTGCAGGGATAAGTGGCATGCTGGAGCACCCCGACCCAGATGTCACAGCAATAATGCAATAACTAGGCGTGTATGGACAGGTAGTAATATCAACATCTAGTATAAGTAAAATGTGTAATGGAAGAACATGAATGTTTGTGGTGGCGTCACGGACATGTTTATTTGAGAATTTGTGTTTACTCTGAAGAAAAAGGAAAGACACAAACACGGGTAGTGTAACACTAGACGCTTCGATCAGTATTCTTAGAATGTCTTCAGAAGTATAGCTTCATTCTAAAGCTGTATGGATCTGGACTTCAGGGCTGCACCCAAGCATTTTGGACATTATTGAGTCATATTCAACTTTAAAGTTCGTTTTTTTAACGTTTTATTGCTGGTAGGTAGTCGGGCTTGTGCGAGGCTCTTTTGAAGGTTAATGGCGATGAGGAGACAGCTTGAGCTCATTTTGACCTCCAATATTTTAAAAACAAAACACATCGACCTTTCTTTGACAGAATAATAATTGCTTACATTTCTATTAAATAAACAATATAAACTGAGGCAACTAGGAACAGTCAGTATTTAATTCAATAATAAATCCAGCGTGGAACTGACATTTTTTATGTTTAGATCGTCTCCACAAAAATAATTACACTGAAATCCTTGTGTTGAATTACTCGGCAAATAATATGGCTCGTTATAAAGGTTTTAATAATGGGGACACTTCGGGTCTTAATGTCTGGCTTTTTATGTACCCAACAAATTGAAAAATGCTGCAAATCAATATCAAAATAGTTCAACGAAATTAATAGACTTGGTACAGGTCTTAGGTCTGTATTGCTGTATTCTAACCGAGGTACGTTGTCAGCACTTGTTGACATATTTTAATATCTCCCTTGTCTTAACCACATCGTAGCCCTGGTCAGCTTATATGCCAGGATATTCTTAATAGCTAGACCATGCCGCACGTCCTAGAGGGGGCGTCAATCAACAGGGATCAGTGATTGGGTATATAGAAGGGGCATGGACAAAACTCTGTCAGCACCCTTTGTGTGCAAAATCGGTATGTCAACTGTCAACGGTACATGAAACCAAACTATAAAAACTTCATTAATTAAGCAAACAAATAAGCCTCTGTCATGTTAACAACAAGCTTAGATAAAATTTTTAAAATAGTTGAAAAGATGTAAAACAAATTCTGTTAATCTACGGGAAAAAATTGACAGCCACAGAAACATGTCCCTCGGTGAAAGATTAAAATGTGTTTTATGACGGTGGGAGCTCTGTAATGTTGAGGAGATTCTTGGATTTAGCTTTTTTACACGATGCAATCTGATTTGGCCTTACAAAAACACATCTTCTGAAACTTTCCATTTCCGCAGTTATCCCTGTTGATACCTGCCTTTCTCTACGATCATACTCTTGTGTGGTCTGGCTACCCCCCCCCCCCCACCCACCCAAACGCGTCATCCTGACCATAGATTGATTTGGTCAACACCAAAAACTATAGCTGCTGATGCTAACCGAGCCACGATGTCTTTGTGTGAACGCTGCGCGGGGATGTCCCAGATTATCACGGCAAGGACTGTTTACTCCATTCAGAACGAATTAGATTTTCGAAATTCGACTCCCGGGGTGGTGCACTTCCAGGCTCGTTTGTTCAAGAGTTTTATCATTTTGGTCACGTGTGTCTAAGTTTCGTTTATTTGTTTGTTTGCTTGGAATGTTTAGATGATCTTCCCAACAAGGGAACTCAGCAAAGCTCCCACAACGGGATTAAACACCAAAATGGAAACAGCCAATCTCTCTCATACAAACATTGGTTTAACGTGATTATGAATTGCACAAATCAATACAAATTTTAAACGCATGAAGCATTTCTAAGGCATTTGAAAGCACCATATCTATGCAACAAGAGTGTTTTTTCTTGTATTATTTTTTTTGCAACTTCGATGACCAATTGAGCCCAAATTTTCACAGGTTTGTTATTTTATGCATATGTTGGGATACACCAAGTCAGGATACTAGTCTTTGACAATTACCGAAAGTTTATCCTGCCTTTAAATGAATTGTAGGTGCCCTCTGGTTTACGAAGCATATGGATGGAGCTCTATTTCAGCCACTGTTTCGAATTGTTCGGGGAATATTATCGTCTTTAATTCTGCTTTGAGCGGGACAACATTCCCCAGCTGGACTCGATTTCCTGTTTTTCTTCGAAATAAGCACATCGTGTACGTCTGCAAAAATCCCCCCGACAAAAATGAATCGTTGAACTGGACTAACTTTTGAAATGTTCACGGGTTGGTTGGACAGTGAGTTTAGAAAAGAAAGCGGTCGAGTTGATCCACTCTCGCCAGTGGCGTACCTATGGGGGTGGGTGAGGTTTGCACGGGGGGCACGTGCCCCGATTGATGTCCGCCCCCCCCCCCCGGTCGCGATTTTTTTCCCCCAAACGACATTGCTATGATGACCCTTTTTTGTTATGATTTTGAATTTATTTTTTTTTCGATCGGAATGCGGATGTTGGAAAAAAATAAAATATAAAAAAAGGAAAAAAAAAAAAAAGTTTGGGGAAACAAAATTCGCCCCCCGGTCTCCATATTTGAAATGTGGACTTAAAACATTATACCAAAAAAAGTAACACTTCATGAGCTTTTATATAGTATCTTCGGTGTTTTTAAAACTATTTTTCTATGTACACGCATGTTGTTTGCTACATCCATTTCGGATTTCCTATATAAAAAGTAGTAAATGACATTTAATTAAGTTATTTTATCTATTTTATTTGTTTATTTTTATTTGTTATTTTTGGTTGTGAAGCCAATGACATAAAGACAGCGCTGACAGGGGGCTTGCTTTAGAAAAAGCAAAACGAAAACTACATTTATAATTTTGCCAGAAGTGCCCCAATAAATAATGTTGCACCCCCCCCCGTGCAAATCGTTCCTTTAACAAGGGATCGAAACATAAATAATAACACAACATTGAGAAACCACAATGTTTATGGTTTTGACCACAAGTTTTAAAAGAAAATATTTCTAAAGCTGACAGTTCTGAATGAGTTTGTACTTTAGAAACCAAAGTTGTGCTTTACCTTTTTGTTGTTGTGTGTTCCAGATTCAATCCAGATTAGCTTTGGCAGTTTGAAGCAGAACATTAAACGCCACGAGTTGAGTCTAATATAAATCAAGAGTGTGAATAAGATGGATAAGAAAGTGCAATAGGCCTATTATAGTGTCATTCCTAAAAGTACAAAAAGGTCAGATTACGTTGTTAAAGGCCCTGTACACTATTAGTAAGATCGAAAAACACAAAAATTCACAGATTTACACATAACTTACGTGATTTAAAGTAAGTAATGGTAGAAAGAGTTCCTTAAAATGTTTCAGCCTAAAATGCTATCGCTTCTGAAAAATGAGGAGGACAATAGTTTTTATCACGCGTGATAAAAACTCGATGTTTGAAAAAACAGAAAACACATAAGGTTTTTTTCCCCACTATTTTCTCGTAACCTCGATGACCAATTGAGCTCAAACTTTCACAGGTTTGTTTGTTCATGCATGTGTTGAATAACACAAAATATGGACACTGATTTTGAGCTGTTACCAAAAGTGTACAATACCTTTAAAGGGTGTGTACAACATTGGTAAGACTAAAAATATAAATAATCACAAATTTGCACATAACTTACATGGTATAAAGATGGTCATGGTGGAAAACTTCCCTTAAAATAGTTTTGCTTGAAATTCTATGTTTTTGAGAAATTAGTCAAACAATTAGTTTTTATCACGGTAATAAAATCCGATGTTTAAAAACAGTGAAAACACATAAGGGGGTTCTTTTACTGTTTTCTTGTGACTCTGATGACCGATTGAGCTTAAATTTTCACAGATTTGTTATTTCAATATGGATATGTTGTGTTACACAAAGTTTGGATACTGGTATTTGACAATTGCCAATGTTGTACACATGCTTTAAAGGGGAATTACATCATTGGCAATTGTTGTATTTTTCGAGAAAACGTGGATTTGTGGGGTAGGATTTAATATGAAATATCGTTCCAACGACCTGGGCCCAATTTCATAGAGCTGCCTAAGCACTAAAAGTAGCTAAGCACAATAAAATTAGCCTTACAAGAAAAAGGTCACCAGCCAAAGTACCATATCACATGTACAATTTGTGGCTGGTGTCCTGCTTATTTTTGCTTAGCTGAAACATTCAAAGCGATGTTTTCTGCTCATGCAGCTGTATGAATTTAGGCCCTGTTCACATTTTGTCAGATTTGGTTGGATAGAAGTAGAACTCACTAATTCAAATATGCATCTGCTTCAAACTGATGCAAAATTGACATTTATCCAACTGAAACAACACCTGGCGAAACGATGTCACCGGATTCTTAGGAATATCGTATAGCAACTTGGAAGTACTTTTCTTCATATCTGCGTATGATGTAATCTACCTTTAAGCTGTTTAGCTTTGATTCTCGGAAGGCGTTGTCACATATTCTGGCTTATTAACGAAAATCAGCAGGTGTAATCTTACTTTGAAAAATTATTTAGCAAAGTGCAATCTACCTTCTTGTTATTTTTTCCCTAATGTCCTCCATGATTTAAATGGGTAAGATTTTCAGTTAACATTCCGAAAGTATTTTTAGCTGTGGTATTTTCAATGCCAGAAATGGTTTAATCTCTCACACGCGGGTTCGTGGCAGAACTCACACTGTCTGATTAGCTATCTACCTTCCTTTGGTCCATCAGGGTGTACCTGCATCACTTGTTTTATCTTATTTGCACAACACTAGTCGTTCTTGCTTCCGATAGACCGTCTATACTATTATTTGGAAGGGTTTGCACAACATTGGTAAGAGTGGAAATATGAATGCTCCCAGATTTGCCCAAAAAACACAGGATATAAGGACCCCAAAACCAGACAAGTTTAGCATCTCCGCCCGATTCCTTTTTAGAGGTCGACTCCTTTTTTTCTCCTTTTTTTAAGGATAAATGTTAACCATCTCTAACGAAAAAAAAAAAAAAAAACCTTTTAAATAAATAAGATCGTATTTTTAGACTCTAGCACACCGAAAAAAACAACCTGGCAACCATCTTGAAAAAAGCTCGGCCGGTTGTGTGTAGACAAAAAAAGTGTCGGGCGGACATTTTTTTTGGGGGGGGAGGCCCTCCTCCATGGGGCAGGACGCTAAACAAGGTTTTTTTTTTTTTTTTGCCTTAAGATAGTCATGGTGGGAAAACTTCCCTCGAAATAGTTTTCCTAGAATCTGCTATAGTTTTTTGAGAAATGGGTCAAACAATAGTGTGGATCTCGCAAGTCCAAAACCCAATGTTTCAAAACAGTGGACAAAAATACACGTTTTCGTTCACTGTTTTGTCCGGACTCCGATGACCGATTGAGCTCAGTCTTTCACAGGTTTCTGTTGAGTCACATAAAGTGTGACTATTGGCCGGTGTGGTCTAATTGCTTTAAGCCAACTACTCTTTCCAATATTTCTGCTGATAGTGCAATTGAAGTCATTTATGTTGTATACACTTTTTAATAACCCCGGACAGTTTGATTTAACCTTCTGAGCATCACGAACTGTTAAGGTCATGGAAAAGGAGGTTGATACACATCAATGCAGTCACAACTGTGTTATTAGTTTACCATTATTATTTCTGACTACTAAATTGGTTCTTCTAAAATTAATTTTCCCGATTATTGCAAGAGGCATATTATGGCATTATTCACTGCAAACAAATACATCAGATGCATATTTGTCGTGTTAGTCGGATCGATGTCATTAAATTCTTTGAAATCTGTCAACTAAATTACCATGCACAAACTCTTCCGAACACATGTTTTTTATAAAGCACGAATAAATGCTTATCCAGGGAAAACCTTTTAAAAAAAATGTTTAAGCGTCACGTACAACGTGTGGCCCTGGGAACCCAAAAAAATCCACATAAAACACTATGGGGATTTACACACGTCCATACAGTGTTTTTTTACAGTGTTGAAGAATGTTTTCGGAAAAAGTGCTAAGAACAAATAAATGTCCGCAGAGTGTGTGCAACGCAGAGCTGTCTGTGTGTGTGTGTGTTTGTTTGTGTGTCTGTACCCGCAGTTCTGCCATTATTATCTTTCATCCATTTAAAGCAACGTTACTAATGGAAGGCAATAGTCTGGATCCCTCATTTGTAAAATGGGAATCAGCAGTGGTGATCGATAACCACACATGAGGAATTCGACGAAAGTACCGGTAGCACAATATTTCTATGTTCGGGGGATTATCAGGGAAATAAATCAAGGAATTCAAACCTAGGACCAAAGCTTTCTTGGTATTATGTTGAACTTGATATCACTGATCAATATACAAAATCAATGGCACAGAGTCAGATCTGTTATAGCAAATGCTGCACTCTAAAAACTTCCGGGTAAGAATTTACATAGAATCCGAGCTACAATTTGATTTTTTTTTACCCAGTCATCCTGAACTGGTAATGGGTCAGGCCCCGTATGACCTAGCCTTTTGTCAAGGCCTTCGTGTCTTGGAGCTGCGATGCCAAGCGACTGAAATGGGAGACCACGCACGCGAGTGGCGCAGCCACGAGGGCCTTTTCCCAACTTGTTTGCGGTTTCTTATGTGTTTCTTTATAATCTCGACGCCACGATGGCCTTGACAAAAGGCTACGTGTGATCCTGATCCGGGTCAATTCTGACCCGGAATTTTTAGAGTGCGGTTCCTCGAAAACGAGAGCCCTTTGCAAGCTTCCTTTTTCAGAAGTGCAGGAATTGACCGACTGTTATTGCACTCATTACAAATTCATCCATTTGTTCCGCTAAACTTCAGGCTTATTCAAGCTTATGAAACAGTGATGTATGTTTGTATATGAATGACTTGGCTCAAAAAGGATTTATCATAATTAAGAGAACATCTGGTCCCTTTTGCTGCATGCAATGCCTCACAAAAGTTTCGGGGAAAAACCTGGCATAATGGGTATGCAAAAAACTCTTCCAGGTAGTGACAACATCGACATTGAGTAATAGTTATTACCATTATTATTGGTAAAATAATTGTAATACCATGTGTTGCAACATCTACATACCACAGAGAGAACACATTTAACACTTTAGTGCACATGTAAATAAATATTTTACAAAGAAAACTTGTTAAGCATCCTGCCTTTTTTTTTTTAAGAAAGGAGGGCCCTTTTTTTTCTTTTTTTCTTTTTTTTTTAAATGGCCACCCGACACGTTTTTCAAGACAACCGGCCGGGCTTTTTTTTCCCAAGATGTTTGCCACCTTTTTTTTGTGTTTTGTTGGTATGCTAAAGTCTAAAAATACGATCTTATTTATTAAAAAAAAAAAAAAAAAAAAATCGTTAGAGATTGTTCACAATCCTTAAAAAAAAAATTAATTAAAAATAACAGGAATAATCGCCCTACCATCCTACGTTGGTTAGACGCATGCATGCATCGGTGAAAGTTATATTCAGTCAAGCAATACTTTATTTCCAAGCAATCAATCAATTATACGTGTATAAAGGTTAGGAATAAAGGGTGATTAAGTGGTGGTTATTAGGCACAAACAAAAACATGTTGCACGTCCTGCCTTTTTGAAAAGAGGAAGAAGGAGGGCCTTTTTTCTATCTTTTTTCAAAAATGGCCGCCCGACACAATTTTCAAGACAACCGGCCGGGCTTTTTTTCAAGATGGTTGCCACTTTTTTTCGGTTATGTTTTTTGCTCAAGACTAAAAATACGATCTTATTTATTTCAACATTTATTTTTTCGTCAGAGATCGTTAAAATTTATCCTCTTTTTATCGTAAAAAAAAAGAGAGACAAAAAAGGAGGAGGCCTCTAAACAGGAAGCGGGCGGGGACGCTAAACATGTTTTTTTTTTTTTACGAAATTGGTAAGGAAAAAATAACATTGTTTGAATTTTAGTCTGAAAGCTTATCGATATTAAGAAGTTCCCACTGGAACCTTTTTTCTCTGTGAGATATTTCCCTCTGAAATGACGTCATTTTCGAGAAAACAGTATCTGAAAACCTAACAATTACGCGCAACAGCTGATTTCGGTTGTTACAAATAAAATTTAAGGGCAGTGTGTTTCATTATTTTCCCCTGACCCACACAACGGATTAAGCCCACATTTTCACAGGATTGTTTATATTCGCGTCTGCATGGTTGATCACACAAAACATGAACACTGTTTTTCATTGAAAACATATTTGACGATTTGAATTAATGAAAGCTTCCGCTTCAAACAGACACAAATTCAGACCTTCATTGTTAAAGTGTGGGGTTGCAATCGCTCCCTTTTATGCGCTCGTTAACCCCGTTTTAATGTTTATAGTGAATCTTTAAAGTGCATGGAGGGGAAAGAAAACGTTATTCACGGCTGGAAGTTAACTACCGATGTGGCGTTTATTTGCCTTGACAAGTTACATGTAATAACAATCCACAAATCCCATCCAACAATCTGATACGCTCATATTAATCATCAGAGGTACTTACTGGCTTAAATTAAATATCATGAACAGTCAGATTTTTACTAAAACCGTGCTTTAATTTTACTTTGTTGACTAATGCGTGAATAATTATTCAAGGGGAGCAGGTTATAGCTCTACTTGAAATTCTGCAAAATGTGTTACGGTAAAGGCGGTGGATCCTTTTGGTAATTACTCAAGAAAAAAATCACCATACGTCCTTTCTTGGTAAGGAGCACCTGAGGTTTTGATCGAGTCCAAGATCCAAAGTCTGAGAAACAGTGAAACATACAAGAAGGTTTCTCAAGCCTCCGGTGACCAATTGATCTTAAATTTACTTCATGTATATGTTGGGTTACATAAATGGCGGATACTGGTCTTTGACAGTTAACCAATGCTGGCCGCGTGCTTTAAAGGCACATTACATAATTGGTTTTTGCTAACAAAACAGTTGCTTGCAGTGTATTACAATGCAAGCAACTGTGCTTAAAGCACTTTATGTAATCCACCATATACATAAACTGTCAAACTTGTAGAAGTTTGAGATCGATCGGCCATCTGGGTCACGAGAAAATAGTGAAAAACCGATTACACATTTGCATGAAATCATATAAATTCAACAAATGAATAAAACGTTCACTGAGCGATAAACTCCAATCGGAAAATTAGTTTATTCATTTCTCATCAAATATGGCATTTCAGACAGAAATATTTCAAGGGACGTTTTCTACTATCATCATCATTATACCGTGTAAGTTTGTATGTAAATCTGTGATCAAAAGTATATTTTACAAGTTTTGCTGTTACCAATTCTGTAATGCTCCTTTAAAGGCAAGAATATACTTTTGGTAATTGTCAAAGAATCACTTGGTGAAACCCAACATAATGCATAAAATAATAAACCTGTGAAAATTTGGGCTCAATTTGTCATCGAAGTTGCAAGAAAAAAATGAAAGAAAAAACACCCTTGTTGCATAGAATTGTGTGCTTTCAAATGCCTAAGAAAGACTGAAGCCTTTCTCAGATTCAAATATTTTAGTGAGAAATTACCTCTTTCTCAGAAACTACATTACTTCAGAGGAAGTCGTTTCTCACAATGTGTCATACTATCAGCAGCTCTCATGGTGCTCCTTACCAAGTAAGTTTCTATGGTAATGTATTTTTTGAGTAGTTACCAAAGTATCCACTGCCTTTAATCTTATCAATGTTGTGCACACCCTTCAATGGACATTGCATGATTGCAAAACCTCTGGATTCAGGAAATTGAACACCAACTTGCAGCTTAAAACTGCAGGCAGATTTGAAGTTTTGTCTTTTGTTTTATTTAAGTGGATGGTTGTTGGTGACTTTGAGTATAGACGAACTTCAAAATGGTTGGATTGGATTCGGTGATAGGATTTTTTTTTTTCCAATTAAAAACTAAATTGACTTTTTACAGGATTTGCATTTTTTTAGTGCAATTCTAACGAGTTGTTCAAGTTAATTTGTTTTTCAAAGTGGTCTTACGCAAGGATAGAGCTCATAGGAATGGCTGAGCGGAGACAAAGTACAAAGACGGATGCCCTTCGAGGACATATCAACGAGTACAATGCTGTTTCAAAAAGCAGTTTCTATTACCACAGATCCACCCTAGAACACCCATACCATTCACTCGTGATTAGTTATATCCATTGAAATTGAAGTGTGGGGACATTTGTTCACTGCTGATTGACTATTCATAACGGAGTGAACGTGCACTAATGCAAGTGTCTCGCTAGTGTCTCGCACTCAAATTACCTCCCATGGTTTTTTTGTATTTTTGTATTTTTTTTTTAATTGGAAGCAATTGATGCCGGCGAGCATCGCTGGTAATCGGTGCAATCCACTGGGGAATCCAACAGCCTGGGTTGTCACGCAGTACGAATTATCCATCTCAGATTGTCAGTGTTTACCAGGGATAGTGGGATTACCAGTTGATGAAACAATAGTTTCAGCTGCTCCATTACTGACGGAGTGTGATACGCACAGCTGGTAAAACAAAGTCCAACACTAATAACGATCATGGAAATAAATGTACCGCTCAGACTCAAAAGTAGTTCATGTTGCATTCATAGAGTTGAGGTTAGTGACCTCGGACTGGATCAAACAACATGGAGGGAGGTTTAAGATGAGGGGATGGAGAGAGGTTTAAGATGAGGGGAGGGAGGGAGGTTTAAGATGAAGGGATGGAGAGAGGGTTAAGATGAGAGGATGGAGGGAGGTTTAAGATGAAGGGATGGAGAGAGGGTTAAGATGAGAGGATGGAGGGAGGTTTAAGATGAAGGGATGGAGAGAGGGTTAAGATGAGAGGATGGAGGGAGGTTTAAGATGAAGGGATGGAGAGAGGGTTAAGATGAAGGGATGGAGAGAGGGTTAAGATGAGAGGATGGAGGGAGGTTTAAGATGAAGGGATGGAGAGAGGGTTAAGATGAAGGGATGGAGAGAGGGTTAAGATGAGAGGATGGAGGGAGGTTTAAGATGAAGGGATGGAGGGAGGGTTAAGATGAGTGGATGGATGGAGGTTTAAGATGAGAGGATGGAGGGAGGTTTAAGATGAGAGGATGGAGGGAGGTTTAAGATGAAGGGATGGAGAGAGGGTTAAGATGAGTGGATGGAGGGAGGTTTAAGATGAGAGGATGGAGGGAGGGTTAAGATGAAGGGATGGAGAGAGGGTTAAGATGAGTGGATGGAGGGAGGTTTAAGATGAGAGGATGGAGGGAGGTTTAAGATGAGGGAAGGGAGGGATGTTTAAGATGAGGGGAGGGAGGGAGGTTTAAGATGAGAGGATAGAGAGAGGTTTAAGATGAGGGAAGGGAGGGATGTTTAAGATGAGGGGAGGGAGGGAGGTTTAAGATGAGAGGATAGAGAGAGGTTTAAGATGAGGGAAGGGAGGGATGTTTAAGATGAGGGGAGGGAGGGAGGTTTAAGATGAGGGGATGGAGTGAGGTGTAGTGGAATGAGGGTGCATTAGGATGTTTGAAAGGTTTACCTTAAAATAACTTTGAATTGTCATTTCACTTAGGCCCCTATAAGTCGGGGCCCAATTTCATAGAGCTACTGAAAACAGTGCTCCACTAATTTGTGCTAGGCAAAAATATGCAGGAAATCGCAGCCACGGATTGTACACGCGACATGGTATTTTCCTGGGGTGGTAACCTTCATCTAGTAAGCATAATTTGGTTGGGCTTAGCTGCTTTTTGAGCTTAAGTAGCTTTATGAAATTGGGCGCATGTGTGTTGTGGGAGTGCGTTAGTGTGAAACAGTGAACATTTGAATGATTAACGTTTTGAGCATTCATACTTAAATCTGGGGGAGGCGGTAGGGCAATTGAAACCTTGGCAGTTTTGGGAGTATACAGCTTAAGCCTGTTTTAAAGTATGATTTATGTTATAATTATTGTGGGTTTTTTTGTATGTCAACATAACAGTAGTTTTTTTATGATGATGTGTCCAAAATTACAAATTCCTGTGATTTTTTTGTTTGTTTGTTTTTTAATCATTGGTTAAAAATTACATATTGAATTGTCATTTTCTTTACTATTATAATCATATCACAATATACCTGCTTGAAAAATAGTTATGAAGCAACTGTGCCCAATTTCATAGAGTTACTTAAACACAAAAAGTAGCTAAGCACAACAACAATTATGTTTACCATGCCCAGAATAAGGTTACCGGCCGAAACAACATAATCACATGTACCATTTGAGACTGGTATCCTGCTTGTATCTGATATAAATCAGAAATTCGTTCAGCGATTTTGTCTTTGAATTTGAGCCCAGCTGAGGATGCTCTGTCTCTTTGAGTTACAAATCAGTGGCTGGTTTGAAAAACAAAATGAAACGAGGGGCGGGCGGGGGGGGTGGGTTGAGGCAAAGCGGGCCTTTTCACGCAACTTATTAGAGGCAACCAACGTGTCTAAAAGGTAACACAAAATGTAGCAGTACAATGGGCAGATCTCCCATATAGTGTCTCGCTATACTCAAGAAAAAGTAATGTGTACATTGAAAAGTGAACATATTCCTTCTTGGAGAGTGCCTGAGCAGAACAGGTTGCCTGTTATTTTCCTCTTGTGCAAATTACATATCATTTTGCAACCCTTTGCCATAAGTCCCTATACGTGCCTGCACATTATTGATGGGGTGTAACTATGAGCTTGCATAATTTCTGAGAATTACACATGGTGACCACGTAAAACAATGGGGAAGCAGGCGAGGCAAGGGACAGTGGAATGTGTAACGTCGGCCTATCTTATAAATTCGATTTGTTTATACATTATAAATACTAATGTAGTACACAGGCTTTTATTCGTGTTTGAACATTTTTAATTGGTTTTAATGTGGCGGGGGAGGCAAGGGGAACAGGACTTTGAACCGGCCGACCAAAAATATGATTTGATAATCTTTTGTGATAGGCTTTTATACGTGCTTGGACACTATTTAAGGAGTAATAGGAGCATGCATTGGGATTACAAAACTTGTGCAATGTGAAAATCGCCAGCTTTAGACCTAGATTCCATGGCAGAATTTCCGAGAAAAGTATTTTAGGACTACCATGTTTATCATGACGTGTTTTTAATACGCTGCCGATACCGTTGTACACGAACAATTCAGCATGTCATGAACTATACTATAGTTCTCAACAACAACAACAACAACGACGACGACGACGACGACGACGACGACGACGACGACAACGAAGATCACGACAACGACGCCGGCGGCGGCGACGACAACAGCAGCAGCAGCAGCAACAACAACAGCAGCAGCAACAACAACAGCAGCAGCAGCAGCAACATCAACAGCAACAGCAGCAACAGCAACAGCAGCAGCAACAGCAGCAGCAGCAACAGCAGCAACAGCAACAGCAGCAACAGCAACAGCAGCAACATCAACAGCAGCAACAGCAGCAACAACAGCAGCAGCAGCAACATCAACAGCAACAGCAGCAGCAGCAGCAGCAGCAGCATCAACAGCAACAGCAGCAACAGCAGCAACAGCAGCAGCAACAGCAGCAGCAACATCAACAGCAGCAACAGCAACAGCAGCAACAGCAACAGCAGCAGCAGCAACAGCAACAGCAACAGCAACAGCAACAGAAACAGCAACAGCAACAGCAGCAACAGCACAGCAACAGCAACAGCAACAACAACAAAACAACAACAACAACAGTTCAACATTTTTTAAGATAGGTCCAATCGATACGGTATTTAAACGTTGGAAGTGTGTCTTCTCTCTTTGTGGAGAACACTACTACTTTAAAGAAGCAGACTAAATCTTAAAAGGGTTGAGGTATTTTTCAATTTCAGAGTGTCGTTATTTTCTGTCCTTAAATACGGTCTCCAAGGTCAAATTCAGTTTTATGATGCACCCCTTTTCCAATAAAAAGAGTCCTCGTGAAAGTGGAAAATAATTTCAAGTCTCTAACTTCACGTTAAAATTATGTTAAATATCGTTTTATTTAATATTCTTTCACAGCAAAAATTGGGCAGCAGATACAAATAGGTCTGTACATTTCAAAGAGAAATTGTTGCGCCAGTCAAAAGGTCAAATTTGATGCTATTTCGAATGAATATCATCAAAAATCAGGAATAACTAAAAATCACTGGTAGAAAAATGTACAGAACAAAAAAAAATATTTAAAAGTGTGACGTAAACGAACGTTTTTATTTATTTTGACAACAAATTTCACTTGGGACCGGTTGATTATTTTAATCCTATGTAAATGTAGAAATATACAGTAAAACTGACCTCTGAAATTTCTTTTCAAAAGGTGGTCGCGTTTTTGAAATATCGCCAAAATCCGCAGCAATCAATGTCCACGCATAGAGAATAACCTCTATATATAAATTCACGATCCGAGAAACGTTTCTCAGATTCAAATTTTGGGGGATAAAAACTGACATTTGTTTCTATATCCACATTTTTTTGAATTGAAATATTTCTCAAAATGCTTTATACTATCGAAAGTCAGTTTGTAATGCCATTAACTTTTAGAGTGTTTACCAATCGTGTACCTTCCCTTTAAAGGTATCAAACACAGTGGCATTTTACACCATTTTAAAGGTACACACCGGCTTCGTTGGGCTATTTTGGGCTACAAAATAGACTAAAACATGATTCCAAAGGTCTTCCTGAAATGGAGAAGATTGTTTCATAAAAGAAACCATCAAATTTGGCCGTTTTCGAGCATTTTTCAAAAAACGAAGGTCACGTGACTTTTCGGAACCAAAATGTGGTTCCAAAAAGTCACGTGATCTTCAGATTTAGTTTTTCTTCCAGCCGTATAAAAGTAAATTACTGAACCAAGTTCAAGTATTTTTTTTAAAACAATTATTCATGAGTATTTGGCTAAAAAGACTATGTATTCAGTTTATGGATGCAAGTTGTAAATAATGATGAAAAATTGAACGTAAGATTCGCATTCAGAGAGTCCGTGCACGGAAGCGTGTTTTACGGCGCATCAGCGTGGGGAGCTAGCGAGTAAACCTTGGGGGCATGTCCCGCACAGCCGGTGCAGTGTCTCGCCGGGCCAGAGAGACAAACCACGGAGGCATGAACTCGGAGCCTGTGGAGGGGTAGGGAGCCAGACCATTAGTTACGTTTTGTTTTACGATGGTTTTAGTCTGTAGCCCTAGCTATTATCCCCTAACTATTGTCAAGTTACGTGCCTGCGCTACACACGCGGCGGGACGACAACGAATACCTGCACGGTGTGGATCGGATCGGACTGTGTTTATGTCGTTTTTTTAATTACACGTGAATTTGTGCTTGTTTGATATGAAGACTGGATCCTTATGCCTCGCCATTGTTATAATTAATACATAAACAGATCACTAGTCTACATGATTCCAATGTCACGTAAACTTGACAGTTGCAACGGCTGGAAAAGCGTATACGCTGACTTTTTGATGATTTTTTACAACAACCATCGAAAAATTATTGTCTGTGATTCAACATCACTAAATTAGGTAAACAGTAAGCCGGTGTGTCCCTTTAACGTGAGGTTATAGGCTTGTAAAAACTTTTCATAAGGACTCTATCTATTGGAAAATGATTGCATGACGAAACTGAACTTGACTATATGAAGTCCCTCTTTAAAGGGAGTCTGAAATGCCAACGAAGTACATGGATGCAACATTTTCGTCTTAAATTCTACTTTATCCGAGACTACTTTCCCGAGTATCACTCGATGTCTTATTTTTTTTCGAAATAAGCCCACTGTGTACGTCAACTTAATCCCCCGTGACAGACACGAATCTTTGGTCTGTGTTTTCACTTGAACGTGACTACCCTATTATGATGAAATTTTCACGGATGGTGGGTTTATAGAAAACTAGAGCACTGGAATGTATTCACTTTGACTTGAGAACAAAAATATAGAATTTCGTTTTTGATACAAAGGGTTGCTAAAGAGCATTAAGAATGGATAGGTTGCAATGTGACGTAAATCGGCCGTCTTTACGGGCAATTTGGAACACACGGTCATGCGTTATTCGCGTGAGAATGGCGTTTCACACTTCACAAGACTCATTGCACGATTGGTCAGTGAACAACGCGGCTGCAGTAACAATTCAAGCGCTTGATTGACGCGCCTGCAAGCCAAAATGCAATTCGCCCGCACAGAAGGCGTCTATAGACCGACCCATTAAGCTCCACCTCCTTAACATATTGACCAATCACGGCATTGGCTGCATCACCACTGCACACGTGGGCAGCACTTGTGCATCCCTCCAACGCCACACTCACGACATGAACGTGCGCGCTTTAAGTACGCGCGCAAGCAAGTTTACTTTTCTAGAGGGGTTTTAGCTAGTCTGGTTCCCACAACAGACGTCGAGGAATCTTTGGTCAGGGAACCAGACTAGGTTTTAGCGTGTCGGACTTTTGCCAGACTTTCGGTGGCGTAGCCAAGGTTGTGATTGGTCAACACGTAAGGGGCGGAGCTTAATGGGAACTATCTATACACAAATAACACCGCAAAGCTGAGTAATCACACATTTTCCCGAAGTTTTCGACAGGCAGGTTTAATTGTATTGAAGTGAACAGGATTGAAAGAGCTGACAAAATACTCTCAGCAGTGTTCATGTTTTGTGTGATCTACCAAATGAAATAACAAACCTGTGCACATTTTTGACTTAATCCGTTGTGTGAGTCAGAAGAAAACAGTGACAACCCTTGCACAATTTTCAGCAAGTAAACACATTGCCCTTAATTTTGGTTGTAACAACCGAAATCAGCTGTCCCTTTTTCAGTTTTTTAGGTTTTCAGTTACAGTTTTTTCGAACGTGACTTCATTCCAGAGGGAAATACTTCACCGAAAAATTGTATAGTATGAACTTCATAATCAGTTAGCTTCCAGACTGAAATTAAACTATGATGTTTTTGTCCCCACTAATCCTGTACAAAACATTTAAAAGAGAAGACAGAGTTTTAAAGGCACTGGACACTATTGGTAATTACTCAAAATAATTGTTAGCATAAAAACTTACTGGGTAACGAGCAATGGAGAGCTGTTAATAGTATAAAACATTGTGAGAAACGGCTCCCTCTGAAGTAACGTAGTTCTTGAGAAAGAGGTTATTTCTCAGTAAAATATTTGAATTGATTTTGAGACCTCACGCGTGAGGTCGAAATCAAGCATCTGAAAGCACACAATTTCGTGTGATAAGGGTGTTTTTTCTTCCATTATTATCTCGCAACTTCGACGACCAATTGAGTTCAAATTTTGGCAGGTTTGTTATCTTGTGCATATGTGTTGAGATACACCAAGTGAGAAGACTGGTCTTTGACAATTACCAAAGGTGTCCAGTGTCTTTAACAGTGTTGTACTTCAAAAATCAAAATTGTACATTACTTGTTTGTTGTGTGTTCCAAATCCAATCCAGATCAGCCATGACAGTTCGTACAGAAGAACCTCAGACGCCTTCAGTTGATTCTGAGAGCAAAATGACGAATGAGTAAATGCGTAAGAAAGTACCATACGTTAAAGCAGACAAATTTCAGAATAGTTTTGTCAAGTCGTTTAACAGATCTGTTTGTATGAGTGTATTCTCGCCGATTCTGGTTGATTGATGAATAGAAGTATTTTCCAATCTTACGGGGAGAGCACTCTGTGCATTCATTTCTAAGAATTTATGTCAGATACAAAAAATGCTTCAAAGAAACAGTAACAATGAGAAACTAACTTGATACGTCTACCTTTTCCTTTCCTAACCACCCACAACACCCATACCTCGAAGAGGGGGGGGGGGCTTACATGTTAATATTCAACTTGTTAAAAACAATTTTTTGTAGACAAGGGAAAGGCAACTAAAATCAGATTCACTGTTTTCACGATAATGGCAAACCGATCGACGTACTTACAGTGGGTCGAGACTTCATTTTTAGTGAAAATAATTGCTGTGCAAAGAGTATAGGGCCTATAAATCTTTTCGTGATCAATTGAGGCCAACTTTGAGCCCCTTCGGTTTTTTTTTCTCGCCTAGTCTACAGAAACAAATAAGCGTATAACAACTCAAATCAAAATCGACGAGTGTTTTGTAAATAATGTCTGAAATAAAACATGCACACACTGTTTCAAGGAATATGCGTGCACCTGTTTCAAATAAACAATTTGTATGGGCATGGTTTCAGAAGTTATGTTTGTTGAAAACAGGCAGTTTCAATTACTTAACCTACATTTCATTGAAACCAAAAAAAGTTTAAAGGGACACACCGGCTTCGTTGGGCTATATTGGGCTACAAAATAGACTAAAACACGACTAAAACATAACCAAAGGTCTTCCTGGAAAGGAGAAAACCGGTTCCTGAAAGAAACCATCAAATTTTGCCGTTTTCGAGCATTTAAAAAACAAAGGTCACGTGATTTATCCAAATCAAAATGTTGTTCAGATAAATCACGTGATCTTCGAAGTTAATTTAACTTCCAGCCGTCTATAAATAACTGAACCAAGTTTAAAAAAAATCTTTTCAAAAGTTATTCATAAGTATTTGACAAAAAAGACTATGTGTTCAGATTGTGGATACAAGTTGAAAATAGTGATAAAAAATCAAACGTAAGATTCGCATACAGAGAGTCCGTGCAACGGAAGCGTGTTTACGGCGCATAAGCGTTTGGAGCTAGCGGGACGTAAACCTTGGGGCATGTCCCGTACAGAAGGTGCCGTGTCTCGTGGGGCATGAACTCGGACCTTTGGCCGCGTTTTGGTTTCTTTACATTTTTCGGTAAGTACGTGATATTTTGATGATTTTGTTTTTACAACAGCCATTTAAAAATTATTGTCTGTGTTTCCACATCACTATATTAGGTAAACAATAAGCCAGTATGTCCCTTTAAATGAATGTGTTTCTACCCAAACCAATCATGTACCGTCTCCTTTTGATAATTATTTGTGTAGACTGAACAGTTTGATAAATGAACACTGTCAAAAGAAGAAGAAGAAAAGAACACAAAAAGGGGCTCAAGTTTCAAGAAAATTAACAACTTCCACGGGTCTTGAAGCTCAACACTTTCACTAGACCAGAAGTAATTTATGTTTTACCAAATCCTAAAATTAAATTTGCATTTTTGTTTCCAATTGCTGAACGAACTTTTATATAGGAGAGAGTTTGGAACTAATTAGTGTTTTGATGATTAGAAGGTCTAGACTATCGAACGCTGATTTAAGGATTAGCCATGTTTCTACCTGTTTCAAATAGACAATTTTTATGGGCAGCTTTGAGAAGTAATGTTTGTTGAAAACAGGCAGTTTCAATTACTTAAACTATATTTTATTGAAACCAAAAAGTCTGAATGAATGTTTTTTTCTACCCAAACCAATCTTGTACCGTCTCCTTTAGATAATCATTTAAAGAAGAAGAAAAAAAAAAAAAAAGAAAAAAAAAATTCAAAAGGGGGGGCTCAAATTTCAAGAAAATCTTCACTTGACAACTACCACGGGTCTTGTAGCTCAACATTTTCACTGGACCAGAAGTATTTTTTTTTTTTTTTACAAAAACCTAAATGTAGATTTAAACTTTGGTTTCCATTTGCTGAACGAAATTTTTAAGGACAGAGTTTGGAACTGACAAGCGTTTTGGTGATTAGAAGGTCTAGACAATCGAACACTGATTTAAGAAATATGCGTGCACCTGTTTCAAATAGACAATTTATGGGCAGCTTTGAGAAGTAATGTTTGTTGAAAACAGGCATTTCAATTACCTAAACTACATTTTATTGAAACCATGAAGTTGGAATGAATGTGTTTCTACCCAAACCAATCTTGTACCGTCTCCTTTAGATAATTATTTGTGTAGACTAAACAGTTTGATGAATGGACACTGTCAAAAGAAGAGGAAGAAAAGAAGACAAAAAGGGACTCAAGTTTTAAGAAAATATTTACTTAACAACTCGGGTCTTGAAGCTCATCACTTTTACCGAACCAGTTTAATTGTTACCAAATCCAAAAATTAAATTTGCATTTTTGTTTTCATTTGAACGAACTTTTATGAGTTTGGAACTGACAAGTGTTTTGATGATTAGAAGGTATAGACAATCGGACACTGAATTAACGAATATGCGTGCACCTGTTTCCTGGGGGCGACCCATTTATGGGTCACTGTGTACCGGAATCTGTGTCAAAATGACCCGGAAATGGGTCGAACTGACGTAGAGTCCGAGCTAAATCCAATTTTTCAGCCTTACCCGTAAATGGGTCGGCCCTGCTGGAACCCAGACTTGTGAGTTTTGGTTTGTTTGTTTTTAGAGCAAGGGTATGTTCAAAGACATGCCCAAAATACATACATAGGCCGCAAGTTGCGCGGCGTTGATGCTTTATCATTACTTATTCAGCACTTCATTCCGCAAGTTGAATTTATAAGACGTGGAATAAGGGGGGAAACGACGACGGCAACTGGTGTGGGGAAAATTGCCTTACCCCTGGGAAATTTCACGAGAAACACCTAATCAATGAAATAACAGAACATAAGCGGGCATACCATTAGTGGAAACATGAAATGTCTTTTTGGTTAGACTATGATATGAGTTACAGCCATCAGGCCGTCAGGCTAATTAATATAGACTGCGCAAGTCTTGCGTGTATTTGAACTTCCGGGACCAAGTTGGTCCCAACTATATTGAGCTTTACGTGCGCGCGATTCTGTTTCTTAAACTACTCAAGTTATTTTAGCTTATTTTATAGTTAGTTTATGGCTATATTATTACACATATGGACTGGCAGTAAGGTATATGGGGCGCCGTATGACTTTATTGCGAAACCAATACGCCTATATAGAATGAAACACAAAGTATAGACCAAAACAAATATATATGTATAGGCCGAATCAAATATAGAACGAAACCGATATATGCGCCTGTATGGGTGGGGCTATTTTGCAGAATAGCAGATGGTGGTAGCCTGTTCCAAACTGACATAGTTCTTGGGAAGAAGGCAATACAATATTGTTGGGATGATTAAAGAGGTGTATTTAAGTGGATGATCGATTCGTTGTGAGATATTTGTAGCATCCTGAAAGCACCGTGAAAGTGTAATATTGACTCAGTTGTTGTAGTGAATTTTGTAGTACATAGTGCATAAATTCGTCCCAGTGTGTGTCGAGCAGAACGAGGTTGACCGCTCTCTCACCCTGGTATTGGATCATTTGCATATCCAAAAATTTTGGATACGTATGCAAATTAGATTAGTCTGGCTGCTTTTCGAAATTCACATCTTCGTCATAGTCTCGTGGTCCGGTACAAGATTTAATAAGTGTGTACGGTGTAATTCTTCTAGACACTATGAATATGGAACATATGCTAATATTGTAAAGTAGTTGTCCAATCAGGGTCTAAGTAAGGAGTTTTCCCCCATAGTACATTGTTGGATCAGACGGCGGGTTGTGAAGTAGATCCCAGATTAGTTGTTCTACAAGCGGTGTGATAATGAGTTGTAGTTCGATAGTCAGAAAAGACAAATCTGGCGGCATTCTTTTGGATCTGCTCGAGATGGTTTATATCAGTGGTATTATAGTGTTGGGGTTCCAAACTTCGCATGCATACTCAATTTGTGGACGAACATAGGGATGTGTATAGGCTCTTGCCTTAACCTGTTGTGAGCACGGCGATAATTTTCTTCTAAGAAGACCTACGACTTACTTCATGTTTGTTTAAATAAAGTATATGAACATTTCGGAGACACCCTCGACCAAAAACCGGGCATGGTATATGTGCCAGTAGCAATAATAAAGTGTTATGTTTTGGTCCTGTTATCCCTTAATACACAGTAAAATGTGAAGATCTATTTTTATTTGGGAAAGGGTATAGACGGATGAATGAAACGTACTGACGTTCTTATCGTTTCCCCGTCCCCTCGCCCAACCAGCTAACGCACTCTAGCCAGTATCATGCTAATTGAAAAACAGCAAATATTAACTGAAGGTGACAGCACACATTTTCAAATGATATACCGTACTTTTGTCTGAGGCAAGGTACGGTAATTAACAAAACAGTCGTAAACAAAGTAATTATTGATTGATCATCAATGATTGATTTATTGAAATGTCAACAGGTGTATTGTTATTGTTTGAAAGCATTGTTTGTCATTGCACTGTGGAGGTCATTGCACGATACACTTTTCAAGTTGTGTCTCCTTTATTTCAGTGAATATCAAGCAGTGGGAACATATCTCGTCCCAAACATTTATTTGTTTATTTATTTATTTAATTATTTGTATTATTATTATTAGTTATTTTGTTTTATTTTATTTTATTTATTTTCATTTATTTTTATTTAGTTATATATATTTTTTTTCTATTTTTTTTTTATTTATTTTTTATTTTTTTGTATTATTATTATTATTATTTTTTTTTTTTTGGGGGGGGGGCATTTCATTTACACAAAGTGTGACATTGAGTAAAGAAAATAAGATCAGTTCCATTACCTTAGTTTGTCATAGTTTTGTGTCATAATTGTCTTCGATAATTGAACACAATTTCAACAAGGTTGTGGGAATTAACGGGGGACACCAAGTACTTCAATTGTCTCAATTATACTTAGGTTGTCACCTTTTAAACACACTAGCATACAGGTTGAAAAAAAACGCCATGGTTTTGTTTTCATTAATGGCTCAGACTACAACAATTGAGAATTGAAGTTATTTACGTCCACATGAAGTCAACAGCCAGCTGGCAAAATATTAAATTAAAGTTCCGTCAAGAATAACAAGACCATCTTTGCTCTACTGATGCGTTATGATGGTATGGTACTTAAAATCACAGATACCAACATTAAAACTGCAGTATCATTACTTCCTTCTTAAAGGTATTGTACATTGTAATAGCTCAAAATCAGTGTCCACATTTTGTGAGATTCAACATATGCATGAACAAACAAACCTGTGAAAGTTTGAGCTCAATTGGTCATCGAGGTCACGAGAAAACAGTGAAAAGAGACCTTATGTGTTTTCTGTTTTTTCAAACATCGAGTTTTTATCAATACGCATGATAAAAACTATTGTTTTACTCATTTCTCAGAAACGATAGCATTTTAGGCAGAAGTATTTTATGGAACCCTTTCTACCATTACTTACTTTAAATCATGTAAGTTATGTGTGAATCTGTGAACATTTGTGTTTTTCGGTCTTACCAATAGAGTAAAGGGCCTTTAACCTTACATTATGAAGTTAACGATGAAACAGAATTACAAGGGCACATCGTTTCCTAGGGGTCCCATGTTCATGGAATGACCCATCAAACTTGATAGTTAATTAATTCCCCCTTGTTTCAAAAACCTTGTGTAAAGTGTTGGCTCTGATGAAAGAGGCCTGCTGGGTGGTCTCGACGTTTCGACTACACTCGACAGACTCCCGGGTCAGAATTGAGCTGGATTCCCGGGTCGCGTGTGCCATACCCATATCTGGGTCAGTGTGACCCGGACTCAGTGACCCGAAACTTTGTCAAACTGACGCAGAATCCGAGTCAAAATTGCATTCTGTAACCAGTTTGCCAGTCAGCCTGACCCAGAAACGATTCTGGCCCCATTTAGGCCATACGAGGTAAATTGTATCTTCTCGTCCCGTTCCGACCCATGTGGGTCTAAGAGAACTCTGTAATTTTTTAACGGAGTAATTGCTGGAGATTATGATTCCGAAAAGCTCTCCACAAAAACGACAGTCAATTTTGAGAAATTAATGACCAAACATTGCACTAATAATCGACAGCGATCGAACACTGTTTACGGTTGTGACTCTGGGTCAATTCCGGGAGTTTTATTTTCATTTATATTTTATTTGTATGACGAATACCAGAGCATCGTGTTTGAAACGTGATGAGAACAAAATAACCAGCTCCTTTTAGAATCATCTCATCTACAAACGATACTATTACATGGTAGACTCAAAATAATTAATTAGTTTGTTAAACCCACGACACAAAGCCTCAAAATCTTCATTAATAACTGACAACCCTACAGCTGCTCACAGAAGTCAATGGAATTTCGTCAACAAGCTTCTTTTTGTTAATGAGAAAAAAACGTGACAGTTCTCTCCAGGGTTCAAACGCAGAACCATGTTTGTAAATGGTTTAAATCTCTTATCAAGGATTTAACAAAAGAGTATTTATCGGCTAAATTCTGAAAGAGGCGGCCGACTTGTTGGTGAACAGGATATGTTTTATAATATTAATTGCAATTCCGCAGGTGTGTGTCACGTGATCGGCACATTGATTATAGTCTATTCACAGGTCTGTTGAGTTGGTCAATTGCAAACAAGTTGATGTGCGTGATCAGGTCATATCTCCAAGCAATATAATTGGATGACGTGATGTGTTTTGTACATTCAAAACGAAACTTATCTCCCTGTATATAAAACCGTATTGGGCAAGAGCCCCAAATATTGATAACTACAGGGCAAAACTAGCCCGCTGTACATTGTCTAGTAAAAACTGTTATACGGGCTAGTAAACACCACTTCTCAACTTGCCGTGGGCTACTAAAACTGTGCAACTTACTTGTTTCTTCCTTTTCAGATGTGAATGATACATTTTTAAAATGTATTAATTCAGTTTAGTGTGTGAATGTATGGCTTAATTTAACCAAGAGCAAATATTGGTAGTGGTAGGCAAACTTGTCACGCACCGTAACAAACTTATTGCCATTATGCCGTTATTTGTTTTACAAATTGACTTTAAATTGGAAAACAGGATGATTGACGCTTTTTGTGATGTGGCTTTGTTAGTGAGATAAAAACAGGTGTTTGCTAATTGGCTTTTTACAGAGAAATATTAATATCGGTTAATTTTTGTAATGATGATGAAACTTCCCGTCGGGTATTTATGCAAACTGTTTTGGTAGCATAAGTTCTCTCGGCTGCCTTTTTCATGATCGGTTGGGTTACGCTAACGCTAAAGAAATACTAGTGTTAAAGGAACATTACAGAATTGGTAATTGTAAAATATACTTTTGATCACAGATTTACATAAAACTTACACGGTCTAATGATGATGATAGTAGAAAACATCCCTAGAAATATTTCTGTCAAACTAATTTCCGATTGGAGTTTATCGCTCATGAGCGTTTTATTCATGCATTGTATAACACATGCAAATTTGAAATCGGTTTTGCACTATTTTCTCGTGACCCAGATGGCCGATCGATCTCAGGTTTGTCAGTTTATGTATATGGTGGATTACATAAAGTGCTTACACTGCCAGCAACTGTTTTGTTAGCAAAAACCAATTCTGTAATGTTCCTTTAAAACAATGTTATAAAAACTGCAAGTTGGATATAGAACCTTCTCATCACAATGTTTCACAAGTCACCGATTGCAGAAGTTAACCAAAAAACATATCAATCGTATCAGGTTGTATACCTTCACGTAACACAACAATCGGTTTGAGCAAAATGTGGTTTCCGAGAGGTCCATGACGAGCGTCTATCAGTATTTGTAGTTTGAGATTGTGGCACGTTTGAGGTCCCAACTTTGCCACTTGCCGTAATCAGCGCCCAGATTAAACAAAATCTATTACGAGCATGACAGTTACTGGCCGAGTCCGAATAAGGAGCTGTGGCAGTGATTGTGAAGTGAACTTGCATTGAAGGGTGCACCTCACCAAATAATCTCCCATAGCATACAGTGCAAAATGCTAAATATTCAAAAATACACGAACAATTATTAATTGACTCATGAACTTTTATTCTCTGCTGAATTTTATACGGGGAGTCCCTGGGCCCGTCGAGTTATTCACCCTCCAAATAAAAACACCCCTACACAGGTGTAATTTTCAAAACGTCCGAGCATAAAACTTGAAAAATGTCCCTACACCTCTCAGCAAATAGGACCATATTATTTCAGGCCTATGTCATCCAACATACCTCAAGTTGGAAGTCAACAACCCCGGGTCACAATTGGGCAACATTTTTACCCTGAAACACTTTCTGGGGGCTCTCAAACCTGTCTGATATATAAGATTCTGAGGGCCTACAAACAATTAATGAGCTCGACGCTCTGTTTTCTCCTATTTGGTTAGGGTGCACCCTGAAGCACAGGATGCCCGTACACCCTAAACAGCCGCCGTCGCAAACAACTATTTGGACACGGTCTTATATCAAATTGTTGGACGAGTTGAGAATCTGTTATAATGGGCATCGTGAAAATCAGGGCCCAATTTCAAAATACCATGACCGATGTGGGGGCCGAGGGCACCCTCACCATATGTCCCCATACTTTAACACACTAATTGTTCTCTTGTACAATCCCTTAAAGTGAAATTCTCTAAAGAATCTCTGAGTTTCCAAGCACACAATGAAGACACAATAGGGGGCGGGGTACCACCATTCCTCATATCGAGCACCCATGGCTCTGCTAACCGCGGAATTCTGCGCTTAAGGCCAATAGAATCACACACTTTACAGGGCGCAGGTGCAGAATTTCGCGGTAAGCAAAGCTATGAAATTGGGTCCTGATGACATGCACGTATTATGCCTGGCATTCAGACACAGTCATGAGGTTAGCGTCGACTCCCTGACTCAACAAACAATATTTAATTTCCCCAGTTCCCATACAGTTGCAGCTGGTATTGATTTGTTACAATAAACAATATTGCGTTTTGATAGAATTCTCCAAAAGAGATACAATGCGCTGAAAGTGGCGTCAAGTTGCCGGACCCTATCACGGACGGGTTAAAAGAGGTAAAACTTCCCAGCGTCAAGTTCCAATTTGAACGGTTAACGCCAACAAGTTATCGGTCTTTTAACATTCAAGGTCCAACAATTCATTTTTTATAACAACAGCGTTTACTTTAGATACAGATTGTGTGATTAGCATGGAATAATTTCAACTCATGGTTTCATTTTAAAACAGTGTTGACTTTTGACATGTTACAGAATAAGAGAATGAATTTAACTCACGATTCTTAAATCCGGAAATATGAAATTTATGAATGTACATAATTGACTTAAAGGCACAGTACACCTTTGGTAATTGGAGCCTACTGATTGTGTTAATCCTATATAAATGTAGGTACATACAATAAAACGTTCACTTTAAAAGGTGGTCGCGTTTTTGAGATATCACAAACAAAACGGAGCGAATATTTCCACGCAGGAAGAATATTCCCCATAGGAATACACAGTATGAGAAACTTTTTAAATTTTGGGGTATAAAAAGTGACATATTTTCCATAACCATAATGTACTTCGAAGTTAAAAGTTTCTCAAATTTCATTATACTACCCAACGCTGCTGTACTTCTTACCAAGTAAGTTTTTATTGCCATTCATTTTCAGAGTCAATACCAAACGTGTACTATGCCTTTTAGTATACAAAAAATGCACCGGAAATAAAAATAATATTATTTTGGTTTTAGTTTCCACCGAGTTTCCTTACTACACTCAGTACTTTCAGAGTCATTTGTCATCGAAAAAAAAAGTTGCTCAGTAACAATATTCATTTTGGAAAAATTGGGGGCGTTTAGAGTAATTGTATTGATCAATGAAAGCGCCTTAGGCCTATACACTATACCCCTGTTCATTGGACCTTTCACATAATGAAGCCATGACGTCTTCAAAGTTGACACCGACAGCCAAAGGGAGCGAAAACGTGTCGCTGGTCGATCACACAGTGAACGATGTTCACCCCGACACTGACAGGCATGCACCCATTTACTCATGGGTGATGAGAAGCACAATAATGCCCAAGGACACGAGCGTCACGACTGGGATTCGAACCCACACTCTGATGACTGACTATTCATTATATTAACAAATCCAGTTACATACCGGGGGCATTAATGAATAGAGCAATTCTAACATCAGGCATGCAACTGTAACTTCACTAAAAAAGAGGAAAATACAAAATTTCTATGATTTTGTATAGTATTTTTTCCATTTTGAATGGAAAAACTGAGATTAAAAAAAGAGGAAATCAGCTGATCCGAGGAAAAGTTGCATGCCTGTAACATATAGGTTTTTTTTAATAGGATTACTACAATTTGAATGAAATGATATGCAAAGTAATTTCTATTTTTAAGAGAACAACCTTTCTAAAAATTTGAGTTCTGTAGAGGAATAATTGTTTTGTTTGAAAATGTTGCTCGGTGCTTGTCACCAGCCGACAACCAATTCTAAATTGTAATATATGTCTTCCATGGATGTATTTTCTCTCATGTTTGGTTATGCAGTGTCCTCTGGCTATAATCAATAAAAAAAAGTTTTGTGCGTAAGTTTCTTAACTATCCACAATTATGTTTTAACCGATAACCCCCCACAGCTCTCCAAAGCAAAATGACAATAACCTTATCACAAAAACAGGTCAACAATCTGTGAACCTATTGTCTATGACATCACCCGAGGTATTGTTGCTCTTTGTCACAGGGATTTCCCCCCCCCCCCCGAGACTATACAGCCAACAAAAACAACTTTGTCAATGTCCAAGAGCGTCACCTGCTTGCTAGTCAATACAACAAACCGTTACCACGGCCACTGAACAACCAAAAGGGAATTAAGAATAAAGGCACGAGGAAGTCAAGCCTACATGGTTTGCTCTCAGGTGTAAACAAAAACTAGGTGAACCATCAGTACATCCGGTAATGCGTACACTGCTCTCTATTGGCAGGACTATGCAGACATGCAACACCATTGCAGAACACAAATCCACAGATATTTGAACTGTGAATATTGCATTGTCTTGGTTATAGCGAGTGGTGTCAATGTAAAAAAAAACTCTTCTTGTGTATACTTACATAAACAAACTAAGTGCACTGTACGCGAAGTTTGCAGTATAACTTGTTGAACTACAGGGGCCTACAGCATGAGCATATACAATAGTTGGTCATCTTCTAAGGTTTTGTGGAATGTACGTTCACAAATTCAGTTTACTTTCTTTTTAACCCTAACCCTCCTGAATCCTCCTTTACTATTGCTCCATGACTAGGCCAGTATTATGTAGCACAAATTGTCTTTGCTTTATCACATTTATTTTAGAGATGCAAATTTGAACATGATTGAACTATGACTAATGACATACTCCACTAACAACCAGGGTTGACAAGGGATGTTGATTTGAGACACTCAGTCAACTCGCAAAGTTCATTGATAGTTTTTTTTCTTAAAAAAATAATAAAGAGAGGAATAAATGATGCGCACATTCTTTGAATTTCACTCGAACAGTTCAACGCATCTGTGGCATTAGCCAGGGCCGCCGGGGGGCCGGGGGCCCAGACCCCCCCCCCCCACTTTTTTTGAAAAAAAAGAAGAAGAAAAAAGAAGATTGTTTTTGTTTTTTTGTTTTTACTATCTGCCTGCTCAAAAATTGGCCACAAGTGTGTGGAGGCTTGGTTTTTCACCCCTCAAAATGCCAAAAGCTCAGAGCTTCAGGGGGCTTCTCCCCCTGGACCCCAACATCGATGTTACAGAAATTTTTCCAGTAAACTTAGAAGATTTATATGGATCTGATTTCCAATAAGAGTGTGTCTATTTCTCTGTTTTTTAGGCATATGCAGGCTTGATTTTTCACTCCACAAAAAGCCAAAAGCTCAGAGCTTCCGGGGCTTCACCCCCTGGACCCCACCGGGGCTTCACCCCTGGACCCTTACCATTGATGTTCCAGTAAATTTTCCAGTAAATTTAGTGATTTCCCATAAAAGTGTGTCTATTTCTCTGTTTTAAGCACATGGAGGCTTGATTTTTAACCCCACAGAACTCCAAAGGCTCAGGCACCAGGGGCCCTAAGGCCGGCCCCTGGACCCCACCTATTTTTTTGTCTTCCCTCTAATCACCGTTGTGCCCCCCGTAAAATTCCTGGATCCGCCCCTGCCCCCCCCCCTTCCCCACTTTTAAATACCTTCCGGCGGGCCTGCATTAGCAATACATAAAGGGCTAACAATGGCAAAAATACAGACTGGATACATTGTGGTCGCGGTACAGCTGGCCTGGAATACAGGGCATGTATTGATAGTAGATAGTGAGAGGGCATGTATTGATAGTAGATAGTGAGAGGGCATGCAAGCTGCACCAAGTAGTCATTGGCATTACTGCAAAGACCACCTCGAAAAGATTGACAAAGTTCCCGAGAAGATTTTGGTTGGGCAACCAAGGCAAAAGTCAAAGGGCAAACATAGGCCGTGACCACCAGGTAACGCCACGGCTGTCACATTATTGTTAGTTTTTCTTGTCGAGTTTGTTGTGGAGAACATCATTTTGGCTGGCCCGGCTGAACGCTGCTTTATCAACTAAAGAGCACCAACGACCGGCGCTTCGCTGTATCAGCACGTTACCCGATATGGAGCACATGTGGACTGTAAAAAAATGTAATTGAACCACATGCTTGCGTCATTGTGACATCTGAATTCTTGTCTAAAATCAATGGCCAATACATAATTACTTACCCAACAATGGCGATATTGGCTGTGTGTCATGCAGAATTAGCTGCAGCTTGATGAACTGTCAGTTTTTTTCGAAGGAAGTTCACACAAGAAGGCAGTAAATAGTGAGACGAAGACCCGCCCCGTAATCCGATACTGCACAAGTTTATTTTCCATGAACGCTATGCATGAACACATACAAGAGAACACACCATGACCTTCAACTCACCTCCAAATTTCAGATCGTATCAACAATAAAAGCTCTTATAATATTGGCAATAAAGTAAAGAGTAGACAGCTTACAGTGGCCAAACCAGGATTCCACTTCGTGATTGGAATGCAAAGTTGACCTTAAGTGGCCGCACGCGTTGTATAACAGCACCTGCGAAAAATACAACGCATTGTAAATCTACCTGCATAAAATACTTAAATTTCATTGGTCAAGACCAGCCACGTGACAACATCCACATTTTCTCAAATCGTCTGCTCCGCGGGTATAATTTTAGTTTTGTGTACAAAACTTGTTTAAAGTAAATTAACAACAGTATTTTGGTGTCAAACAAAAAAGGTAATTAATGTTAACAAACTAAAAGTCGTTACGTCATAATATACAAATGCAGGTCGAAACAATTCCGTAAAAAAGAAGAATTTCAGAGTAACTAAAGGTCTATACTATCTGCTGAAAACATGACATCTTGTGGACAAGGCGAGTGGAAGGAAGAAAAGTCCAAAGCATGCCAGATCGGATAGCTGTGGGTCATGCACTTAACAGCAAAACGCTACATAAATCACTGGTGAAAATTCATCATCTATTTTCTTGTAACGAGTGGAGGCGCTTTTGAACTATAATGTCTGGCTTTTGTGCTATAAAAACACATCTTAAATCTCACTGAAGAAAGCACATCTTTCGGGATAAAATTTTCGAAGTATTTAGCTTTCTTTGTAAAGTTTCTCTTCGTAACAACTTTCATCGCTGTTCCTTACTAACCCTGTAGCCGTTCTAAACAGCCTTCCAAAATTTCCAATAAAGATAATGCCCTTTTGGATCTTTTGTCAAGGGTTCATTTTTAAGTTCTTAAAATGTTTGAGTTTTATATCAACATGCCACACAAGTATATACACATAATATAGTAAATCATAATCCGTTTGTATATAAGACGGATGTGCCCTTGTTTAATGTACCAAGGTTTAGGGCATAACAATATTTTAAAGTGCATGTTTTTATGGCCAACCCGATGGGTTAAAGGTAGGCGTGTATATAGTTTCTGAGAAAATGAAATAATCCGAGAATATTGTTTTATACGTTATCATGCACGGAAAATGGGCGATGCCTACCAATGGGAGACTTTTGGACGTGGACGTTGGTGGCAGCAGATATCCCAGGGAAATTTCCATTACGTAACTCTGGGCATGCGCACGCTTCTGAGAACCATATCCGCCGCCACGAAATTATGAAGTAAATATTCCTTTATTTACATTCCTTTCAAAAGCTCAAAAATTTAAAGTATAATGATCTCTTCCATTGTGACATTTTTCTTAGTAACTATAGAGCACTTGAACGATTGAAAGAACAAACAACAAGCAAACAAACAAACAAAAGCGAGGGAGTTTCAAAATGTTTCATATAAATGTGACACAATCTTCTTTAAGCAATTTGCCAAAATTGACATGTAGATCGAGACTTTACACTTAGGCTGCCGGTCAGCGTTTTATATCCCGTCTGTCACATTATCTAGGGTAGGCATACCTTAAAAGGTTTTTATTTGTGATTGGCAGAAGCCCTGCAGATGAACCTTGATTTGATTAGGTTTCTCAGTAAGCCATGTTCATGTTATTTTTTTAAAACTTGCACAATCATCAGCGATACACTGTCAGAATTGAATTAGACAGAACACAGCGCTGGTAATTTGAACATAACAATAATGCGCCACAAGGGACGTTGCATCATTTGTGTGGTACATTGTGTTAGACGGCATTGCAATGTTACTTGTTGTTCAAGTGATGGTGTGTTTTTTGGTACAAGTTAATAAAAGTAATCCTTAATGCTAGGGCAGTAAGAGAGAAAGTAAAAAGATGGCATGCGATAAAATGGTAACATTTCCCTAAGATAGAGGGCACTCTTTTTAAATTTTATTAAATATTAAAGGCTTTGCTACTTTACAATTATGGTCTGTTGATGTCTGACCCAGTTGCAGCACATGACTTTGGAACGAACCAGGTCAACTTTTTGTACAAGTCAATAAAATCATTATAATGGCTAGGGCAGTGAGAGAGTCTAGTGACAAGGAGACATGCGATAAGACGGTAACATGATTTCTTCTGGTGACGGATTCGCCAAACAAACTCAAAACGCATCAAGATAAAGGAAACATTATTTGTAAGATTACAGATAAGGCGTTGCTACAATACAACTTGGTCCGTTACTATCTGACACAATCGAAGCAGGTCAACTTTTTTGTACAAGCTAATCAAATCCTTATATTGCTATACAGTAAGTATAAGAGCCATCCTATACAAGGCATGCGATAAGACGATCACGTTTCCTATGGTGACGGATTAGCACCACTAAAAACAAACCAACTCAAAACCCATCAAGATAAAGGAGCAGCAGGAGACATATTAAGGTTACAGATAGGCGTTGCTGCAATCCAATTCATGTGCTGTTGATACCCGACACAGTTGCAGCACACTGACTTTGAAACGAACCAGGTCAGCGAAAAGGGGGACAAAATCAGTAAGAAGGGGCGGGCAGGTTGAAGCAAAAGGGAGGCAGTTTCTAAAGGATTTGGCAACTGGGTTCTTCCGCTCTCCGTACAATTAGAAAGCTCGAGGACAGACAACCAGACCAGCCTGTGGGATAAAGTTTCCCTGCAGACGAAAAGAAATCCTCGCCGGAGGACGGTTTTTCGACGTGGCACACGACGGGAGACTGACGCAATTTCCGTCACAAGCCTGTGGGGAAAAAACTGCAGGAAGAAAACAAAAATATTTGAAGGCAAAGAACCGCCGGCCTTCATAAATGTTGGCTCTGAAACACCCGGATGTGCAGCTGCGGCTTACAATGTGACAGTAAATCTGATCGGCTTGACGAATGTCTTATTTTATTTTAAGAAATCTTGGGATATCACATTTTCATAGTTAGATTTAAGGAAATATGATATATCATTTGTGTGTGTGTTAGTCGGTCAGTAACCAGCTGCTAAGTTATAAATTAAAGAGAATAAAAGAGATATGTGTCGAAGAGGTTGAAATGACATGACAATCATGTGACGAGTACAATTAAAGCAATGTGTTTGGTAGAAATCTAGGCCCACTTTCATTAAGCCATTTAGCAGAAAATTGTGCTTAATACGTTTTTCTGTTAAGCAAACAATAGCAAGGAACCAGCAAAAAATATTCATTTCATGGTATTTTGGCTCGTAGCTTGTTTCTGCTATTCGAGATGTTTCTGTGCCGACAGGTTGTATGACATTTGGCCCCTGTTTACTGCACGGTATAATGTCACCACAAAACGAATATAATCGTCACCACTAAACCATCAAAACGAATCCAAGAGCGGGTGGGAATTGACAGCTACGGCTACGGCTAGTTCACAGCGTCAACATCCACAGTAACCGCCCCAGACACAGCCGCTACTTTTGACACGGCTTACAACGCTAGTGAGCAGACACTACCCGTACACGTTTGGTAATTGGAGCCTATTGATTGTGTGTATCCTATATAAATGTAGGTACATACAATAAAACTAACCTGTCAAAATTTCACTTAATTCAAAAGGTGGTCGCGTTTTTGAGACATTTCTCAGATTCAAATTTTGGGGAATAAAAAGTGATATATTTTCCATAACCGTAGTACTTCGAAGTTAAAAGTTTCTCAAAATTCATTATACATGCATACCCAATGCTGATGTTCTTCTTACCAAGTAAGTTTTTATTGTCATTAATTTTCAGAGTTTTAAATAAGGGCTCCAAGGTCAAGTTCAGTTGTGTGATCCACTTATTGTCAATAGACAGGGTCTTTATGGAAATGGGAAAACAAGTTACAAGTCTCTAACCTCACTTTAAAATGGTGTAAAATGCCACTTTGTTCGATACCCCACGAGTGCAATTTTGTCAAATTCCAAAAACGGTCGATGGCGCCACATTTCAAATCTATGGTCTGTACATTTTTTGTTCAGAGAATTTTCAATTCATTCCTTAATTCTGATGAATATTGAATCAAAACGGCATTGAATTTGAGCTCATGACTAGCGCAGAAATACCTCTTTTGAATGTACAGACCCATTTATTTTTGCTACGGTGCAAACTTTAAGCACAGTCACTTAAAAAAATATACTTCCCTGCCTTGAGCATTGAGTAAAACGAACAGAATATCTGTGTGAACATCACAACTAACTTGGGGAGGCTTAATTTGAATACAAGTTGTCAATCAACAAATAGTCATAGAATAAAGTCACTCTCGCAACCGAGCCACAGTGACCGCCGACATTGCGTTCAAATTAAATTTTACAGAACTAGATACTCTAGTTCTATTTTACTAGACTACTTTTTCGAGTGCCCTGGAAAGCAGCCCATATTAATTTAGCATTGGTGTCAGGGGGTAGTATATTTTTCTGAAGTGATTTGCGACCAAAATTACTCTGGCCCGAAAACACGGGTTTACTCTGGGCCCTTTTTCTCGACAAAAATTCACGTTTCAAATTGATTACAAGCCAGGTTTTTCAATTTACTACGTAGTTCACCAAGGGCCAAAAAAGCTTGTCAGTTGTTCGAGTCGGGTTAAAAACACTTTAATTTGAACAGAGTCACCCCAAAAATGAATTTACTATACGGAAATAGACGGTACAGCAAGCTTGGACCGTTTCCCCTAAAGGGTTTGTACAGTATTGGATAAAATATTTCTTCAATCACTTTTGGTCCCTGCCCGTTCTTAAAAAGATTTTGTTTTAAATCCACCGAGCTTTGACATTGAGAGAACAACGGCTGCACATTGACAAGTTTATCTGAACGTGCTTCGTTCCCAATCCATTCCCATTTATTTTGTAGTTTTAGCTCTTTTTTTTCTCTCCCCACATTGTGCTATTCTAGCGGTAACCAACCAACTTGGTCCTCAAGCATTAACGTTCGTTTCAAGCATTTCATCCTTCATTTTTTGTTTACAGTTAAATATAATACACTCTTATTAATCCTTTTAAATGTCACGTACATTTTGTAGATCTTTCATGACCTTTGCGCAGTATTGACCCAAATCCACTGACGTCAAATCATCTCAATCTTGAAGGTCAACGTCTCCGTGTGTTCTACAGTGTGGTGCGCATTTTACGCGACGTATTGGTCTAACGTTTGACTAATTTTGCAAGCAAAATTTGGTTCCCAAAATGGCGAGCGGGGCGGACAGCGATTTTTTTTCTTCTGCAGCACACGTCGGCTATGGAAGTCAACAGGTTTTAGGGATAGGCGCTGCTTCTTCCCTAATGCCTTAAACTGTTTGACTCCGATAGCCAGCGTGTGCTGCAGAACATAAAATAATTTGCGGGCGGACAGTATACCCGTGTGTGACGCAGGTGCAAGGGGGGTCGATGGATCAATACTTTAGGTCAATCACAATCCACCATCCTTTCCATCCGTGACTATTTTGTCAATCTAATTGAATACCCGTTAGGTCACCCTTAATATGAGTAAATGCTCCAATTAATTCTCGACATACCGTCAAAATTAATTCAATACTTTAGTTATGCCGACTTCAAAAATAATAATCATAACAAAATTTTGCTGGTACACATTGAAATAAATAAAACAGTCATGTTAAAAAAAACTAAATAAATAATTTCTAATAAACGTTTACTCTCTTCACACAACTATATTTTCAAAAATAAATGCTCGTTAGATCCTTTACACAGGTAGAGATAAATTGTGGAAGATTTTATTAATATGTTTTAATGTTCTTTCCCATCAAATAAACGTACCATAATGTTCACTATTTTTTCTTTACAACAGAACACACCAAACAGTTAAGCTCCGCCCCTTTAATACATTGACCAATCAAAACTGCGAACGCACACCAAAAGCCCAACAAACACAAATTTAATATAAAGCTTAGCAAACAAGTCTCCGCTATTTGGGCTGATGCTTTCTAATCATGGGTCACTTAATTTAATAAAGCTGCTTATTAGCAGAAAATATTGCTGAATATTTTTCTGCATAGCCAAAATAAGCAGGATACCAGTTACAGATGGCACCATTGATAGGCAGTGCCAATGATGGGCGGGACTTTTAAATGGAACTTAAGGGGCGGGGCTTAATGGGTCAGTTTTTTTCTCTCACTTCCAATCTGTACAATGCATTTTTAATACTTAAAAGAAGTTTTACAATCACAGATACATATAATAATACATTCAAAAACTACTGCCCAGTCAATTGTTGGTCAGACCGGACTACACACAGCTGGGGTCAGCAGAAAACACTTGATGAACTTTCCCGCTAAGCAACCTGTTACCAGGGAACCTGTCACCAGGGAACCTGTCGCACGAATATCAAATAGCATTCTGGTTGGTAACCTATCTAATTAGCAAGATTTTTGTTTGTGCTAAGCACATTTTCAGTTCAGTCCAATTGATTTGTGTCAAATAAAATTCAAATGAGAACACTCCTGGGTAAGAGCTTTCTTAAAGGCACAGTACACGTTTGGTAATGACTGAAAATGAATGGCAATCAAAACTTACTTGGTAAGAAGTACAGCAGCTTTGGGTAGTATAATCAATTTTGAGAAACTTTCAACTTCGAAGTACAAGGGTTTTATGGAAAATATATCACTTTTTATTCCCCCAAAAATGAATCTGAGAAGCGTTTCTGTCAGAAACGCTTCTCAGACTGTGTATTCCTATGGGGAATATTCTTCCTGCGTGGAAATATTCGCTCCGGTTTTTCGGTGATATCTCAAAAACACGACCACCATTTGAAGTGAAATTTTGAAAATTTCACAGGTTAGTTTTATTGTATGTACCTAACATTTATATAGGATTAACACAATCAGTAGGCTCCAACTACCAAACGTGTACTGTGCCTTTAAGTGGAAAAACTTGCGGATATCTAACTAATTTGTATCCACCATTCTCCAGCTAATAATTGTACCCAAACTAAACACAACCTCCGAGACGCATCAAAAGAAGATTTCAAAACATTTTGTACTGAAAATTTACCGTGGAAATTCTTCCACATTTCAATTATTTCTTCTTTTCTTATTAAAACACTTAGAAAATATTAATTTACAAATTTGTTATCTATTTGAAATTACATGATTCAGCATCTATAAATTAAAACATGTTGAAGAGCATTTTACAGGCAGTTCAGAGTCTTCACGAAAAAGTTTCCATTGGACCTGCCAAACTTGTCCCACCATTGTCCGACCATTGCCCAACCTCGTCCCCATGGTTTACTTTATTTCAAACCATGTTTACAATAGTAAACCCTGGGAGGGAAACTCCTTACTTGGACCCTGATTGGAGAAATCCAAATGTTAACCTTTGTCAAAACAACCGGCCGGCAACCAATGTACAAACAGGCCATTAAATCTGGTACCCCACCACGAGACCATGACGAAGATGTGAATTTTGAAAAGCAGCCAGACTATTCTAATTTGCATACATATCCAAAATTTTTGGATATGCAAATGATCCAATACCAGGGTGAGAGAGCAGTCAACCTCGTACTGCTCGACACACCCTGGGGACGAGGTTGGTATAGGCCATTCCAACACAGAACTGGAATGGCAAATTTAATGTCAGTGTTTCCCTGAAATTAACTTCCATGACTCTAAACAGTGTCCTATAAATATTTTTAGATCATCTTTCTGAACAGAACTATTTTCCTCAGGAAAACTGGCCTTTCCTTTTAAAGGCACTGGACACTATTGGTAAATTACTCAAAATAATTGTTAGCATAAAAACTTACTTGGTAACGAGCAATGGAGTGCTGTTGATAGTATAAAACATTGTGAGAAACGGCTCCCTCTGAAGTAACGTAGTTTTGAGAAAGAGGTAATTTCTCAGTGAAGTATTTGAATTGATTTTGAGACCTCACGCTTGAGGTCTCAAAATCAAGCATCTGAAAGCACACAACTTCATGTGACAAGGGCGTTTTTTCTTCCATTATTATCTCGCAACTTCGACAACCAATCGAGTTCAAATTTTCACAGGTTTGTTATTTTGTGCATATGTTGAGATACACCAAGTGAGAAGACTGGTCTTTGACAATACACCAAAGGTGTCCAGTGTCTTTAAGAGTGCAGATCCCAGCCTGGAAATATGAGTCGCTTACTTCCGGGCCCGGAATTTTCATCCCTTGAGAGGATGAGGCCATTTCCAGATTGCAAAGGACACTTCTCATGGGAAACTCTGAAAGGCTGTGGGAAAACATATGAGGGGGCACCAAGGCCAACACCAACACAGGGCCCCAATTTCATGGCTCTGCTTACCGTGGAAGGGAGCCGAGATGGTTTAAGGAAAGGAATACCTTGGTGCGCAACCAAGTGACCGATTTGAGCGCTATATAAGAAGCCACTATTATCATTACTAATAAGAAGAAAAGAGAAGTAACTGCTGCAAATTGCTTACCAAACACAAGGACCTATGGTATAAACAGTTAACAGCCTGACGTTTGGACCCTAGCAGAATCTTTCTCTTAAGTGTATACAGATGATGCTGTTTCAAAACTGAAACTGCAAATTTTGCGCAAGCCATGCACAAAGCACAACAAAATTGTTTGTACACTGCTGCTGGTCATGTGTCCAGTCCTGACAATAACTTATATTAACTTACTAATTACTCATCAGCGACAAATGTTGTCATTCAGTAGCTAAAAGAAAATAGGTCACGAGTCTGCAGGCTGAGGATTTTGTTTAACTCCAGAGGCTTTCATGTAACAATATTTTGTGTCAGCAGCACACTATTAGTCCAATTGTACGTTGGATGCAGAAGATATTTCTCTATACTTGTAGAATGACCGTCTGTTGTACAAACTATCTTGCCAATCTCTGCTGCCCATCGTGTTGAAACAATCTCCTCCTGGCTTTTAGTAACCACAAATCCCCCGCTCGGTCGCTCACGGGTCACTTCTTGATGATCCAGAACATCCAAACTATTATCTCTTATGAATCCTACCTTCAAATTGTGAGGAAAATACTCCTCCGAACGCATCTCACTGAGGGATGCATTCCTATATATACATGTTCTTTGGAGCACAGAGTGTTAGGGACTTGTGATGACATATTGCTGGATACTGCTTCAAAGATGCATCAAGTAGAAGTCACTAAGACATTGACGGATTGCCTCTCCATTTCTTCAGAATCATTATTTCTTGAAGAATTTAATCACTCATCCAAACACACACTGTCACGACTCTTGATTGTTTTGTTTGGAGTAGCTCACATTTCCCGAATTCAAAGCCATCATGACTTTGTCGTCACAAGTCCGTTCATGTGAGGGCTCTCGGTCAAATCGTTGCTGAGCGATCGTAACGACTTCAGTCCCGCCGCTCCGATGGGACCTGAGCCTCCTAGCCCCTGGGCCTTCTGTCGTACCTCGAAGATCTCTTCTATGGCTCTCTTGAAGCATAGGAAATTGTAGTCAATCAGACCTGTGGAAGAAGAGGACACCCCGGTTTCAGTCTTTACTTCAGAAATGTGATTGTGAACAATCGTGAACAAAATGGGTGGTTCAGAGCTGCCAACATTTGCATATAGATGGATTGCAATACGCGTCATTGACCACCATCTTTGATGTAAAACGATGGAGAAGCGCACGCGTGTACGCGCTACGCAGGACTCTCAGCCAATGATAGCTCTTCACGCGTGCACAGTTCATCAAAATGGCGGTCAATGACGCGTATTGCAATCCATCTATTGCAATCGAGAAGATTTTGTACAGCAATCAGAGAGATATTTAGAATTCAACATACATGTAATGGGGGAAAAGTTTCCATTATCAGGGAGATTTTAAAGTTGATTGTTTTCATCAGAACATGGAGAGATTGGTTTATTTTCAGGGAACTTTCAGCAGAATCAGGAAAAGTTGGCAAGCTCTGGTAGCGGTGTGGAGATGTACATGATATTACTTTATTCAGAGTTACTTTACCGACTCGCTATATCACCACTAATACAAGCATGCAACTTGTAAATAAAAAAACGAATGAGGAAACCGCCTTGAATATTTGCAGGGTTTTTCATGTTGGCAACACTATCCCCCCCCCCTCCCCCCCCCCCCAAAAAAAAGAGAAAACTGATCCACTGAGAAATTCCATGCCTGCACATGTAGAAATCTAGGTTTGGTTCAAGCAATGGCTGCATATACATATGTTAAGCAAGTCTCATTACATATACATGAATATACATGAATATACATGTACCATGCCTGATATGGGGCAGAGGGTATCCCCTCCCCCCCACAATGTTCTAAGACTTTATTTACACACAGTTTTCATCTTGTACAGGAGTACCCCCTAAAATCCTCTAAAGAATACCTGAGATTTCAAGCACACAATGCCCCCATGTACAATGCACCATGCCTCATGTCGAGCACCAACCGCTCAAATAGACCCCTTTGCACCAACGTCACATGGGGCTACTGTCTGCCCCCCCCTCCAATTTTTTGGAATCAAATTGCATGTAAAAAATATGGTGAGCGAGTTAACACTGCCATGTCTAAAATGGGCACAACACTGTAGAACACATGGGGGAACATCGACTCCCAAATAGTGCAGCCAAAGTCATTGTGACGACGACAGGTAAATTGAGTCAATTGCAGTCGATGTAACACAAGTAACTGTGATAATAATATGCAGTCTTATACAGTGACTGTATCTACTCAAGGCGCTACAACTAACAGTAACACTTTGACTTTAAGACTGGCTTTCAAATTTGTTGAATTATGAGACAGAATTATGGAGCACCTTGTAAGGGTTTACAAGGTGCTATAGCGCATTCAGCAGCCACTGCCAGACACACCGGGGTAAACCCCTTCTCTTAGCAATAAGTGTAACTAGGTTCTTTTACGTGCATTACGCAACACACGGGACCTATACTACAGCTTCATGTCCAAACCAAACGGACGAAGCAATAATGGTTAAGTGTCTTGCTTAAAAATACAAGTGTCAAGACCGGAACTCGAACCTGATTAGAAACATCATGGAGCTCCAGTCCAGTGCTCTTTAATCGCTCGGCCACGACACACCACAAAATAATATCTTAATTCTCAAGTTTGAGAGAAAAACCTCCCCACCCATTGCCTCACCTTGCCTATCAAAGTTATCTTCTCTAAGAATGCAGACGAGAGCTAGATATCTGTTGACTTCCTTGAGGTACAAGATTGTTGCATTGTTGAGTCTTATGATGGAGCTGGAGTCGGTGTCGTAGGCAACTTCACCATCGTCTGGTAACCTAGCGGTGGAGAAAACACAAACATTAAATAATAATAATAATAATAATAACAATAATAGCTTGCATTTATATAGCGCTTAATACAGGCGTTTCTAAGCGCTGATATATTTTTTTCCTGCCAGGTATGTGCAGCTACGTTTTTGGAGTATGAGGCCTATTCATTTATAGCACCATGTAATGGTTTACAAGGTGCTGTGGCGCAATATGCAGCCAATCAAACCAGGAACACCGGGGCAAACCCCTTCTCTTTACGATAAGTGTAACTGGGTTCTTTTACGTGCATTACACAACACACGGGACCTACGGCTTTACGTCCCATCCGAAGGATGCAGCAATAATGGTTAAGTGTCTTGCTGAAGGACACAAGTGTCACGACCGGGACTCGAACCCACACTCTGCTGATCAGTAACACCAGAGCTTGAGTCCGGTGTTCTTATCCGCTCGGCCACGACACAGCCAAAGGGAGCACACTGCCTTTAAATCTCTCAATATTTTGCTGTTTGGAATTGCTCTTTATCCTCTCGCAAGAGTTGTTCATGCACAAAACACCTACAGTGTGCTATAATTTGTGAGTAGCAATTTAAAAAAAACATAAGTTTGGCTCTGGAAATACGACCAGCTGAACATACGGTCCGCAATTTTGTGGAGTCAAAATTTGGTTCGACAAAATAGCAGAAAATAGCACTACTATTTGATCTAAGCAACCTTTTGCAACCAGTGGAGCTCTACGCAAAAAATGAAGCTTGTTCGGGCTCTATGTCATTTACCTAAAACATTACAACATACTGAGAATAATTATTTGGTTGAACAGGGCTTAATTTCATGGCTCTGCCTAATAAACCACACAACCAGTCTGTGCAATGAGGGGGGAGGTTCAGTGCACGTGACGCATATAAATGTCAGCAAAGCTTACCGCCAAAGTCTGCACGGGTCAAGCGCAAATATTCTGCGCTAGCTGTGTAAGCGAAGAATGCCTAGTAACTTAAGCAGCTCTATGGAAGCAGCACTGACGCGGTGCAGTGTTAATCACGGCTGAACTAGTTCAGCACAGACGCAGTTGGCATGCTACAGTAGCCTATACTGATTAAGCACCTTGTAAACAATTACATGGTGCTATGTAAAGGTATAATACTTCAAAGCTTAGCTCCACAATACCTTACAGGAAAAATTATGAATGTTGAAGCGCCTTGAGCGTCACTGAGTGACGGATATGAGCGCTATATAAGAAGCCACTATTATTATACAAGTGGGGCTACACTGCATCTCTGCTTTGTGACTGTGGGTGCACCCCAGAGGATGCACTGTATGCTAGCTGACTGCCTACTCGTTCACCTAAATGGTGGCATCACAAACCCCATTGGGCTGGCTATTAGGACATGGCTTTTGTCTGGCTTATGGACTTTTTAACCCAATTGTTTTGACATAAACAACCACGGGTGACCTCATGTTTTTATCAATTAAGCATGAAGCACATTTTCATAGACAACAGCAGGTGTTTGGCATTTTGGATCATTCCACTCCAATGGGGGACTTTTAGCATGCTAGGTGGCAGCAGACTTACCAGGTATATCCAATACTCTTGTCGGCAATGTGCCCCTGCTTAGAACTACGGAAACAATGGAATTTGACCTGGTATGTCTGCTGCCATCTAGCAGTCAACAGTCTCCCATCTGAGAGGACTGTATAACAGCAACCCTCTCATTTTTACCACCATTGGATTTTTCTCTTTCCAAGAGATCTAAACTTGGGGTGTGGACGGTGATCATGGACAACAACTGGATCATGGATCACAGCTTTATAAAAAAAGGCCATTGTGTTTTGTGGCTTGAGTGCTTTTTTGTGTGCAGTATTTTGGTGGACTAGGTTCCACTAAAGTGGCCCATGGGTGGCACGAGTGGCTAGCAAGTGAAGTGTTCTCCTCTCACTAATGCAGCCTTGGTTCGATTCCCGGCTAAGGAAATATATATGTAGAGTTGTGCACTGATTCTCTCTTATGCCAAGAAAGAACCCTCCGGTTTTTCTCCCTCTGTGCTCATAGATGGGTCGATAAGGCGCCCTCACGTCAACCTCGTCCCCAGGGTGTGTTGAGCAGTACGAGGTTGACCGCTCTCTCACCCTGGTATTGGATCATTTGCATATCCAAAATTTGTGGATGCGTATGCAAATTAGAATAGTCTGGCTGCTTTTCGAAATTCACATCTTCGTCATAGTCTCGTGTTCCGGTGCCAGATTTAATAGCCTGTTTGTACATTGGTTGCCGGCCGGCTGTTTTGACAAAGGTTAACATTTGGTTTTGTCCAATCAGGGTCCAAGTAAGGAGTTTCCCTCCCAGGGTTTACTATTGTAAACATGGTTGGAAATAAAGTAAACCATGGGGACGAGGTTGCCCTCACGTGCCTATGACTCAAATATGTCGTAGCTGCATTCTTTCGCGATTCAGCTCCGAGTAAGGATGATTTACCCTCCCAAATTATTATAGTAAGGAAAGGGATAACAAAATTGGAATAGCACATGTCATCATCACCATCACAGCTACATGAATGGATGCCTAAAACCCTGCCAGGAACACTTCAGTGGTACAAGAAAAATCACATACTTCTGCTTACCCATATATTAACGATACATCAATGACAACATCAATCATATCACAGCATAACTCATATGACTGCATATCAACAGGGGAACTGTCTGTAGCGATGTAGATCTTACTCACGACGTCAAACAAAAAAGCCTTCTCGATCCCAGAGTTCTGAAAATAGACAAGACACAAAAAAATGTTCGCTGTTGGTTCGACTCATGAGCGCTGTTCATATTTTGGCTGAACAAACCTTGGCCTTTTCCCAAACCTTGACCTGGGCTCCGGTGTCATAGGGAAATCTGTCCCTCGGAGATTCTGTCCCCCATATGGGAAACTAACATGGGCTGAAGGAGGAGGATTCAAAAGAGGGCGCTGTCAGAAGAAGCTTGTACACAGTTGGCCGTATGGGGGGACAGAATTTCCTGCCACACCGGCTCTAGCGTGGGCTCCGTCATCAATTTCAGAGCAGTGTACATTTTGTACAGTGTATCCTGCCAGCATCAAACAGAGCCAGGAGCCAGAGACAGAGCTCAAGCCAAAGTTTGGAAAAAGCCCCCTGCCCGAACTTCACAGAGCTGCTTAAGCAGGCCTGTGAGTGGATCATTGAAAAAAGCAGAAAAAATACATCGCTCTGCCAAGCTTAATTTCTTGAGATTAGAAGATGCTCTCAAAACTAACATAGAAATTGGCATATCATGAGTGATTGACAAAAAAAAACGCAAGGAAAAGAAAACAAGAAGGACAAAAAATGGAAAAAGGAAAAAAATTAATCTCACATTTATACTGTAAAATAATCTTTTTGTTCAGCAAGGGTACCCATGTTATCATTTCATTCAAATAAAACCTAAATATTGGGTAGTTTTTAGTTCAAAAACTCAAGTTTCCAAGGAATAGTGCGTCACTTTCTGTAGCCCAAACCGGCCAATCCGAAGGCAAAGGGGATCGCTGTTAGATGAAAGAACAGATCGAGCAAACATGTGAAACAGCGGTTTTGTTTGACATCTTACCGATATTAAGATGTTGAGCAGATTCTCCAGCGTGGGCAGCTGTGGAATGAGTTTCTGGACAACTTTACTGAAGGCTTCGAAGATGGAGTGATCATAAATACTCGTCAGGTAGAAACTAAGATCACAAAGGAAAAACAAATATCAAGATTAGTATTTTTTAGAGGCAGTGGATACTTTTGGTAATTACATTAGCATAAAAACTTACTTGGTAAGGAGCACCTGAGAGCTGCTGATAGTATAAAACATTGTGAGAAACGACTCCCTCTGAAGTAATGTAGTTTTTGAGAAAGAGGTGATTTCTCACTAAAATATTTGAATCTGAGAACGGCTTCAGGCATGAAGCCTTTCTCAGGCATCTGAAAGCACAGAACTCTATACAACAAGTGTGTTTTTTTCTTTCATTTTTAACAACAAATGTACACGACGGCTACCTAGTCTATTGTAAAGCTGCATTCAGGGCCCATTTTCATAGAGCTTGTTTTGCAAAAAATACTGCTTAAAAATGTTCCACTAACCACCTACATAATTTGACAGGCCGGTACGCACAGCCATGAAGTTCTGCCCTTTTCTCATCAAACAAAATCTTGTAATTATTGTATAATAACTACCTGAGATGTATGCAGTCTAGTCCGGCATCAGCGAGATCATCGTTAGCTCTCTGATGGATGTCTCGTTGGGTCTCAATCTTATGATCGTCTGATAAACCGTCCACCTTGTGAATAAAGACTTCAAACTTGATGCTGGGGTTGACCTTGTACGCTCTGGTTACTGTCATGTGTAGCTTGGCAAGAGCGTCCATGTAATCGTCCTACAAGGAAAAAAGTTACAGTGAATTGAGACACAGGTAAATTATTATTATCATTACTGTTATTATTGTTAAATTGACGCTCTCGGACATTTCATTGTGTACTGTGCCCAGGCATGCACCTACCGTGCTACCCTTCATTTTCCTTGTATGAAGAAGGACAAAAGTTACTGGAATTCATGCTTGAAATCTCCTGCGGTTATTGTACAATGCCTGATTCAACTTCGTCCTTTTGTTGTACATTTGAGGAGTACTGGAGATCGATAGACTGCCACCATCGTTTTATTAGTACTCGGCATATGGGAGGCAAGTCCGAGATTCCAGCATACCATTGCCGATTAATGGCAGTGGCTTACGGCAAAGGTTTGCCCTAATCAAAGTGAAGACATTCTATAATATCTCAAAAGAGAACGATAAATTCCATTTTTTTTTGTGACAACGATGTAAAAATAAAAATAAATAAATAATTTACTCTGGAAGTTCCAATCAAATAATAATACCGTGAAGAGGCTAAGTAAAAATTTGTTAATAACGTTGGGAAGTGGTTAATGGTTAGGGGAAAAAATGTAATGAAAATTTTACAAACCTGAGCATCAATTACAAAGACCAGGGCACCACATCCGCCGAATATTGTCTCCGAGTCAAAGGTTGGATCAAAGAAGTCAATCTGACCCGGAAAATCCCAAATTTGGAATTGCACAAAGGAGCTATTGTTGACATCTGTATTGAAATAAAATTTGAAACAAATGTCAAATTAGTGGATGATGAAAACTGAAAGATAAGACGTTGGAGAGGCAGTCAAGAAGAGCACTCAATTTGGAACGAGGAACAAGGAAAAAAAGTAAATGCTTGGGAAAGCGTCCACAGATTTATTGAGGGCAACCCTGAGACCAATAATAAGACACTCGGTGGCACTGAACTCACAAGAAGTCCCTTATTAGTTGTCTAGGACAATTTCTAACACTTCACAATGCAACAGAATCATGTGCTGCATTTCTCAGGGTTTTCATACCTTAACTGTGTTTGCATTTTCTTGCCATTTGCAGTGTGCCTAGAAAACAAACGATGGTGTAAAGGGTGATTTTAAGGTTCAAGAAGTATATTTTCTTACCGTCTTTGATTATTTTATTTGTGCTCTCAAGGAAGAGTGTTTCATTTGGTGACATCTTATGAAATACAACCTTCTGTATTGATGACTTGCCACTCCTACAGAAAAACAAACGATAAACGTCACGAAAGACAATCAGTTTCAATATTTATCCAACATTTGGCTTCATTACACAGATTCCTGCAAAAACGGAGTGGTGTAGGGTCAAACTCCAACACATTCAACTTGGACATGTACGGGCGCGTAGGTTAATGAAATGTGACACGTTTGTCTGAGGTCCGGTACTTTAGCATTAGTGCAGAGTGCTGTTACCAAGAGTGAACAATAATAATAATAGTGGCTTCTTATATAGCACTCATGTCCGTCACTCAGTGACGCTCAAGGCGCTTCAACATTCAGTATTTTCCTGCAAGGTATTGTGGAGCTATATTTTGAAGTATTAGACCTATTCCTTAACATAGCACCATGTAATGGTTTACAAGGTGCTGTGGCGCAATATCCTGCCAACCAAACCAGGAACACCAAGGCGAGCCCCTTCTCTTTTTGATAAGTGCAATGGGTTCTTTTAAGTGCATTACACAACACACAGGACCTACGGCTTTACGTTCCATCCGAAGGCAGGGTTCTGCCCACAGTGGTCGGTGCCGGAAAACCTGACCGGCACTCAGGATTCCCCAACCACCACTGGCAGAATTTTCTCTGTTTCCGACCACCACACGTTTTCAAAATTTTTAAATTACGCTTGCAATTTCCTATCAGTTGGGTAATTACCAGTAAAAATGGTATCCAAAGCAAGTTATTTTGAGAACTTCTTTGATTTGAGTCTATTTATATGATCTACCGTGTAACTGATCCATCTCGCAATGGTTTCCAGGGAAAACATTTTTCCACCACTAAAGAAATCCTGGGCAGAACCCTGGAAGGACGCAGCAATAATGGTGAAGTGTTTTACTGGCGTGAGGACACAAGTGTCACGACCATATAGATAGCAGCTACCATACCTCTTAGTCCCATCAGCAAGATTCTTGGCTTGGTATCCGAGGCGGAGGCTCCCACCTCGGCATTGTGGTCATCCGGTCCATAACCAAAGTCCTTAGGAAATGAACCAACCAGGGCGCTGTAAGCGCCTGAGAACTCGTCGTCTTCAAAAGACTGAAAAACACAAAAGAGAACTTAAAATTGAGTGTTAATACGTCATAATACGTGACTTCTGTTGCGCATCGATGCTCATGGGCATATTCTAGAGATTTGCACAATCTGCAGATTGCGCTCTACAGTTTGGGCAGCTCAATCTGCACAATGGGCAAATCCGTAGAATGTGCTCCTTGAGCATCGGCAAACGACAAAAGTCACCCAAGATCCATTTTCATTGAACATCGGTTCAGATTTGTAGAAGATCGCGATTTTTGAGAAACATATCTGAGTCTGACACAATTAAGGCAAAATAAATTTAAAAACATGCTTAAAAAGGAAGTGGGCCTTTTTTTCTTTTTCCTTTTTTTAATGGCACAATTTTCAAGACAACCAGGCTATTTTTCAAGTTGGTTGCCAGCTTTTTTCAGTGTGTTAAAGTAAAAAATAACGATGTTATGTATTTCAAAATTGAGGGGGTCTCTAAAAAGGAAGAGGGCGTGGACGCTAACTATGTTTTATATCTTATTTAGCCTAACTGGCAACATTCCTGCGTACCTCAGGTGAGTTTGAAGTATAGAGAGAGGTATTTGGTGGATTTTTGGAGCATGTTTTGTCACTCCCTGTTTAGGGCTTTTGAATTGTGATACCAATGAAACAAACAAGTGATCACTTGGACCCAACATGATGTATGCCAGATAATGTCCAATGTTAAATAAACATGGTTGTTGGGTCCAGTAACTTGGAATAGGTTTTTTGGTAAAAATATGTTCTTTTGTCGTCAACTTTCTTCCACAAGTGAATGAAACAGGATCCTGACACATGCATTCCAATTAAAAGACAAAACCACTTTTATTTTAAGAGGTAAAAAAGTTAAAATGTATGATAAATAAAGTAGTTTTGACAGAAATGGTCAATGAAAATATGTGAAAATGTAGACCCAGTTACTGGGGCGCTGTATAAGGCTGTGACGGGGTACCCGACCGATAATCCGGCTACCCGCTTTAATATTTCCGGTCCAATTACCCGCCAAAAAATGTGGCCGCACGTTTTTTTCAGGGGGGACAAAAAAAACTAACAAAGCGATGGTTGCCGCTAGTTTTATTGCCGATTAAAAAAAGCTCACACACACAAACACAATGTTTTAAAAACGGAAGTAAAACTTGTGCCAGCAGTTCGGACTTCACAAGCTTTAGTTGTTTAATTTGTTTTGGCTGCCGTTCAGATTTTCCGTCTGGTGTCCGCCAGGAGTTTATTTAAATTATTGTGTAAGGTTTCGTTCACGGTAACAACAAGGCAACCCCTCACTGCTTATGTCGGGTTGTCGGCAGTGTCGGCAAGTAGCCCTTTGTAGTATTACTGTTCCGGTTTAAAGTGAGGCAAGACGGCAACGCCCATCATGAGCTAAACGCAGCACATCATTGGCTGCTCTATTTTGGCTAATAGCCAGCGAAAAGCACCCGCGCACGTGTGTGGCTATAATCCCCACAAAAGGAATGCATGCAGCATGCAACAAATGGTTCAGTTCACACGTGGTGCATGTGGTTTGCAAGAGGTATGATGTACATGTACTGTCATGTCGTAGCGTATTACATGTACTTGTAGCCGACCATGTAGGGGGAATTTGTGGAATAAAACCTAGTCTTGGTTCCAAGACCTTCGCACCGAAATGGATCAATTCCAACAACGCATCGAAATGGATCAATTCCAACAGAAGAGGGCGTCACTATCCTAAACCACGACGAATTCAAGAAGAAAAGCGCGCCCTCTGTCGGGTTATCACGAGTATGAGATAGCGACGTCTTGGACCAAGACTAAATAAAACCTAACGCAGCATCCATGCACGTGTGTGGCCACAGCAGGAAAATCAACCTCTGCGTGGGGAGTGGGCTTAATGTACAGGTGTATTGTCATTGTCATATTGCTCCATGCATGTACATAACTAAGTAGAGAAAGGACAGATCTATGAGAGACCATAGCGCTGTTTTTCTGTTGTTAAAGAATGACGAAGCTGGCCCGATAAACTGAGAAAAAAATTGTTTTTTCGAGTAATGGAATGGGCGCTAAACGGACAAATGGCCGGGAGCCGAGTACATACATGTACATGTAAAACATATGGTAAAAGTAAAACATTGTGTTTTTGCTGTTGACTTTACGCATTGTATTTAAATCATCCGATTGGGACTGGAATTGCAGATTTCCAGTTTCGTGTTAAGAAAAGTTTTTGTAAATAAAACGTCTTGCGCTTTTCATTGTTGCATTCCTAAAGAAATTTGTTACGGTTGAAGTGTGCTTATATTTTGCCGTCGGCGGTTACCGCGTGTGTGTGTGTGTGTGTGTTTCTTTTTCACGGGCATGCATATTGCATATCGGTTCACTTGCGTAGGTGTTTAGTACAATGAATATTCAGTACTTCCTGGCTTTCTATTCGGGTACCCGGGTACCCGACCGGTATTCACTTCAGGTACCCGGGCCTAAAACTACCCGTGGATGTACAGCCTTAGCGCTGTACTCCTTTTTCGAAAAATGTTGACGTTTATCGGTCGTACTTGCACCCCAGGAACTTATTTTACCGGGTGCCCTGCCTCAACCGTGAAACCACGCGGTTGAGGCAGGGCACCTGTCAAATTGTAGACGGGTGCCCTGCCTCAACTGTGACGACAACAAGGTTGAGGGAGGTAGGGTACCCATCAATTAGACAAATGCCCTACCTCCCTCAACCGCGTTGTTGTCACAGTTGTAAGCTTGGGCGATACCACGATATTATCGAATATCGCGATACTAGTTCTGAAACGATTACGATATCGGGTCACGTTTTGTTTAATCGTGATATCGGTAAATCGCGATATCGTTAAGTATCGCGATGTATTTCCTAGCCGAGACGATCTTGCAACAATAAATCTCCTTGTCGAGACGATATTGCAACAATAAATCTCCTTGTCGAGATGATTTGCTGCAACAAAGAGTTGCAAGTCACAGACCGCAACCGCAAGATTCCCAAACAGATCCGATCCGACGGGGTTTAGTCTTCGGAAAAAACCAACATCAAAGCCTTAGCGGTCAGGCGGTCCCACACAGACGGGTGTTATCACGTGCATTATCACGTGCGTGTTGCGGACGTGCGAGTGGCGTGATCTAATTAGCTATGCACACATAAAAGAACAGTCTGTCATGCGCAGTTAACACATTAAATGTGTGTAAGTAATAGGCCCAGGTTTTCATACCATAGGTTTAGAGTAAAACCAGAAGAATAGGTGATTGGAATAACGATAGCAATGATAGGTTAATCATAGCCACAACTCCCACCGTGAGATTTGTAGTAGATTGACGTCATAAAATAATAATCGCGATTATATCGAATATTGCGATATATTCTGGACGATATATCGTGGCTGAGAAAAAGCGATATCGCCCAAGCTTACACAGTTGAGGCAGGGCACCCGTCTAAAATTTGACAGGTGCCCTGCCTCAACCGCGTGGTTTCACAGTTGAGGCAGGGCACCCGGGATCCTGCTGAGAGCGTGATCGCATTGATGTAGTTATGTACAATAAGTTCCTGGGGCGCTAGTATGACCGATAAACGTCAACAATTTTCGAAAAAGGAGTACAGCGCCCCAGTAACTGGGTCTAGTGTACTCCTAGAATTATGAGGTTCCATGAACCTCATAGAGGTCCATGTACAAACTACAATACAAAACCTTTTTTCATTTACGTTTCTGCACCTGGAGTTCTCATTTGAAATCGGATCTCGCCAAAATTAGGCTCTACGTGTTCCTTGGAATCTCATTGAGCGTTGCATGGGTCAAGAAAATCCACTCCGCAAATTTAAAATTGTAAAAAAGCAATAAATTCTTACCGTCATTCCCAGTCCTCTTCAAACAGTGTGAGTGTTATAACAAATATGGCGCTTGCTGCGCTCGCAAAGGTCTACCGAACAAACTGGTACTCCGCGCGCAGCAACGCTGGTCCCGGCAACTGTAGGTTGGTTTTGTACACACATCATGTGACTCCAGCGCCATATTTGTTATAACACTCACACTGTTTGAAGAGGACTGGGAATAACGGTAAGAATTTATTGGTTTTTTAACAATTTTAAATTTGCGGAGTGGATTTTCTTGACCCATGCAACGCTCAATGAGATTCCAAGGAACACGTAGAGCCTAATTTTGGCGAGATCCGATTTCAAATGAGAACTCCAGGTGCAGAAACGTAAATGAAAAAAAGTTTTGTATTGTAGTTTGTACATGGACCTCTATGAGGTTCATGGAACCTCATAATTCTAGGAGTAGGTCTAGTGAAAATGTACGTTGGATGGAAAGTAAATTTGTATCGAAAATATTTACACAAAATAAAAACTTACGCAGCACTTTGAGTTTGACTTTTAAAAAAAAAGCAGATAGGCCCAACACTTAACAGAAAATTCTTGATTACGAATGCCTGGACAGCTGGACGGGTCTGGACTCTGGTTAAAAATTGCCAGTATTGCCTTCTAATTCTGCTGGCAATCAACAAAACGCCCAACACCACGGCGGTAAAGAAGCCACAGTAATAATTATGTGAGACTTGACTTGACTCTCAGTAAGGTACTGCACATTATGTGATGTACATGTACAGTGTAGTACGATGTACATGTACAGTGTAGTACTACTGTAGTTGCAAATTTCACACACTTGACACTTGCCGATGTCGACTAAAGTCAATCAGCTGTCTGCTGCTGATGATGATGACATGGGAAATCATGCCACCATGACCGACTTACAAAACATCCGTGACCACCAAAAAGTATGTTTGTCTACAATTTATGACTTCGATTAGGTCGCCAACATACATATTATGTTAACTAGTACACACATTAACATTTAGTACCAACTGACCGAAAAAGACTGAAATACAAGAGGTAAATTTGTGACGATATCTTACCATTATTTTTGTACTTGCATGCTTGCTGTCCAAAAATGATGTTAGTGTCATGTGATTGCCAGTTCCCATATATTTCTTATTCATAAAGAACAATTTAACAAAAAAGATTTATTTTTATACAATTTTATATCTACAAAAATATAAATACATATTTCTGTTTTTATAAACTGTATTTTTTGTAACAAATGTTTAATATACTAAACAAAATACTAGTGATTAATTAATGTTTTTGGTAGAAAAGTTGTTTGACCCTCCTGAATATTAAAGAACTATAATGAATATTCAATTTTTTCAACTTTCTTTTTTAAAATAAGTCGAGTCAGTATTCTAATCGCACTTACTGTGTAAAGAGTATCCAGTGTGTGCACTAGTATTTACGATGCACTAGGTAAAGTTTATGTTTATATCTTTTAGCCCTTGTGGTTTATTACTTCACATCTTTTAGTCTGATGCACGACCTAGACAAAGCTATTAAAAGACACCGATAGTGTGTCCAGAACTAGACTTAACAATGCAGCAGCGCGCGATTGAGGGCGGGGTCAGAGGTTGACGTTATTAAAACACAAAACAGATCTGAAGAATCGATCGCAACGAGATAATGGGGTCAAAATTGTGTCAAATATCCTCATCAAATCACTCTTGTTGCTGCGGGGAATCTGTGCAATTTCAAGTGGAAGATTGTCGGGAGTGAAAAGATGGCTCAAAAGCTCACAGCTGGGAAACGATTGAGTGACGTGACGGACCAAAGTACCAAAGTACAGGTGGCTTCTAAAAAGAAGATCGGAGGTCGGAAAACACTTGGTATGTATTGTAAGAGTATGTGTGTAGCAGGAATTTGATTGTACTACTCCTGACTCGCAGTTGTGCCTCAATGGTATTTAATTTATACAACCGCGTAATACAATCACTGCTTTCCACTAGCTTATCCCATCTTGCTCTATGCTTATCCCCACCGATTTGGGATTGAAATTCAATCTATGTGCACGACAACAATTGTTTTCAAAGATTATTAAAGACTTTCCCACATGACACTCGACAGACTGATGGTGTGACAGACCTGGGCTGTTCCTTGCTCGATCACTGTACATTCTTCACCCATTGTTGCCCACACACACAGCTTGTCAATCTCAGCTGAAATGTTGGTTAGTTAGATTTATACAAAAGTTCCATTAAGGGAGGTATTTTTTTGACAAGCTATTGTATCACCCTGGGGCTCAGCCAAGTGTAAAATAAATGAATAGACCAACTGGTGCTTTCAGTGTAGTGTTTGTTGATGTTTAATGGTAGTTGTTGTCATGGATTCAGATACAAACTGGGCTCTTGAAAACTTTAACTTTATAAGCAGACATCAATAAATCAGGTGAAAATATTCGACCATCTTGACAATTCACAGAGAGACATTTTTTGAGGATTGGCTGAGCTATTTTCCCCAGCAGTCCCCAGCAGTGTGTATCCTTACACTGACAAACTCTCCTAAGGTTTTCATTCAACACTATCGATTAGTCACTGTTTTCACAAAGGGACTGGCATGTCAAAAATAGTTTTGTTTAGGCCATGAGAATGAAAGTTATAGATTTGCGTCCACCGCCCGCATGCTCTGAAAGCTACCGCCTAAAAATGTCATTATTTTCACAAAGTTTTATTATTTCCACAAAAAAGACTCTGCATCACAAATTTTCAAGTTTCAATTCAGGCCAAACAATAAAAGGGTTCTGTTTCCGATTATATGTCATTAAAATTGGATCGGTAGGTCGGAAATTTTTTTTATTTCGCGTTATTTTTTTATTCCGACACATTGACGAATACGTCCACAATTAATGGATTTGCACAACGAATTAGGCAAAATTGCGCGCAAACTGCAGTTTGCGCTCTGCAGATTTGGCAGTTAATCTGCCCGACCTTGCAAATTGTGCGCAATCTTCAGTTTGCGCTCTTTATACTGGCAGTTCAAGCAGCCGATTTTGCAAAAGTGTGCTCAATATGCAGATTGCGCAAACCCGTAGAATGCGCTTCACACAGCGCCGTGTACACACGTGCGCGCATTGAATTGTGGGTCATTGAAGAAGCTACGAAAAAATAATGAATAATGAAAAATGAAAAAAAGCCTCATGTCATTTCAAAAATGCCCGGAGGCAAATCTAAAACTTTCATTCTCGTGGCCTTACATTTTTGATTTTTTTTTTTCAATTCTTGCCAAGATACACGTATGTTTTAAAGACTTGATGAGTTGCTGCTTTATTAAAATTATGCTTAATTACTTAACATTAATTAATGTCATTTTCTAAAGCTGCAGTCTCACCTCACTTTCCCATGAAACCATGTACTAGCAGGGCTCAATTTTCACACTGAACCACAGGCCTGAGGCCGTGAATTTTAGTGTCGGGCCAGTAAACTCATGACCTGACAAGTCCAACGGTCTTGTGTTTTTCAATTGAATAACAATACCTCAATGTGTAAATATCTGAACAAAAACAGATTATGTTCAAATATTGACTTTGGGTCTGATAAATTACCCTTCATTCAACTCTATCAGTAATCAAGTATACTTAATACCATAAAGATAAATCAGATAAATCTTCTCTTGTATGCCTAAGTGCTTGTTCATATATAAAAGCAGTTAAATGCAAATTAAACTCTGTCAGAATCTGGTCTTGTTAAAAAGATGTCTGGTCCAGTAACTATTTTGAGTTACAAGCCCTGTGGTCTTGTGGATTTTACCCCCAAAAATTGGAACCCTGGCTAAGGAGCTGCTGTCCGATGTATTTTAATATTTCCATTGTCTTAACCACATCGTGTAACACTGGTCAGCCCATATGCCATGATATCCTAAGCTGTCCAGACCATGCCACAGGTCCCATCCCAGAGGGGGTCTTGATCAACAGGGGTTAGTAATTTGGTTAGAAAGGGGGAAGGACAAAACTCGCCAGCATCCTTATTCCTTTGGGTACAAAATCGGTATGTCAATTGTCAATGGTAGATAATAATAATAATTCAATTCAGTTCAACAAAGCAACATTTATTTCCACATATTATAATAATAATGGAGTCTTGTATAGCACCGGTATCCGCCAAAAAAGGCGCTCATGGCGCTCGCTCATGATACAAGAAACAGTACAAAAGAAAGGGACCAATGTTAAATATCACTGGTCAACATTTACTTCAAAAAGATGAGTTTTGAGAGCAGTTTTAAATGATGATGTTGTATCAGCAGTCCTGATGTGGTACAAAAAACTATTCCACACTTTCCCTGCAGATGATACCAATTTAACTAAACTTTAAAAAGGAACATTACAGAATTGGTAAGACAAAAACTTATAAAATATACTTTTGATCACAGATTTACATAAAACTTACACTGTCTAATGATGATGATAATAGAAAACATTCCCTGAAATATTTCTGTCTGAAATGCCATATTTGATGAGAAATGAATAAACTAATTTTCTGATTGGAGTTTATCGCTCAGTAAGCGTTTTATTTTTTGTTGAACCTATACTGATTTCATGCAAATGTGTAATCGGTTTTTCACTATTGACCCAGATGGCCGATTGATCTCAAACTTCTACAGGTTTGTCAGTTTATGTATACACTGTATGTATGGTGGATTCTATAAAGTGCTTACACTGCCAGCAACTTTTTTTGTTAGCAAAACCAATTCTGTAATGTTCCTTTAATTAATTAAAAGCAAACAAATACATGAAATTAAGCTTTAAACTAACCCAGGCAAAATGTGGACTATGTAAACAACACACTTAGATTTAAAAAAAAAAATTAGCAGAAAAAAAAATGTAAATCAAATCCTCCTTTGAAAAAGCTTGTCAGCATAGTGCCGACAATAAACCACTGGAGCATTGCAACCAAACAGGTCCCTTACTGCAGGGTTTGAAATACTTGGCACTCTAATTCTTGCCTTGAATCCGCTCTACACCCTGTACACATACATGTAGCTCTGCATACAAAATTAGCTGTTCAATCAATCACATGTGACTAATTAATTCTTCTTGCTCTTTACTGGCCTTGGGTTATAGATCTGAGTCATGCAAAGTGAGACTGCATGGTCTGCTGATTGTATGTAGTGCTTTCAGAATTGTTTAAAAAACATACAGTCCTGACAAAAACAATTTACTAGTAGTGTTTATATTTCTTTCGATAGAAAGTTTAAAGGTAGGGTTACACTTTGGTAAAGAGCTAAGAATTTGACGCATCAAAAAACATCAAAAAACATAGGACAAAAACAAACTAGTACATTAGTCTTTAAATTTAAGGGTAGGATCATACTTTGGTCAAGACCCCCCCCCCCCCATTTTCTTTTTACAAATAAATAGAATTGTGTAATTTGTATTGGAAAGCTTGCTTGTTAAAGATGGTTATATAGTAAAGCTTCCTGCGAAATTATTTTGCCTAAAATGCCCCTGTTGGTTACATAACAAAAAAGTATGTCGAAAAATTTTAAATCTCTAAAACTACCTCAAGGCACTTCGCTAAACAGGGACGGGTTTGACGTTCTTGATGAAAATACTGACAGTTTTTTTGCATTTTTTCAACTAGTAGACACTGTATTCAGCTGAAACTTTCACAGTGACTCAGGGTTCTGCCCAGGATTTCTTTAGTGGTGGAAAAATGTTTCTCGGAAACCATTGCGAGATGGATCAGTTACACGGTAGATCATATAAATAGACTCAAATCAAAGAAGTACTCAAAATTAATGGCTTCGGATACAATTTTTACTGGTAAATACCCAATTTTACATTTCCATGAAAACCTTTGAAAGGAAATTGCAAGTGTAATTTTAAAATGTGAAAAATGTGTGATGGTCAGAAACAGATAAAATTCTGCCAGTGGTGGTTGGAAATCCTGAGTGCCGGCAGGTTTTCCGGCACCGACCACTGTGGGCAGAATCCTGGTGACTTACTGTATCATTATTGAAATTTTGGCCTATAGTAAGTCGGCATCACGTTGACTGTACCTTCCAGCTTTGTATTTAGTTTGGATTAACAACTTTTAGAGGCTGAAATCTGTACCATGCAAGCTACCATGTATGTATTTAAGTTGGATTAACAATTTTAGAAGCTTAAATCTGTACCATGCAAGCTTTGTATTTAAGTTGGATTAACAATTTTAGAAGCTTAAATCTGTACCATACAAGCTTTGTATTTAAGTTGGATTAACAATTTTAGAAGCTTAAAATAAATCTGTACCATACAAGCTTTGTATTTAATTCGGATTAGCAATTTTAGAAGCTGCAACCTGTACCATACAAAACTTTATATTTAATTTGGATTAGCAATTTTAGAATCTGCAATCTGTACCATACAAGCTTTGTATTTAATTTGGATTAACAATTTTAGAAGCTGAAATCTGTACCATACAAGCTTGTAATTAATTTGGATTAACAATCTTTAGAGGCTGAAATCTGAGAGAAGGTTCGGATATTATTTTCAGTCAACTTCAGCGTGTGGAGTCTGAACCGAACTAAATCCCCAGTCAGATCTGTAGAGATCTAACACTGGCCACTTTGATGTAATTTACCTTAGCTGTGAAGTCATACAGCAGCCCCTAATGAGATTGATACCTCCAGGCAGCAGTTGAAAATAAATTATTATTTCAGTTTTCATGCTGTGCGATGTAGCAGGTAGTCATGATTAGCTAGCTTTTTAAGTGTATCTTCAGATTAATTGATATTATGCTGCGCGATTGTACCAAGTAATAAATACTGGAATGAATGCCTCGGTTAATTTATTGTTGATTGATATTAAGTCGATGAATACAAAGAATGACATTATTGTGCTTTTACGGGGTTCCATCCACAATCCAAACATCATTTTGGTAATTACGACCATTGATGTACATGTACTTTTTTTAACAATTCAGCGAAAATTGCCATGATTGAAGGATTGAGCTTAACTGAGCTCCAATAACTGTATATAAAGCAAACTTAAATCCTCATTTCTGATTGGTCGATCCATAGCAACAAGAGTGTTTAACCAATAGAACACCGCCCATATCAAACCCTGTTCTAATACGCTATTTAAATCTCAAGTTCTCTTGAAGAGAAATTTGTTATTACGCGTGCACTTGTGGAATACGGAAAAATATAGCGTGACTGTCTGCCTCTGATTTTCAACTTGGATATCGGACGCAGAGGCACTATATTTGTTTGTATTCCACTCACGTTTGATATTGATAATAACATGAATTATGATATTCGACGAACTGTGTACACAAGTCTTGAAATGGAACAGTTCTTATGGAATGCTTGTTATCTTTTGTATGCCTCTGGGCATATATCAAAGTGCTTACCAGCTAATACAGGTACCTGTACATATGTAGAGCAATTTACTGCCAATATCATCTTGAAGTTCCTTTTACTTTTTGGTGGGAAATTTAGAACATGTAGAATTTTGAAAATAGATGTACTGTTCATGAAACCCACACCAAAATTTAAAGGAACATTACAGAATTGGTAAGAAACAAACTTATAAAATATACTTTTTGATCACAGATTTACACAAAACTTACACGGTCTAATGATAATGATAGTAGAAAACATCCCTTGAAATATTTATGTCTGAAATGCCATATTTGAGGAGAAATGAATAAACTAATTTTCCGATTGGAGTTTATCGCTCAGTGAGCGTTTTATTCATTTGTTGAACCTATACTGATTTCATGCAAATGTGTAATCGGTTTTTTACTATTTTCTCGTGACCCAGATGGCCGATTGATCTCAAACTTCTACAGGTTTGTCAGTTTATGTATATGGTGGATTACATAAAGTGCTTACACTGCCAGCAACTGTTTTGTTAGCAAAAAACCATTCTGTAATGTTCCTTTAACTAATTAATCAGGCCCAGTTTCATCTTTGAGAGGTCAAAGCCATTTTCATTTTGCAAAGGGCACTTCCATTATCAATATCTTAAAGGGTAATGGGAAACTTTTGAAGGGGCACCAAGGCCAAGACCAGGGGCAACATAGACCATGGCCTCTGTGGCCTCCTTGTAATTCCAGGCCTGATTAATGGTAGTTTTACAATGCAAAGTTGAAGAAAACTTATGACAATAAAAAAACAGCAACAACAAGTTGTGCTAAATAAAGTCTGGAACAATATTCCTTCTTCCATTCAAAGTTCCCCTCCATTGAAATTTTTAAATCATAAGAAACTGTATTTTAAGTAGTTTTTCTTTTCCTTTTTTTCTTTTTGTAGGGTGTTGTTTATATTGACCATTTATGTAAAACAGGACATTGATGTAAAACAGCTTTTGCAGATCTTGTTATCCTATGTTGCAGTAAATAAATAAATTAATAAATAAACAACAAACAGACAGGATTTGGAGATGAGTGAGCAGTTGGTGAAGGATGTCGGATGTTGAGCAGCAGGGGTGGTGTGCATACTCGGAGCTGTACATGGATGGTTGTACACCAATGTACATAATATTGTACAATGTGTAATGTGTGTTTGCATACCAGCTGTTACTTCTTTTCTCACACAATGTATGAAGCAGAATGGAAGCAATCTATAATAAATGAAGTCAGTTTGTTTCTTGCCAAACCTGAATCAATCAACTTTAAGTGTGAGACAGGCCTGATGCTTCGTTGTTGAAAGGGCAAGGGCACTAAGGCGTCTTCTCCTTGTTAAAGGGATACCTCTTTGAGGAAATTGTAATTTTGTATTGGAACATTTTAAGGGGCACCAAGGCAGTGACCAATTGCCTCCCGTGCAGTATCAGGCCTGGTGGAAAAAACCAAAAACATGTTTAGCGTCCCCTCCCGCTTCCTTTTTAGGGGCCGCCTCCTTCTTTATTTTTCTTCTTTTTTTACAAACCAAGTTGAAAACTTTAACGATCTCTGTCTTGAAAAATTGCTAGGCCGGTTGTCTTTAAAAAATGTGTCGGCCATTTAAAAAAAAAAAAAAAAAAAAAAAACCCTCATCTCCTGTCTTTTTTCAAAAAAGCTTTTAAAACAATACAGAGAATACAGATTTTGAGTGACCAAAGTGTACAGCTTTTTTATTGTCTACATCCCGGATTACACACAGTATAAATTCATAAAACTGTATTTTAATAATCCAACCCTGAGGATTTGTAACAAAATGGACAATACACAGATTTTTAAACTTTGCCATCACTGTAGAAAACAATACCTCCTCACTAGCTTGCAACCATAAATAGAAGGGATCAATAGGTGGTTTGGGGGGGGGGGAGGGAGAAGAACACTAACAATGGACATAAATGTATTTATAGTCACTGGTATCTCCCAATTTCGAAGTTGATGGCTCATGAGTATTATTACACCAGTCATTTGGACCCATTACTACATAGAGCACTATTTGGTCTGGGTAAATTTGTCTGTAAACACCTTAACCAAACAGTGCACTCCAAATAGAGTCCGCCATACCTCAAAAAGGCTAATGGCCCTGTACATGTACCACAACCCCCCCCCCCCACACACACACACACACACACTTAACAAGAGTGTGGGGGGCTGGGCTGGTCGAGGGGATTGCCAAAAAGATCATCGTGTCCCAAAAGTATTATTGTAAAAAACACCACACTATCAAAACTGTTGAGTATTAGTATTACTTTAAGGTACATATTATACTGATCTCCTTATAAATCCAGCATTTGGGGCCAGCATTTACAGTTTGTAGTCTCTCAGATATTATCGATGCCATAAGCCCACTGTGCACAATGCCGCAAAGGCAAATGAAAAACTTTAATACGTCCGAGAATTTCTGTCGTGGGAAACTAAATTGAATTGAGTTGTGTTTAAAAGCAGTCAGTAAGTCCATGGTCCCCATCAGCTCATTGCCCTGATTCTTCCAACACCCAGCAGCAGCTGGTCTCTAACACTGTTTATGTATGCAGTGGGCCAGGTCGGCTTTTGCTTGTTTACTACAGCAGTGATTGATTTCTAATCAAATTATGATACTTGGCGTCCTGGCCAAAACCAACAACTGTTCGTTTCATCTTACGTGCAGGCTGTGTTCATTGTAAGCAGGAAAAGATGCGTAAAGGCATCATGTGTACGTATGCAGGGCAATCATTAAAACTAAATTCATCAGTACTAGCATATACATGTACATGCATACATGTATGTGCAGTCATATTTAGTACCTTACATGTGTTTCTTACATCTTTGTACAGTGCTTAGTTTTTTGTACATTATACAATTGTGTATTTGTACATGGTAATGTAAAGTGCATGTAGGTACGGAGAGCTCAATCAACCTCATTGTTTACTGCGGTAATAGATTGTGAACTTTATTTGTCAAGAACCAATTACGTCATGTTCTGCATCTACCATAGAGCAAGGCCCAGTATGTTTCTATGTACATGGGGTACTCCTGACCTTGCTCATGCCCACCACCATGTACAATATCAGAAATGGGCCCGGGTATGAGGTTGTATTTATGCTGGTACAGTACTAGGGAACAGAGGAGCTCAGTATTTCTATCAATGACATGAATGACCACCGTTGTTGTTTATAATTTGTTCGCTACTGGCTCTGTTCGGCTAATCTAACTACCATGGCATACATATTTAACAAAACAATTGTTGCATAACTGTTCGAAGGGTTTCGTACACCCTCAGAGGCAAATGGCACCTTCCATTTTGCCTAAGGTGCCATTTGGCCACTTGGGTGGGGTGTACAAAACACCATGGACCCCATAACAGCGTGCAACAATTGTATACTGCACCACTGGCCAGAGTCCAGTAATTTTAGCACTTGGCCAGTAAACCAGTAGGCTATCTCCATGAGCGAACAATGTCATGCAGTCTAGTGTTTTTCCAAAAACATTTGAAGGCTTACAATGTTCCCTTAAAAACCCTTACAGTCCAAACTCCTCCTACATGTATTCAATTGCCAATCAGTGAAGGATTAAGAAGGATTTGGCCCGGCAGGCCTATATAACCATAGCCTTTTGTCAAGGCCTTCGTGTCTTGGAGCTGCGATCCCAAGCGTCTGAAATGGGAGACCACGAGTTGCAAAGCCACGAGGGCCTTTTCCAATGTTTGCGGTTTCTTATGTGTTTCTTTATAATCTCACTTTTGCTACCTGAAACGGTAGCAAAAAACCAATCAGAGTGCATAACGCACGTTTCATATTCATGAACAATTCATTACAAAAACCGCAAACAAGTTGGAAAAGGCCGTCGTGGCTTCGCCACTCGGCTCGCGCGCGTGGTCTCTCGTTCCAGTCGCTCACTGTTTACAAAGCTGTCCAAGCCACGATGGCCTTGACAAAAGGCTAATAAAACCAATGCTTATGGCAGGGTCGAGCTTCCAATCTCATCTAAGTCCAAACAATTTGGTGTGGAGTAACATAGGAGAAGATGAAATGAGAGGATTTACATGTAGGCCTCCTCTAACCAAACTGCCAAACCTCTCATTGTGTCAAGAAATATTATGTACACTATCATGACTATGTATAAATACTTTGCAAAAAGTATTTCTGGTCCAGTGCAAATTCTGAACTGCAAGACCTGTGGTCTAATTATGGAGATTCTCTTGAGAATTGAGACCTGTACTAATAAGAAAGACATGAATACTTTGTGCATTCTTTCAAAGGTTGTACATTGTACATATTTTATAAACAAGGATATATCTAGAAGTACATTGTAGCATAGAGAAATTATTGTACATGTAGGTTGTCAAGGCTGGAAGTTAAAAACAAAACAGGGCGTCTATTATTGTCTAAATGGTTCACTTTCGATTCTGTTTTTAAATGAGACAATAGATTAAGCAGGAAGTCAAAATTGAAAACATGGTGTCCAAGAGACTCCCACACATCCCACTGGGTAACACCATAGAGCAAGAGCTGTCCTAGTCTTGGCCCAAGACGTCAGTGATCGGTAGCGGATACGCGTTGTAACTCATTATAGCGCGCCCTCTTACGGCCTGATTTTAAACCAACTTGACTGGCTCTCACTCTTAAATCAGGCCATAAGAGGGCGCGCTATAACGAGTAACAACGAGTATCCGCTACTGATCACTGGCATCTTGGGCCAAGACTAGAGCTGTCCTTGCTCTGCTCTATGGTAACACTATGGTATTATGAGGCCATTTGGTGACCTTTGGTGACCTTTGGTTGGTTGACCTTCAGGTCTTGCCCTGTGGGATTAGGCCAGTCTTGTCATATGTAAATTGTACTGTAAATAGACAATAATCCCTGCACTCTGCAGAGTGGGCTGACCGAAAATTATGTAAACAATCCGAAGGAAAGGATTATGACATGAATAAGGTTTCATGAGAAGTTGCTCAAGTCAACCATGGAGGTACAATTCTACATGTACCTCCATGAGTCAACTACTACCATAACAAATTGTAATCTATTTGGGGGATTTTTACACCAAATGGCTTCCTATTTAAAATTGGTGTTTCAAACAAAATGTTGTATGATAATTGGATGTACTTTTCTGTCGGGATTCAGCATCACTGTAAATATTTTGACAGATTGTTCTGTATGCTTATTTGATGCATAACTGTTATCAACTGTTTGATGGTCTTTGCAGAAATTTACATGTTTACCTAGCACATGACATGTGTGCATACCTAGATGTACACACAGCTTAGCTTTTCATTTTGTGATGCTTCTTACAAGTAGTATAGCGCCACCATTTGTCAAGATCGCTCCAACTACACATTTTGTTTACTTCATCATAGAGCAATGTTCATGCTCTACTCACAGTCACAGTCACACAGTGATTGTCACGGTAATATTGGTTTCCCTGATTGGGCACCATTCCTAAAATGGAGAAGAGGGTTCCAAGTGTATCGCAATTAAAGGGTTATCCCTGGACGTTTTCAATGACTAGCCAGCGGGGACCAGTGAGCTTATTATTTCACTTAGTCTGTAATTGTAAGCCTTTTCACTAGTCATACATGTAATTCATATCAAATTGAGATGCTTTTCGACACTGAACTAGCCAGCAGGATCACAGGAGAGAATTTTGACTGGTCCTCAGATGGTTTAAATGGCCATTGGTCAGTGGACCACCGTTTAAGCGGAGAACGCTTTCCCAATTGAAGACCACTGATTTCTCAATTGGGAGAAAAGGGAACTCCAATCAGGTAGAAGTGTATCCCAATTGGGATAGTTTCGAAGCTTATTTTATCCGGAGGGTTTCCTAATTGAGGACAATTTAAATCTCCAATTGGGAGAATAGGGTTTCAATCCGGGTAGTAAATTACATTTCAGGTATTCCTCTATTGGTGACAGTGATCTTGTATAACAGAGTGTCCACATTTGCTTTGCTGCAGATACAAACTGTTAACCTACACCTGCTTTACATGCATCTAGGACAGAGCTACTTAATTAAACCGGCTGTCCGCTCCAGATCAGGTGTAGAAAACTACATCCTCACACTCCTCTGTCTGAACATAGCAAAAGGGCTAACATTATGCATGCATGTCGCCAAGTGCATTCCCACATGCAATGTATACAACGCTGTGCAGGCCTGATACATGTGAAAAGGCAAGGCAGTTTCTCTCTGGTATACAATGTAAAAGGGCACTTCAGTCAGTCAGTGAGAAAACTAGAACATTTGGTGCTTGATAAGGGGCATGATGGCACCCCCCCCCCTCCCTCTCTATCTCAGGAATTCTGTTAGAGGATTTTAGTGGGGGGTGGGGGAGGTACATGTACTTCTGTACAAAAGTAAAATATTGTGTTAAAGTATGGCAACATCTGGGGGGGGGATAGCCTCTTCTCTCCATATCAGGCATGATGTAAAATAGACATCCTGTTTGAACATTTCAAGAGGCACCAAGGCAGAAGGGGCATTCCATGCCAGTATTCCTGAAAGAAGCTCAATGTCACTGGAATATGAAGTTGAAATGGGTGAAAATGGGTATCATCAATTGCAATACATACGCTTCCACACCCATTGGTACCCATCTGGGTGTAACAGTTTTTTGTTTTGTGAAAAGGGTCATTGACCCAAGTGTTGTGACTGGTCGGGCCAGGATTTGAACCCATAATCTGACAACGCAGCCATCAGAACTGCTGTCTATTGTCCCCCCCCCCCCCAGACACCACAACATTCTATTCAAGAATTGTGCACAGTGTCGAGTTGGGTATCAAATTGCACCCCTATCTGTTGAGAGTGGTACGGTCTGATATTGACAGCTGTATGACAATAGCAGATACATTCATTCTGTCTAGCCTGTGGTTTAACCATTATTCCCCTATAGGAGGGGTGTTTGTGTAGATAAAGAACACGCCGCCACATCAATGCACTGGACAGCGTGTGCAGTACTTTATATCATTCACACTGCGGCCCAACCTCTCGGTCAGTGCATGTGGATGACATGTGTGGCATCTTCAGATGCAATTTGTACATCTTCACTGGTTTGGGCTTTCACCAGCTGATGAAAAAAAACTGAATTTCTGGGCAGATTTGTGGCAGTCAGGATGAAGCTTATTTTGTGCAGTGAAAATGATAGTGAATGGAATTCATAGCTGCAGAGGGATAATGCATTTTGATAGACTACTGTGTGACTATAGACTGACCTTGCATTGGAAGGAGATGCTATAAAAACTATCTTTCATACATGTGAGTATGGTATTTCCTATGCAGTGTGTATTTGGACATAGTGCATAATATTACTTTCAATGCAAATTTAAATAATAACACTGAGGCTACGCTTCATGGAGGCAACAGATGCAGTCAGCCTCAGCCATAAAATATATAAATTGCACATCGTGCTTGCGCACTAAAACACTACTAGTTGGCAAAAAAAATGAGGGAACATCATGCTTTTTCGTATGGGGCTGATGGTGGCGTGACGCACACGCGTTCGTGCGTCTGCCTGTTGCACAACTCTATGGCGTTTGCCAACCAATAGTGTCTGTATGCAGTAATTAGCATATTTTATTGGAAAGGCTAATGCCTGCCTACCCCTGGCTATTGCCTTGATGCCCCTTAAAATGTTCCAAAGGGTTTACAACATTGCGCTCCTTGAGGGTGGTGCCCTAAACTGCCTTGCCCTTACAACGTTAAGAACGATCATGCTCGATAATGACAGCTTCTACGGCCAGTTGTACAGGGAATGATTTCATCTAGCAATTTTGCACATCTCAACATATTTAGACAAAACATGTTCTTTACACTGAACAGGGCTAGAAATTTGGGGAAAAACCTACAAGACTGCAGGGCTTGTACCTCAAAATATTTACTGGACCGGAATTTTGAGTACAAGACCAGAATTGAAGTGAGAAGAAAAAATGCCTACACAGGTTAATAATTGAACTGTTTGAATTTGAAAAAAACACTAAGAGAAGATTTATCTTATTTAAATATTAATGATAAGCAGTCTTTGATAATCAACAGAAATGTATTTATCAGACTGAAGTCAACATTTGAACACAAACACAAGACCGCCGGACTTGTCCGAACATGAGTTTACTGGCCCAATGCTAAAATCACTGGCCTCGGGCCAGCGGTCCAGTGTAAAATTCGAGCCCTGCTGAATGCATTGCAACTGATGACTTTTGAGTAGCAACTGAAACATTTTTTGTAGCATTTTGCTACGCTGTATTCAAGGGAAAATCTTTTACTGATAGTGATATACATGTACATTACTAACTACACAAATAATACATGTTAAACTTGGTGCTTGAGGGTGAATTACACGCAGGTTTGTCTAACATTTGTGGAATAGCATTATCAGCAGGAGTTCCAAATAAGGGTCTGCGTGGTACAGCACTGAGTTATTGTCTCCATGTGTTTGCAATCGGTCTTGAAATGCTACATTTCTTCAGGTTTTTTACTGTCATTATTGTAGGTATTCTGTTTAAAAAATACCTAGTACCTCCATGGCACATGTAGATGGACACATGCAGATGGACTGAAATTCTTACCATTTTTAATTTCTAATTAATTTGATTTTGTTCATATTTTTGTTCATTGTTCTTTGGGTATTTTTTTACTGCAGTAGACAACCTTGAATGGGGCAGGCGTGATGGGAATTCAATTGAATAAATTATTATTAGGCCTATTATTAATATTTTGATGAAGTCCCTGTGTGCTTTTCAGAAACACACACACACACACACACACACACACACACACACACACACAAAACAGGTGCAAGTGAGTCCCTACTGGTTACAAAAAAGATTAAGGCAAGATTTTTGCATGTTATAATTAAAGTGCAATACATTTACAGTAATTTTTCTTGAGGAAAGAAGGAAACAAAACCCCCAAATCCCTCAGATTTTATGTATGTAACACATTTTTGCTTTAGACTAAAGTGATTTAGTATCTTTGGTTCACTAAGTTCATTCCCATCTCCTAGTCTTCAATTTTACACCTTGTTACCAAACCATCCTTGTGAAAGTTACTGTGGTGGTCATGTTTGGGTACAATTTTGTTTAAAGGGAGGTAATACAATGTACTTTGGAATGACAAAAAAAAAGAAATTGTGTAATTTGCATCCGAAAAGATATAAAGATGGCAATGGTATTTAAACATCCTGCAAAATTATTGTTGTTTGAAGGGAAAAAGTTTCATAATCAGGGAGATTGCGCACAACAATCAGGGAGATATTTAGAATAAATTTACCTTCAATGTAATAGGGAAAGAGTTTTCATAACCAGGGAGATTTTCAAACTTGTTCACCAGAACATGGAAAGATTGGTTTATTATCAGGAGAACTTTCTGCAGAATCGGGGAGAGTTGGCAGCTCTGTCTGGGCAGAAAGTAATTAACGCCTGTGCTGATCTTTGAGGAGACATGGACTGCGTCTGGTATGAAGGAGTTGAGGTTTAATCTGTATATTTTAGGAGATCTATACGACTATGCTGCACTGACATATGACATGTGAATGTACAGTACTTATTCTCTATGATTACACACAAGTACATGTACAGTGTACACACCAGCTGGAGAGACCACACAAATCATCTTTCTGTAGCTGACCCTTGTAAATCAATTGGCTTGCCCATTGTATGACACTTTGACATGTACAGCCTTTTTAACATTTGTATTCAAGGCTTTGTATCAATAATCAATGCAGCTCATCAGTTCTTACATGGAGATGTTAACAAAAGCTTTCTGTGTTAGATTATTTCTTTTATCCGTTGATCTGGGCAATTACGTGGGAGATGTCTTCGAAGAAGAGTGGGGGATTAGAAAAGATGAAGGCATCGATGGGATTTTGAATATAATGTGTCTTTGTACATGTTGTTTATGTTAGGATCGAATGAAATGCATCTAAAGGGGGATTGTCGTCATGATTCATGGCAGGCCTTTGGATGTACATGGAGTTATGAACTCTCCCCCAAGTTTTACTGCACGGGCCCTGGGCGTCAGTCACATCACTGTCAAATTACTCTGTGATGTGAGGACCAGCATCGTGTGCAGTAAACTGAGTTAGATACATGTAAGAGTTCATTTTCCATGCACAGCCACAGGACTGCTAGGATCATGATGACAGTCTCCCTCTACATGATCGTCTTTTCTTGTTCTCTTTAAATATAACAGGAAACAAAATTATGGCAATGTTGTCTCACTTTATAAACAACTTATCCAGTTAGTCCACAAAGATTAAAACGGTGAAGTTTGTCAAATAATCAGATCAGCAACTTGATTTTCTACTAAAATAAAATATCTTATAGATTCATTTTGGTTCCTTGCACCAATGTGTGGTTGTCTCAGGCCTGGAGTTTCATCTTTTAGAGGGCAAGGCCATTATCATTTTGCAAGAGTCACTTCCATTTAATAATCTTAAAGTCTATGGGAAACTTTTGAAGGGGCACCAAGGCCAAGTCCAGGGGCAACAGAGGCAATGGCCTCCATGGCCTCCGTGTAATTCCAGGCCTGTTGTCTGAAGTCCTGCTGCAACCAATGGGTATAAAGATGTATTTTACATACTTTTGTAGCCTAATCGTTTAAAATTGACTGACAGTACACTTAGACGCAATTCAATCTACTATAGTGATACATATTCAAATAAACAAACCATTTATCAATTACTGAGTTATTTTTGCCTGACTCGGTTAGACCCATATTTACTATACTGTGCACTGTGTAGATTTTGTTAGGTGTTTGGGGTGTACACATTTAATTATATTAATTGTTGACATTTCCAGTGAAGCTTGAGTTAGTTGTTATTCCTCATCATGAGTGAAATGTCAATCAACTAAAGCGACAGGCCTTCGTTTGACAATTTTCCATACAAGTAATTTAAAGTCAATGAACTTGAAATTCTTTTAATAACTGTTTCAAATTCTTTCTTAAAAGGGTACGATTAGTAGTCACTCTAAAAATTTATGGCATAAAAACTAACTTGGTTAGAAGTACAGATTGTGTATTCCTATTAGGGATTATTCTTCATGCGTGGACATAACTGCTCCAGATTTTTGGCGATAACTCAAAAATGCTACCACCTTTTGAATTTAATTTTTCACAGGTTAGTTTTATTGTGTGTATCTACATATTAGGATAAAAACAGTGGACCGGTTCTAAAAACCAAAGGTATACTTTGCCTTTAACTAAAGATAAAAGTTTATGACAGGTAACGTAAACAAAAATTTATTAAGACTCAATCTTAAAAGCTCACTGATTAAAAAGGTTTACATGTATGCCGGTACCAATCCTCCAGAGAAGTAACTCCATCTGAAATACTGTCAAAGTCCAGGAAATTGCACTTGAAGACCCCCAAGGCCTTCACCACGAAGCTGTTTATTTCAATTGCTGTCAATCCTGATGACTGTGCACAACATCAGGCCTGTATGCTTCATTCTAGAAAGGGAAAGGGCACCAAGGCATTCTCTCCTCGGTAAAGGGCACCCTATGAGGAAATTGTAAATTTCTATGGGAGCATTTAAAGCGGAACCGAGGGGGCATCGAGGCAATCGCCTTCGTTGCCTTCGTGAAGTATCAGGCCTGCAACATTCACGTGACAAATCATAAAACATGACCTCTGAAATGCTCTCAGGTCATGCAGGTTGGTTGTACATGTACATGGTGTGTGAATTGAAAACTACTGGTAATGAATTTACTCCTCCAATCAACAGGCCTTGAATTAAACCTGGAGGCCGCACGGAGGCCATGGCCTCTGTTGCCCTAGGTCTTGGCGTTGGTGCCCCTTCAAAAGTTTCCCATCTAGACTTTAACATTTTTCATTGGAAGCGCCCGATGCAAAATGAAAATGGCCTAGGCCCTGGCCTTGGTGTGCCTTCAAAAGTTTCCTATACATGTAGGTTGTAAGATGTTTCAGTGGAAATGCCCTTCGCAAAATGAAAATGGCCTTGCCCTCTCATAAGGTAAAAATCAAGGCCTGGAAAAACAATGATGACCATAATATACAGTTCATCAAATCTACAACTCACAAAAAACATCTATGACATTTGTATGAATACAGATGCTTCATGTTTGGTTTAGGATAAAGTTTGTACTTAAAAAGCTATCCCATTATTATCAAATTATCCCGTTGGCGTCTGACGTGTTGGCATCGGCTGCTCTCTCAAAGAGTTTCTGTTACTTCCGGCTCCAATCAAAAGCTGGCATACTTTAGTGTGTAATTTTGCAATGCATTTTTACGTTCAAAAGCATTTTTTATGACAGAAACATTTACACAATGTAGTTCTGAGAAGACCTTTAGTCTGTGAAAAATGTACCGGTTTGTGAAAGCCAAGCCCAATTATTGAACTGTTCTTGCGTTAATCATCAAAGAAAAACTAGTTCAATGCAAAGCTCCTATGGCCTCCTATTGGTTAAAGGTGCTGCATACGTTTGGTAAATGGAGCCTACTAATTGTGTTAATCCTATATAAATGTACATGTGTAGGTACTTACAATAAAACTAACCTGTGAAATTCTCACTTCGAAAGGTGATCGCGTTTTTGAGATATCACTGAAAAAAACAGAGCGAATATTTCCACGCAGGAAGAATATTCCCCATAGAAATACACAGTCTGAGAAGCGTTTCTGACATAAATGCTTCTCAGATTAAAATTTTGGACAATAAAAAGTGATATATTTTCCATTAGCGTTGTACTTTGAAGTTAAGAGTTTCTCAAAATTCATTATACAACCCAAAGCTGCTGTACTTATTACCAAGTAAGTTTTTATTGCCATTAATTTTCAGAGTCATTACCAAACGTGTACTGTGCCTTTAACAGCGTAATCAATTACAAAATGGGAGCCAGTTTGTGTGAAGTGGACACGGTTTGCAGTGGAATTGTGTCACACTCTTTGCATTTACAACCAGGAAATTTAGTCAATATTATCGGACTGTTGAACTTGCTCTGTCGTTGGGTTACTGGCCTAAAATTAATCAGTGGAGAGTGGGTCCAGTGGGTTTTGCAAGTGTGCATTAAAGTAGCGTGTAGTCGTGCTGTACACACCAAGTCATCATGTTAAAGGTATTGTACACTTTTGGTAACAGCTCAAAATCAGTGTCCACATTTTGTGTGATTCAACATTTATGCATGAACAAACAAACCTGTGAAAGTTTGAGCTCAATTAGTCATCGAGGTCATGAGAAAATAGACACCTTATTCTGTTTTTTCAAACATCAAGTTTTTTTCACAGGTGATAAAAACTATTGTTTCACTCATTTCTCAGAAACGATAGCATTTTAGGCAGAAATATTTTAAGGAACCCTTTCTACCATTACTTATATTAAATCATGTAAGTTATGTGTGAATCTGTTAACATTTGTGTTTTTCAATCTTACCAATAGTGTACAGGCCTTTAAGAAACAGTCTGTACAGCACAAAGTACGGTGCAGTGGTTTTGGTGAAATGATTTGTTACGTCAAATTTGCATGTTTTTTAGTCATGAGATTGTCACACAGTTCAAGCGTTCAGGTTTGCTGTTACCATGGAGGGTTGATATCACTGCACAGTGAAGTCATTGTGGACTTCAATGTCACGTGGAGTTACATTGTAGTTCCACAAAAGTTCATAGAAATTGCTCACAATTTGCCGTTTATGATTCATTTTCATACAGTTAGGATGAACTATGGGACAGTGTTTACTGAAGGTGTTACAGCCCTGCACGTGCCTAGAGTTGCTGGCATTGCTGGCATTGCCGTCCCACATGTGACAACAAAAAATGGATTCCTTAGTCATGTCAGAAGGCAATATTGACGAATCATAAAAATTTATGTGAAAATCTTCCAACTAAACCTGAGTACAACCATGGTTTTTTTATTTGTATTATAAACTGATCAAAAGAAAAGTATTTGACAAAAGTAATTATCCTTCAAATGATGATCTGCAAATGCTGTTATTTTCTTTGCATCGGCAGTCTTTCATATAGAATTATTTCTCTGGAGGGTTGGTATCGGTGTGAACTTTGAAAATGAGTGAGCATTTTTACACTGTTCCTACTTTAGTCTGATTTCCGATTTGTTTTGCCCTCAGAAAGGTCAGCAAAAAGGTTATTTTAAACAGAATGGAAAGTATACAGTACATGTACATGTATGTAGCCACGTAAGCCAGCCTGTGTATTGCTTTGTCCTACTTTTTTCTAAGAACCAAATGACTGTAATTCTTTTGAATGTATTTTTTTTGACCAGCCTTTTCCGTCCATTTTTGAATGAAATTTGAGAGTAATTAAAAAATGTAATTTGTCTAATCAACTCAAGTTATTGTTAGTATAATAAGCCTGCATTACATGTCTATTCACAAGTTGAAATGTGGGTGGTTTTTAGTTTTTTTTTTTTTTTAAATGGTGTTGAACAAAGAAGGTACCTCTACCAACTGAGCTACATTGAATGTATCTAGCCGTAATGTTGGCCGGCTCCCTATTTTGTCAATATTTTTGTTCGGAGGGGGGGGGGGGTGCCAGTCAGAAGCCATAAAACCGTTAACATTGTAAGTACTTTGTTGACAAAATAGGGAGACCACCACAGAGGGCTTCATGTAGTTACATGTATGTAGCTCAGTAGGTAGAGCGCCGGCACGTTAATCCGGAGGTCGTTGGTTCGAATCCCGCTCTAGTCAATTTTTCTTTGTTTAATCCCAAATTTGTAAAAGTTTACTCAGTCAGTTTCCCTTGTGGTTTATTACAAGTTTATTAAAAAGGAACAACCATTGGAGAAAAAAAAACTGCTGACAAAATGATAGAAAAGTGGTACATTTTATTGTGTTTCCTGTCAGAACGCTCTTATTACGGCTTATGGACAAGGTAGTACAGTACTACATCATTTAACTTTTTTTTAAAACAAGTCAGGAGTGTATTGAACCAATTCACCGATGTCGTCATCACAGTTATCATGGTTGCACCATTTTGGGGGTCAGTGTACATTGTGCTCTACAGTGTAGTGCATATCTTAGGCCACGCTGCGTTTTCACGCTTACCACAATGTTTACATGCAATTTGCGTCCCAAAATGGTGAGTGTGGCAGAGAGAAGCCGCGTGTGATTATCGTTCAAGGGGTGAATGCCCTGCATTTATGATGTTTCAGGCATGATGTTTTTTAAACCAAGAGAATCTGTTGTGGTTGTTTAGCTTGAATACATGACTGCAAGCTTGTGTGTCTGCACAGTTGAGAGTTCAATGCACTTTTCCAACCCATAGTCTCAGTACTACTGGCGGTCATTCTAGACGATTAAAGAATGGCTATTAAAGTTATCTTTCCTCATGTTGTCAGTTTATCTAATATATAGGAATTTAAAAGTAGATTGAGCAGACGAGCTCTCATATAAATAATTGGTGGAGAGATACTTCATGCACGTAAGCTGATCCGAGATTAAAATGATTATGAGTCTTGTGTGTTTTTAGTGTCAATAATCCGTTGGGTTGGGTGCCAAGCAGACGGCTCTTTTCAGATCTGAAAAAGTGTTCTACATGGAGTCTACCCACAACGGGGAACGATTTCCCTTGTAAATCGCATCGCATTTTGCGATGCAATTGGAACGATTTGCGATGCAATTTTACAAAGTGCATCGCACAATTTGCGATACAATTTGTGTTTCAAGTATTATAAAATTAAGCCTAGAAACCACACAAACGAATCTGTTTCACAGGGTTACATTTTTTGCAATTTTTAGGCATTTTAAAATTTGCTATACAAAATTTATGGACTGCTATGCGAATGTTTGAGATTGCTATGCAAAAAAAAAAAATGCATAGCAGTTTTGCTATGCAAAAATTTGGGACCAAATCGTTCCCTGCACAACATTCCTCTTAATGGAAGATTGTAAGAGGTCTTCCAAAATGTCCAAGAACAATTGTTCAATTGAATTTTCACTGTCACAAGGGCGTTGCACCCCAGACTACATACCAACGCTCAAAGGCTCCTATATTTACATCCACACCCATCCAAGATATACAATGTATTCAAAAGTTTCTGTGCATTTCCCCATAATTTTCACATCTAAGTGACTTCTCTACATGCGCAGCTATTGTCTAAGATGATGTGAGCCTTGTTTCCCTTTATTTATTTTAAAAGTAGTGACAAGAACAGATTGCTCCAATTCTCAGAGGGTTTGATCTATAGGTCATGTAGGTAGGTCTGTAATGTGACATGGGATTTTGCACCAAACCATAGACTGCAGAAAATGTTTTTGCTCTCAAAAAAAGAAGAAGAAATACACATCTCTGGGACCGTATCCCCCTCTTAGATAGTGGAATGGTCCTGTCTAGGATATCAAGGAGTTTCGCTCCCCAGGTCATTGCACTTTTTGAGAAACAGGGGAAATAAACAAATTGTGTCATGGTTAACTGCACTATGCCTTCATTAAGGGGTTAAAACCAACAACAGGGGACAGGGTGGTCAGAGCATCCTTACTCTATGGTCAGAGATGGTGTACGACTTTATTAGAGGTGTTAAAATGTTGATCTTTTTTGTCTCAACCATCAGATGAGAATAAAATTACCAAATTGTCTCTCAGGGCATTCACAAGATTAAAAAAAAAGAACCAACTTAAAGTGTTAATTCACTTGCTTTCAAATGGATTGCTCATGAGTCATAATTTCCTACAGCGTTTATCATGAAAGAAGTTCATCAGGCTGGTAAAAAATCAACTTTCAGATTCATCTTCTAAGAAAACTAATTTGAAAAGCGACTAAATAACACTGCAGCATGCCTAATGTGCTCGGACTGTTCAAGAAGAAGGTACATTGTACGTACATACATGCATACATACATGTACTTCATGTACGTGATACTAACACGAATACAAGCAAATTATTAAAAGTTGATGAGTTGGACTTTGGAGGGAGGTAAAAAAAGTCACCTGCTTTGTACTACTGTACAAATTTAAACAACCCCTTAGTTTGGCTTTTAAAATTGTCACATCCGCCTCACATTTGGTTTAGAAAATGGCATTTAAATATTAAAAAGCTTGCCCAGGGTCCTTTGTAATACATGATGATGGTTATCATTCATATTTTGCCATTTTCTGCCAGTACTGATGCCATGGCACATGAATCCAGAAAATGGGCCAGTTATGATTTCATTTCCTTGAACCACCTCAACTCTCCCGGGGAGTATGCAGCCTGTGCTGCACGAACCCTCTATGCCCTCACATTTACTCCTGGGCGATGAGAAGCAATTATAGCTAAGTGTCTTGCTCAAGGGCACATGTCACGACTGGGATTCGAACCTACACTCAGATGACTTTGCTGGACCTCTGGGCCATAATACGTCACATCTGCATGTAGCTTGTTTATCATGTTTATCTCCCAAGTGCATATATGGCTTACGGTACTCCCACTAGTCGGGGGTGGGGGGGGGGTGGAGGATGGGGATAGATACTTTCATATTTATATCTGTATGTCTTGCGCATGATTTAGTGCACTCAAGAGTACACTTTTGCTAATGAGAGAAACACGCTCGAATGGGCCCATTGTAAGAATGCTATGCATTACACACTTAGACAGTTCAGCATAAATGCAACACCCACGTTTGTATCGTGTATGTGCAAATTGACAGCGCTGGCGAATAATTTAGCACATACTCGATGTACAAAGCTACAAATTAGAGAAGCACCTACACGAACGTTCTGTGCGAGTACATGTAATTATCCAGTAAGTTGAATACTCTGGTTGAAACGTCCATAAAAACAACCATCATCATAAATGCACAATGCAGCAAACCTTACATTTATTAACTATCACTATGCATAAGTCTTACAGTGCCATAGACTCATGTTAACCCTCCTACTGTCAGTGACTCTTGGCAACATTTTCCAGTGAGTTGACCAACCATTTGAAACCATTCGACTGCCAAGGTTGTGTACGGTGGCACACTGTGCACAGAACTAACTGCGTACTGTGTACATGTACATGTACAGCATTCCTCATGATATCATATTGCAGGCTGGCATAGTTTATCTATCATTCAAAACCACAGTGAATGGTATTGAATGGTCGGACAGCAATGAGGGTTAATTGTACGCTGTATGTATTTTGTACAAAGTACGTGTACATGTACCAAGCACATGTATGAGGTCATTCCATGTCAGATCACCCAATGGATTAAAAATTTCGGCCAAAATTGGTGAGGCTCTATCTTCTCAAATGACCATAACTTCCTAAATGTGTTCTTATTGGTGTCTTTAGAAAGGAAATTGCATAAGGAGTCAACAGCTGCTACTCATTTTGATATACATGTAGAAACTGGTGTCGGTTTGATGACCCTTTGACCTTTTATTTGACCTTGTGGATCTCATGATCTGGTGAGGAGCTTGGATGAGAATAATACCTTTTATGTTTTATACAACATATAAGAAAATTTGAGGTATCCAAAATTAAGCCATACACCAAATGTGAGCCAATTTATTTAAGGGGGTTTAAAATTCCATGGGGGAGGGTGATTTGAAATGGAATGACCCTATGTACAGATACTCACAGAGGTAATGACTGCAACTGCCTCAGTGCTCCTTGATCTGTTCCAATAGAAATGTAAAACTTTTGTTATTGAGGTCCCCTTTATCCAGGGAAAAACTGCCTTGCCCCTACTGGAACTAAGTACAGGTATAAGACCCTCTAGATGCTGATTTCACAAAGAGTTATAAGTGTATCAGTTTTAATTGCTAAGCCAAGTGTGATGTCACAATTTGTGAGATCGAGCCTTTACTTGTATACATGTTCACGACACGTACCCCGAAAGCAGGGCCCCCTGTTGTGTCCTCTGAGAATACCTTCAGGGGGTAAGAGGGCCCTTTACCAGCCAAACAGTTTACTTGCAGGGCTCATGTCCCGAACACCGGGGAATTTATAATTACATGTACTTGTGGCTGATGCTGTAGTTGCATAGTTGAAATCCCACATCCCTGGAATTACACGAAGGACACAGAGGGCCATGGCCTCTGTGCCTGCCTCTGTGGCACTGCCTCTGTGGCCCTGGCCTCTGTGGCCCTGGCCTTGCTTGGTGCCCCATCAAATGTTTCCCATAGGCTGTAAGATTTTTCAGTGGAAATGTCCTTTGCAAGATGAAAATGGCCTTGCCCCACTGAAAGATTAAATTTCAGGCCTGCCGCATGATTGAGACTGAAGACAACAATTGAACTGATGTAATAATTGCATCCATGATGAAGAATTTTATGGCGATATTCACCCTCACACTGACATGTGATAAACACTGCGTACTCAGTGCCCTCTGAATCACACTGGAAAAAGAAATCCAAACGCTACCACTTGTACTTGTACATAGCAGATCTGTGAAATTGGCTGTCGGAACTCTGAAAGTTCCAAATCAAGATTATGATGAAAATGAAACCAAAATATATGGCATTGCAGGCATTGTTTTGAGGCATTGCATGGTGAGGTATCAATTCGGTTTGCGGTAACACCATGTGTAAAAATATCTACTTGCTGTGTAGATTTGTTCTCTAGAGAACTTGTCTTGCTATTTATTCTACTACCACGGAGTAGATTTTCGGAGTTCGGGAGACTTCTCAGTTCTGAAAAGAACTGTCCTGCTTAGTAACTTCTACTGTACCTGGGCGGGAGGTAGGAAAACAAAATACAAAATTTTAAAAAAACAGACCATAGAACTATCACTGATTTTGATCTGTAAAATTGGCTGTCGGACCCTGAAAGTTCCAAATCAAGATATGATGAAAACTGACTGAAACCAAAATATTAAAAACAAACCCAGACCATAATACCTAGAGATCGCTTATTTGAATTGTCATCTGTGTTGGAATTTACTCCTTCATAAAACAATTTGATATATCATGCCTGTAAGATATGTACCAGTACAAAAAAGCTGTCAGACCAGTAAAACATCAGTCTAGCTAGTCCTGCTGGCTAGTCCCTGAAAAAAATGAACATCCATTTTCTTCAACGATTCCCTGACATAAACCAACCAACACACTGGCTGGCATTTGAGACAAATGCTGCACCTCTGGTTCAGCCTAAATCTCATCTTCTAATTGAGTAAGCAGTTTGTGCTGTCATCAGACACAGTTGTCATCACTTGCTCACAGTGAATTCCTCAAATGTGTAGTGTCATTTGAATTGCTGGGGCTGCAAGCCCAGTTCACAAAGCAATTAGAACTCAGTCATTAAAGGAACATTACAGAATTGGTTTTTGCTAACAAAACAGTTGCTGGCAGTGTAAGCACTTTATGTAATCCACCATATACATGTACATAAACTGACAAACCTGTATCGACATCATCAACAATTATACATTTCCTAAATCATAGCAGCAAAGTTCTGTAACGAATTTGAAGGATACAGTTGAAACACAAAATTTGAAGGAAGTTTTGAAAACTTAGGTATTTAATTACATTACATTTATTTCAATGTTGCCCCCAAAAATTACATTTGTGTTTATCGTAAAGTTAAGGTACATAATAATGAATATATAAAGGCAAACCAGAGAAGTAGTAGAGACAATAACATTTTACACAAAAGTTAAAAAGTTAAATAACAAAATCATACAAACAACTTTTCAGCTGATCGGCTGAATTCCTTGTTTTTGTTTTTGTTCAGCTGTGCCATTAAAAACTGTAGAACAACACAGTACACAGTATTGCTCTGCCTGGCACATACTTCTTTTGTTGACAAACTGCACTTTGTAATCACATGCCTGCAAAATACGATTTCTAATTTTACCCACAATCAATAACGAGCACGTCATTTCACTTCAACTCACTTTGTTCTCCACTGGATACCGTCAGAAGAAACCTGGTAATAAACTTCCCGTTTACTTGGCCGTGCTTTTCCATAATTTCCCCCAGATGAAATCAATGGTTAGTTCTGAAATCTCTCTCTGTGAGGGATTCGATTAACGCCCGGTTCGTCTCTGTCAGCTCGGCTGGTCACCCTCCAGACAATTACATTTCACTATCGGATTTCATTGTGTGCGACAGTCTGTATTATTACTTATGCACTTGACATTAAAGGAATGGTAAATTGGCGTTCAGTTCTGCAGTTTTTTGTTAGTTGCCCACAGTGGTCGGTGCCGAAAAAAACCGCCAGGCACTCAGGATTCCCCAAGCACCACTGGCAGAATTGTCTCTGTTTCCAACCACCACACATTTTCCAAACTTTCAAATTTAGTTTGCAATTCCCTTTCAAAGGTTTTCAACGAAATGTAAAATTGGGTATTTACCAGTAAAAATGGTTTCCGAAGCAATTCATTTTGAGTACTTATTTGATTTGAGTCTATTTATATGATTTACCGTGTAACCGATCCATCTCGCAATGGTTTCCAGGGAAACATTTTTCCACCACTAAGAAATCCTGGGCAGAACCCTGTTAGTCCCCTTGGTATTTTGGTTTGACACCTCGCCGTGTCTGACAAAATCCCGCAGCTATGGTCAGGCCTGATACTTCACGAAGGCAACGAAGGCGATTGCCTCGATGCCCCCTGGTCATTGCCTTCGTGCCCTTGAAATGCTCCAATAGAAATTTACAATTTCCTCATAGGGTGCCCTTTACCGAGGAGAGAATGCCTTGGTGCCCTTTCCCTTTCTAGAATGAAGCATACAGGCCTGTATGGTGATTTATCAGCCATTTATGTCTACTCTGTTAGGTCCATGATGCGCAAAACAATTAACAGGCAACCAGGCTTTCTTCAAGGAGATAAAACTGTTTCTAGTTTTGTATTCTTTTTACGATAGTAAGACACAGTGGATAAGTATCTATTGTGCAACCAAAGTGATTCTTTTTGCATTTTCAGTCAGTTGCCTGACAAAAATTGCGTGGTGTGACATGGCCCATAAATTTTGTACATGGATCTTCGCACTGTGGCACACAAAGGAGGGGCTGTTAACTGAGAAGTAAACTCTGCTTAATTGTACTGATAAACTCAAACAACCACAACCCTGTTTCCCCTTTCAAACAATAAAAAATAAATAAACAGCAAACAAAAAGGAGGTAATCGCGGCTTGCCAAACTCCCCCACCCTTTGCTTTAAATAAAACACTTCTTTGGGTATAGACCCCTTGAATATGACATCACAAACTCAAGAAGTGCCCTCCCAGCGAAGTCAAAGGAAGACCTCTCATTGGCTGAGAGTTGTGCAAGGCTTGGGCACTTTTCCGTTGTTTGACCTCTATTAAACCATTTTCCTTCAAGTTTAATCTTCTCTCATGTTTAAGACACATCTAAATGAAAACAAATGGCAGGCTCTTAACCACCCCCACACTACCCCCTCCCCCTCACATCCCTAATCCCCCCACCACCCTAGATTGCATCATTCCATTTCAGGTTTTGCCTTTAACCTTTTCAGCGACCATTTTTTTCACGACTGGACCATATTCCATACTAGGGATGCGTTTTAAAATGGAGCTAGCCAGCCGGACCTCTTTTGAGTGAATTTTAACTGGTTGTCAGGTGTTTTAGCACTTGTCATGTTTGGCCAGTACTACATTGTATACATGTACCTTGACATGTATATTCAGCCACATTGCTATATTACATGATTGGTTTTGGACCTAAAGTGTTGAGTTGTCTTCAACTAATCCAAAACACCCTGCATGTTAGTGTGATTGTTTCATTTTGCTGGAAGGAATAGTGAAACCGTGAAACCTTGTAACCTTGTAGGGTCTTGACAAACCACCCAGTTTAAAAGAATTTTTATAAACTAACCTGTACAAATTTCATGGATATTACTTTCAATGGTTTTTGTTTCCCATCTGAGGTGATGGTCCTTGCATTTACTTCTTGTATACATGTAGGTCATTGGGCAAAGGTAGAAGCCACATTTTAGGATTCTTTGCTTTTATTTCCAGAAATAAACCAAAACCAAAACTGAACCATGACTTTCCAATAATTCCACTTAAAGGCACTGGACACTATTAGTAATTACTCAAAATAATTGTTAGCATAAAAACTTACTTGGTAAGGAGCAATGGAGAGCTGTTGATAGTATAAAACATTGTGAGAAACGGCTCCCTCTGAAGTAACGTAGTTTTTGAGAAAGAAGTCATTTCTCAGTAAAATATTTGAATTGATTTTGAGACCGAGGTCTCGAAATCGAAATCAAGCATCTGAAAGCACACAACTTCGTGTGACAACATGGACAAGGGTGTTTTTTCTTCCATTATTATCTCGCAACTTCGACGACCAATTGAGTTCAAATTTTCACAGGTTTGTTATTTTGTGCATTTGTTGAGATACACCAAGTGAGAAGACTGGTCTTTGACAATCACCAAAAATGTCCAGTGTCTTTAACGATCAGGGGCTAATCTCATCTGCTTCAGCATGAAATATATTGCTGAACAATTTGCTGCCAAGTGCAAATTATCAGGATACCAGTTACAAATTATACATGTGACATGGTATTTCAGCAGGTAACCTTAGTCTAGTAAGCATAATTTTGTTGTTCTTAAGTAGCTCTATGAAATTGGGCCCCGTTGGCATGTGGTTGTTTTATTGAGCCATACTCTCTGTTCGATTGAGCAGCTAGATGCGCAATTTAAGCTAGTTGTGGTATTTCTATTACTGGTCACACTTGGCAAATAATTGTTATTTCACATTGGGAATTATTTCTTTTATGCTTTTAAAATTGTTTTCTTAAAGGAACATTACAGAATTGGTTTTTGCTAACAAAACAGTTGCTGGCAGTGTAAGCACTTTATGTAATCCACCATATACATAAACTGACAAACCTGTAGAAGTTTGAGATCGATCGGCCATCTGAGTCATGAGAAAATAGTGAAAAACCGATTACACATTTGCATGAAATCATTTAGATTCAACACATGAATAAAATGCTCACTGAGCGATAAACTCCAATCGGAAAATTAGTTTATTCATTTCTCATCAAATATGGCATTTCAGGGATGTTTTCTACTATCATCATCATTAGATCGTGTAAGTTTTATGTAAATCTGTGACCAAAAAGTATATTTTACAAGTTTTTTTCTTACCAATTCTGTAATGTTCCTTTAAAAGAGTTGCAGTAATTTGCATCGGGGTTAAAGATGAATAGTTATCGTTTTTTTTACCCTTACACTGATGTGTGAGTGAGTGCTAAATACCAAATTCTTACCTAGTCCTGCAGAAAAAAACTAATCCACAGGCATTACTACTCAGGTGTATCAAACCAAGGACTCCTTCATCCTACATTACAGTAGGGCCCAATTTAATGGCTCTGCTTACCACGGAATTCTATGCTTACAGCCCCTAGACTCATGTGCTTTACAGGGCTCGGTAAGCACAGAGCTCTCGGTAAGCACAGAGCTCTCAGTAAGCAGTGCCATCAAGTTTGGCCCAGAGATAACTGCTAGACCACAGAACCTTTGATAGATGCTCAGTTTTTAGCCTGAGGATAGACCCTAAATTAGATCGGAATTATAGACCCCTTGCATTGGCCCCCATCGCTGAGGCCAAACATTGGAAACGTGTGATGCGTGTACACGCAGTGCACAACTCTCAGCCATGATACATGTAGGTCTACACTCTTAGCCGTTGATAGGTCTTCCTTTGACCTCAGTGAGGGCGCTGTTTGGGCTTGTGATGTCACATACAAGGGTCCTATTGTGAGGATCTCTTCCTTTGTCTTGGACTAGTTATGGCCACAGCGTGTGCAGTAAATTTTGAACAATCATACAAATACATTTGTTTATTACATGTAACATGACTGAAACATGGTCTCCAGAGCCCAATTTCATGGTTCTGTTTACAAGTTACAGTCACCATTCTCAGCTTACAGTGTAAGCGCCAAATTACTGCATGCTGCGTAAGCGAAGAATGCATAAATTATGTGGTGTAGGCACGTGTAAAACAAACAATCTTGGTTAATCTTGAACTAGGTACATTGTACGCTTCACCACTTAACCAGAATACAACGCAAATCCCTAGTACATAGAAATATCCCATTTATACACCCGGGGGAAGAGAAGCAAATAATGGTTTTAATTGTCTTGCTCATCAACACAAACATTATCAAAATTTTAATTTGGTATGCTTCACCTTGGCAAGAACGCCACCTCAAAACAAGTGTATGTATAGAAATATCACAGTTATACTGTACACCTGCAAGAGAAGCAAGTTATGGTTTTATATTATTCATTGACAGAACACCTCAAAAATCAAATCAAACCATCCACTTTCTGACAACTCGGTCACTAGAACTACAAATCAAGTTTGTCAGAGATCACTATCCTAGAACATTCTTTCTTTGTGGGGAACTTTGAGGAAACAACACCCATGCAAGAATACAGGCTAATATGCAGAGATATACATATGTACACTGTACACCTGGGTGAAGAGAAGCAAATTATGGTCGTCATTACTCATTGACAAAACACCATGAACAAAAAACCCATCCCCTTCCTGACAACTCAGCCACTAGATTTATCATGTGGGCCAGATCACCATCCTAGAACATTCTTTCTTTGTGGGGAACTTTCAGGAAACAACACCCATAAATGAACCAGCTCAATACAATGTTGAACACAGGATAATATGCAGAGATACATGTATATGTACACCTGGGTGAAGAGCAGCAATTATGGTTGTTATTACTCATTGACAAAACACCATTAAAAAAAACCACATTTTATCCACTTTCTGACAACTCAGCCAGTAGAACTACAAAACATGTGCCCCAGATCACCAGCCTGGAACGTTCTTTCTTTGTGGGGTACTTTTAGGAAGCATCACCCATGCATGAATCGGCTCAATACATTGTTGAATTCAGGCAAATATGCAGAGAATATGTTTTTGGACACGTGCACAGCTGTAAGAGTAAGTTTCCATAAAGGGAAACCACGGATGAACCACTTTGTCACATCAGCACAAAATATTGTTTAAAACCTGTCCTGCATTTATACCACTGGTCCGTCTGGTTGGTAAGCACTCTGCAACAGCTAATTCTACTTTCCCCTTCCTTTGAGAAATACCGTAATTTATTCAACATTTTGTTTTCAGCCGATCTGTAATCTTTGTTTTACTCTGTCGTGTATTTACAGAAGTGGTCCCAGTTCACCGGCGTAGTCGTAGTGCAGAGGACCTCAGTACTCAAAACTCTCTCGGAAATGACGAGCCGTCTCCGCCAGCGGTGTCCAAAACCTCATTCGGTAAGTGTTACAGCTGAGTGGTCATTTCCGTTCAAGCGGTAACATTGTGTACGCAGGCCTTGCATTTCATCTTTGAGAGGGCAAGGCCATTTTCATTTGACCAAGGACACTCTCATTACTAAATACATGTACTATGGCGATCGATCATTCACAATATTTGCCACCCCCCACCCCCTGAATAAGAGCTTTTCTGAAGCTCTCCTTCTTTGAAATCCTCTGCTTTTAGCCCTGCCAAATAGCAGTTGTTTACATCCACAATATCCAAGTTGTGTTTTTGTCAGTATCATTTCACACTTCGGACCGACTTTGCTTTGGACTTGATACATGTAGAGTCGGACTCTGTAGCTTATATTTAAACATTAAAATTGATATTTACACAGCTTACCAAAGGTTAAAATATAACAGCAGCAAAACCTTTGTGAATGCTATTTTTGTGATGACAGGAAGTGCATCATGTACTAACGTAGAAATTCACCAACCTATCTATTCACAGGCACACAAAACCAAACCATGCATGACTTGTTTTTACTTCCAGAGCAAACTTTCAATATAACAGGAAATTGGGTTCATGGATTTCGTGTTAATATCACAGTAGCTTTGTTTTAACGGTAGCACAACCTCACACCAGATGGTCAGATGGTAGGCTGTGTGAATGTTCATTTGGCATTGCCCAAACCCTCCACGTGATACGGTATTTGACTTGTTCAAATCTCCACCTGACAGACTAGTATTTATAACAGGATTTCTGTTCACAAACTAAAGGTGAGTTGCTTCAGGGAAGCACTTTACCGTCACTGGATACTTGGGAATATTGTGTACTTTCAGTCAATTAAAGGAACATTACAGAATTGGTTTTTGCTAACAAAACAGTTGCTGGCAGTGTAAGCACTTTATGTAATCCACCCTATACATAAACTGACAAACCTGTAGAAGTTTGAGATCGATCGACCATCTGGGTCACAAGAAAATAGTGCAAAACCGATTACAAATTTGCATGTGTTATACAATGCATGAATAAAACGCTCACTGAGCGATAAACTCCAATCGGAAAATTAGTTTATTCATTTCTCATCAAATATGGCATTTCAGACAGAAATATTTCAAGGGATGTTTTCTACTATCATCATCATTAGACCGTGTAAGTTTTATGTAAATCTGTGATCAAAAGTATATTTTACAGTTACCAATTCTGTAATGTTCCTTTAAGTCATGTTGTAGTAACTCAGAAGGACATTTTTCTCATGTCTCAGTCTGCAAATGATGTTGTCTACACCTTGAAAACAACGTAGTGTACATGTGCCTTCAGCTACATGTACTGTGTTTTCCATGCTACAATGTAGTACAAATATTGTAGAGTGAACAGTGTACATTATTAAAATGAAATGTACACATCAATCTGGGGTGTAATACACTATGAGTAGTGCTTCAAGACACCCTGAGCAATCTGGGAAGACAAGGTACAGTGTATAGGTACATGTGTACATTTATCTAGTGTAAGGTCATGCCGGCATTGGTGGCTACGGCTGCGGCTGGGTCGTTGCGTCATCATACGTTGAAGTATAGGACGTCCTTAGCAATACCCTTGAACAACAGTCGTAGCCGTACAACAAAGTACATGTAGCTGTAGCCGCCAATTTGGATACGGCCTAAGAGTTGCATCAAGAACAAATAATATTATTTTAGTTTTACTCTACACAGACCGATGTGTAATAAGCCCTTTGTACTCGGTACTTTCTGGAATCCTGTGCACAAAAGGTTCACAGGCTAAGTTTACTACTCAGGTGGGATTCGAACCCATACCATTTGCATTCTAGACCACCCGGCAAGGTGTCCGGTTTGGCTTACGTTGACCCTCAGACCATGTTGCATTAACTCAGACCATGTTGCATTAACTCACACCGTTAGATAAGACGCAGTCTGGAATCCTGTGCACAAAATGTCCACAGGCTACTGACTACTCAGGTGAGATTGGAACCCACACCAATGGCATTCTAGACCACCCGGCAAGGTTTCCGGTTTGGCTTACCTTGACCCTCAGACCATTTTGCATTAACTCAGACCATGTTGCATTAACTCACACCGTTAGATAAGACGCAGTCTGGAATCCTGTGCACAAAATGTCCACAGGCTACTGACTACTCGGGTGAGATTGGAACCCACACCAATGGCATTCTAGACCACCCGGCAAGGTTTCGGGTTTGGCATTACCTTGACCCTCAACCAGTCTCCTTTAAAACAAAGGAGACTGACAAAAATGCTGCTGAGCATCTTCCTGTGTTCCCCGTGTCCTGTAGCAAATTAGTGAACACTCGTTTATGTTTGACAACAAGATCCAGACTATTTTTCCCCTCTAACCTGGGTTTGTTTGAATTTGAGAAAAACAAGATGGCCACACCTTGGCAAGGTCTGTAAGGATGCATCAGAATTGGAGACTTTTGGACACTAGGTGGCAGCAGACATACTTGTACGTACCAGGTAAATTGCAATAGATCCCTTGGCAATGGAAAGCAATGGAGGTCAAACTTAAGAAATGTGCACGCATGCACGTGCTACATGTATGCACATCTCTCAGCCAATGAGAAAGAGGTCTTCATTTGACCTCAGTGAGGGCGCTCTTTGAGCTTGTGACATTGTCTACATTTGTATGTAGTTCTGAGCATGCGCACATTTCCCAAAACAATGGATCACCTGACACTGTAGGTCAGATGCCACCAAGCATCTCCGATAGTGTCTCATTGGTGTTTTTTCCTCTGCTAGATCACTGCCAAGGCCAACATTTCAACGTTACACATGGATAAGCAGCCAATGGTCACAGCAGTAGCTGAGGCCAATCCATTCTGACACAGTCTTAAATACAGCTCATCATTAGCACACCATAATGCCTCAACATCCCCAAGGTTATGGGATGTATCAAACAGACTGGTCCATTAAGCCCTGTTTTTTCAATGAGGTATTTTCCAATCACATTCACAAACCTAATGTGGATAGCAAAGCAATAACAATCTACCCAAAGTCTGATGTGATAGTTTGTGTGGTGGGAGGGGCCTATTAGTGTACAAGCATGCAGGGTTGCAGGAAAATTTGACTGATCAGTCTAACCAGGGCCCAATTTCATAAGGCTGTTTAGCCGAAAACACTGCTTAACACATTTGCCAATCAAAAAATGAATGGGCACCAGTCACAACAATGTAAACTTTTTGGAATGAATGTTGACTGGTAGCCAGATTCTGGTAAGCAATATTTTTCTGTGCTTAGCAATTTTTTGTGCTCTTGGGCTTTATGAAATTGGGCCCAGGGTTATTTTTAGACGAAACACGCATTTAAATGTACAAGGTTCCTACATGTAGTTTTGGCAGATTTTGATGGATTCAATACTACACAGTCTTACAAACATGATGTGTCTAGATGCACACTTAGACTAAATCATATCTTTGCTGTTGAGAGGAAAACTGATTTCAAAAATTGCGCAAAACTGTTTAGGAAAGCGCAGTAAACCGGTTGTACTGATTGTTAAGTCTTTGTACATTTTCTCCTGAAGGGTCTGGGCAATTTGTCTTTAGAATAGTGCACTTCAATGAAACAGATCAGAAAATCTATGGATAGGGCAAATAAAGACAAGACCAGGGTAAGAGGGACAAGACCTAGGCAATGGGAATAAGAACAGGGCAAGAGGGGCAATACTGGGGCAAGAGCAAAGAACAAGGGCAAGAGGGAAGAATAGGGCAAGCGGGACAATACTAGGGCAAGAAGGAAGAACAGGGCAAGAGGGACAAGACCAGGACAAGAGGGATAAGACCAGGGCAATAGGGATAAGACCAGGGCAAGAGGGGCAATACTAGGGCAATAGGAACAAGACCAGGGCAATGGGGACAAGACCAGGGCAGTAGGGCAGACCAGGGCAAGAGGGACAGGACATGGACAAGAGGGCTAAGACCAGGGCAAGAGGGACAATACTAGGGCAAGAGGGAAGAACAGGGGCAAGAGGGAAGAATAGGGCAAGGGGACAATATCAGGGCAAGAGGGAAGAACAGGGCAAGAGGGACAAGACCAGGACAAGAGGGAGAAGACCAGGGCAAGAGGGAAGAATATGGCAGGAGGGGCAATACCAGGGCAAGAGGGAAGAGCAGGGCAAGAAGGATAAGACCAGGCAAGAGGGACAAGAGGGACAAGAGGACAAGACCAGGACAAGAGGGATAAGACCAGGGCAAGAGGGAAGAACAGGGCAAGAGACTTGATTGCCGCTGTGGTGAAGCCTACCAAAACTGTACCATCCATTTACAGGCATGCAACTTGGCAGCTAGCAGCCGATTTCCGAAGCTTGTAAAGCCACAAAAAGTGCCATGTACATCAAAGTTTCCCTGTTTTTGAAATGTTGTTGTATTCATTGAGCACTAGTTGTTTTCATTTCTTAACCAACATGACATCATACTGTCGCACACAACTATTTGCCTTTGGTGCCCCCCTTTCCGTGCCATGTCTTGCTGTGTCGCTTTAAATAATGTACTTACAGTAATTGAAAACTTGTTGCCAAAAAAGGTTTACTTCTGAATGGAAAAAATCGTGTTCCCTAGCAACCAGAACACAAAAAGTGCAGTGCCTGCAAGTGTGTCTGCACAGTGTTTGTACAAAATGAAGCCTATTCACTCAGTGACTCACTCACTGACTACATAATTCAAAAACATTCGTGAAATACATTTTGTTTTTATTCCATTTTTAAGTAGGCCTACTTCCTCATTGCAAAGCCCCATTGTGGCCTTCATCTGCTGGCCCCAGTCATGGACCAGTGCCAAATTGTTTCCCCGAAAACACGAACCACCATCAAGAAATGAAGATAAACAAAAATTCCTGCAAACACAAACCTATTATTACGTTAGTTGGTGTCAAAGGTGTACATTGATTTGTGTGTGCGTGTGTGTGTGTGTAGTCGTTCCCTCATGGTTTAAAGTCCAACCAAGTCGGCATTCCCTCATAATTCAGGAACACACGCCACTCCTTCATTTTAGTCTCTTTGCCAACTTCTCCAGCTGCGAAATATCGGCCAGAGAATGCGTTGAGGTTGCATTCGTGTGATCATCTTTAAAAGGTGGGTGAGTGTTACATTTGATTAAAAGAGATGGAACCGAGCATTGAGACAGGGGAGTGTGTCGACCTACACAGAGGAGTACCGTAACAATGTTAATGTACTCTCTAGTTGCATGCATATTTCGTACGATTTGGTTTTATCTATAATCGTTGACTTAAGCAAACTGTAAAGTTACAATCATACAGATATCATTATCATTTTTGTCACACTATTGACAAAACATTGACCTTTTGACCTTAAGGTTATTTTCCCGACTGGCAACATTCTGTGTATTTTTATATCGGAATTTGTAATTGTTGCATTTTAAATTTCCATAATGTAACATGAACTTTGGCGAAAATAGAAAGAAAACAAATTGTGATCCTTTGACGCTGTCAAACTCTTAAAAGAAAAGGCAACATGTATACAGACTCATACTTTACAGAGGAAACAGAGGCAATTGCCTCCATGCCTTTGTCATCACCTTGGTCATGTTGGTGCCCCTTAAAATATTCCAGTAAAAATGTGTATTTCCCTCATAAGGAAAATAACGGTTTGCACTTACAAGAACAAAGTACTAGGCAGGTGTATACATATACGCACCCTCTGGTACATTATTCATCCACATTTATCCACATTTACAGTTTTCAATTTGACAATTTTTGTTTTTATTTGTAAATTATTCAGAACATCTAATGCACTTGATTGTATTAAATTGATCTTTGTTGTATTCAAAAATGGCCTCAAGTTGTCAACATGTACCGTGATCCTCCAGGAATTGTATTGGTTTTTAAAATTGATTTTGTTTGGAGGAGAGTCGAAAGCTTAAAACTAAATCTTGTCTAGAATAATTTTGTGTAATTAAAGTAGAGCCATGACATGGTAAACCAGACTTCTCAGTTTCCATTTGGAATTTTAGAGGATGGCAATTACTTGGATTATTTCAGAATTCTCCAGTAGTTTCTTTGGGGTAATAGGATTAAATTAATACGAGTAAGAAATATTGTCAATGGGAATTAATTTATGAAAAAATTACAGACTGGAAAAAATTGTACCTAGCCAAATTGAAATGATGTGTCATGCTGAAACTGAAATTATGTGTCATGCTGTTTGTGGTTCTTCAAAAAGAAGATCACGATAAACGCAGATTTTTGTGAAAACTCCAAATTAAAAAATGATACCCATTGGACATAGTCCAGTGACCTTTGACCTTAGATGACCTTAACTGACCAGCCCATTCTCCTGCAGTGCCTTTTGTTATTGGCATGTATAGGACTGTCTGCTACAGGTGTAATGACATGTGTAATAATGTAGGATGACTCATCCTGGACAGGGATTAAAAAAAACTTGTTTCTCGTGTGCAGAGAGCAGAATAACAAATAGGCAAATTATCTGTCTATAAAGGAAAAGTTCAACACTTGCCTCAGGTGGTATGTAGTCTTATTGGATGTGCAAGATCTTGAAATCACAATAATTCCATATGGACAGGATAATTGTTACAACAGGCACAACAAAGTCATTTTTGTACATGCAGGCCTCAAATTTGTCCACGGCATCACAGCAATTGCTGTGGGTTCCCTTAAAAAAACCTTCAATATAACAAAAAAAAATCTTTATAGGTTGCCCTTCCTTTTGGGGAAATTGACATGCCCTTTTGAAAATGAAATTCAAGGCCTGTACATGTACGCTTACGCTAGTTTTTGACAGAAACACATACGAGCGTTCTAAATTTGACTTTCTATATATTTTTTATTTTGGGGCACACATGTACACACTGTATCCTACTTACTGCAAATACAATATGTGATTATTTATACTATGCATGCCCGTTTCTTGTGCATTGTACGCAGATCTGTGAATATGAAATAATAATGCAGAAGGCAAGAGGTAAATTTTAAAAGTATAGAACAAGAGGGGTGAATGCAACAGCATAGAATTGTATTTTTTTGTTTTGAGGAAAGCACAGTAACTGATATTTGATTGATGTGGCCATCCCTATAGGGTGTATATTAACAGCTGTTGAATTTACTGTGCGCATGCAGCAGCGATGCGTGCACAGAATAGATACACACATGTGCATTTTGGTGCTGGATACCTGCTGTTTAGACCGCCAGGAAAAAATTGGATGTAGAACAACAGTTTGGAGTATTGTTCTCGGGGATTAAGCTGTGGAAAGGGGTGACCGGGGGTTACTGAGGCATGGGGTACAATGGGGACGGTCAATGAGTGATATCAGCTGCTGCAGACAGGGTAAGTTTGTACGAGGGTGGGGCGGGAGAGGAGGGGGTTGGAACGTGTAGAGTCTTTGGGATGCAGAGGAAGATGCTGATGAGGAAGTGAGGAGGTCACTCAAGAGGAAAATTAAGTTAGAGAGGATGAAAGAGGAGGTGAGATGATGATGAAGAGTGAGTGTTAATTTAATGAGGATTAGAAATCAATAATAATAATAATGATAACTAGTTTTTTAATAACTATTTAGGTTTTATATTGTGCTCTATCTACATTACAGAGTCTCAAAGCGCTTATCATGAGGCCTATTTATTTGCAGACAGGTTTTTGAAGTTTTTGAATTACACGACCAATTCATGTAGCAGCTTGTACAACATTGTAAGGGTTAACCAGGTGCTGTGGCACATTCAGCAGCCACTGCCAGAAACACCGGGGCAAACCCCTTCTCTTAGAGAGAAGTGTAACACAACACACAGGACCAACGGCTTTACAGTATGTGTCCATTTCGAAAGGCGAAGCATTAATGGTTAAGTGTCTTGCTTTCGGACACGAAGTGTCACCACCAGAGCTTGAGCCCAGTTTGCTTGACCGCTCGGCCACGACATGCCGCTGTCAACTGGTCAATAAGTTATTAGTCAATTAAAAGACCATTGTAGAACTAGAATCACAAGTTTGCTCGATGGCAGCGCTGGGGCCCAATAGGGAAGGAAACCATCAGTGTGCTTCCTTACACTGTTGATCTTTTAGGATTGGAGTGGTGTCTTTGATGTGAAAAGAGATGTCTTCAGTGTTTACACAGTTATTGTTATGGAGTAGGAAAGGTTTGAGATGAAATGTGACAGCCGAGAATACTCCATTTCACAGGCACTAAGAGTTATCTTGAGACGAGCTGTCAATATGGCAATAGCGGTTTGTATTGTGACATCACATTTTGCTTAGCGTCTAAGATTGATTCACATCTAAAGATCAGTCGTAGCTCATTGTGAAATCGCACCCAGGTTAATTGTTTCCCTATTTACATAGTTCTGAGCATGCGCACATTTCCAATAACAATGTATTTATGGATTTACCATGTAAGTCTGCCGCCACCTATTGACACCAAAAGTCACACATTTGTTTGCTCTCAAAAATCTGCTGGTTAAGGATTGGTTGCTAGGCAACAGACAGATGTTATGCCAGAATAGAGTGTGCAAGTCTAGCTCAGATTCATACATCGCACCCATTTAAGTACAAGATTTGATTTTCTTTCACACCTTTAAGCAGTGAATGGTCCCACCTAAGGTTCCCACCTAAGGTTCCAACCTAAGGTTCCAACCTAAGGTTCCCACCTAAGGTTCCCACCTAAGGTTCCAACTTAAGGTTCCTACCTAAGTTTCCCACCTAAGGTTCCCACCTAAGGTTCCCACCTAAGGTTCCAACTTAAGGTTCCTACCTAAGTTTCCCACCTAAGGTTCCAACTTAAGGTTCCTACCTAAGTTTCCCACCTAAGGTTCCCACCTAAGGTTCCCACCAGAGGTTCCCACCTAAGGTTCCAACCTGAGGTTCCCACATAAGGTTCTCAACTAAGGTTCCCACCTAATGTTCCCACCTAAGGTTCCCACCTAAGGTTCCCACCTAAGGTTCCAACCTAAGGTTCCCACCTAAGGTTCCCACCTAAGGTTCCCACCTGAGGTTCCCACCAAAGGTTCCAACCTTAGGTTCCCACATAAGGTTCCCACCTAAGGTTCCCACCTAATGTTCCCACCTAAGGTTCCCACCTAAGGTTCCCACCTAAGGTTCCCACCTAAGGTTCCCACCAAAGGCTCCCACCGAAGGTTCCCACCTAAGGTTCCCACCTAAGGTTCTCACCTAAGGTTCCCACCTAAGGTTCCAACCTAAGTTGTCCACCTAAGGTTTCCACCTAAGGTTTCCACCTAAGGTTCCCACCAAAGGGTCCCACCTAAGGTTCCAACTTAAGGTTCCCACCTAAGTTTCCCACCTAAGGTTCCCACCTCAGGTTCCCACCTAAGGTTCCAACTTAAGGTTCCTACCTAAGGTTCCAACTTGAGGTTCCCACCTGAGGTTCCCATCTAAGGTTCCAACCTTAGGTTCCCACCTAAGGTTCCCACCTAAAGTTCCCACCTAAGGTTCCCACCAAAGGTTCCCACCAAAGGTTCCCACCAAAGGTTCCCACCTAAGGTTCCCACCTAAGGTTCCCACCTAAGGTTTCCACCTAAGGTTCCAACCTAAGGTTCCCACGTTAGGTTCTCACCTCATGTACCCACCTAATGTTCCCACATAAGGTTCCCAGCTAAGGTTCCCACCTTCGGTTCCCACCTGAGGTGCCCACCTGAGGTTCCCACCTGAGGTTCCCACCTGAGGTTTCCATCTGAGGTTCCCGACTCAGGTTCCCACCTCAGGTTCCCACCTCAGGTTTCCACCTCAGGTTCCCACCTCAGGTTCCCACCTCAGGTTCCCACCTCGGGTTCCCACTTCAGGTTCCTACCTCAGGTTCCCACCTCAGGTTCCCACCTCAGGTTCCCACCTCAGGTTCCCACCTCAGGTTCCCACCTCAGGTTCCCACCTCAGGTTCCCACCTCAGGTTCCCACCTCAGGTTTCCACCTCAGGTTCCCACCTAACATGCCTAAGATTCCAAAAACGTTTTGAGTGTGAGCAAGCCCTCATGGTCTAAAAAAAGGTTAAAATATGCTGTACATCGAGAAAATACATGTCTAAGTTGCTCATAAGGCTACAGTATTGACCTCTTACACAACGCAGAATGCATCTCCACACAATGCGCGTCTACCATTTCTATCATTTTGGGAGTGGATTCCTCTGTGTACATTTTTATATTCCAAAAATGGCAGACAGGCACGAGGCATGAGTTCAATACTGTACTATGGATATAGTTGGGTTTTACAGATTCAGAATTTTGTGTCAAAATTACACCCATGGCGGCCAAAACAGCTTGTATTCAGAGGTGAAAAACACTGCTGACAAACAAGTCTTTAAACTAGGATCCAAACTTTAGGAGGTATAACATCGCCGACAAAAACAAGTCTGAAACTTTAGGAGGTATGTTGAAATGATGTCATTTCAACCCATGACAGCCAAAACACCTTGTAATCAGAGGTGAAAAACATTGCTGACAAACAAGTCAAACTAGGATCCCAACTTTAGGAGGTATGTTGAAATGATGTCATTTCAACCTTTTAGTAACCCCTGGAGTTATAGATTTCAAGGAACTTCAGGAAGCAGTAACAGCACTTAGAGAAGTAGATCAAAGATCATGATTTCTTTTATTTGAAGTAAATAACAGCTGTTTGGTTTTCCGGGGGGGGGGGGGGCAAACATAAAGCGGCCTGAATTCAGATAAAAGTCTGATATTTGTCATCCCCGTGTTATACTAGCAAAACTGGCTGTGTCCTTGAAACAGGATGAATATGAATCAAGAAGAAATGCTCAGTTTTAGATAAGGCAGGAAAACCCCCAATGGGGAAAACCCTCGCAATCAGGTAGTAAACTTAATCCACATGCAAGGCTGGGATTCGAACCGGGTCCACAGTAGGTGAAAGGCAGGGAAAGAAACCACTGAGCCAACCTGGGCCCAATTTCGTAGAGCTGCAAAGCAGAAAGTATTAAAGAGGTGTTTTTTTTTTTTTTTTTAAAGAAAGTATTGCTTAACAATTTTCTATTTAGCAAACATGAGCAGAATACCAGTCACAAACTGTACTTGTGACGTGGTAGTCTGGCTGGTAACCTTATTCTGGTAAGCATAATTTTGTTGTGCTTAGTTACTTTTTTGTGCTGAAGCAACTCTATGAAATTGGGCCCTGATCCCCAAGTCCATCAGCATTTTCAAGCTTAAAGTTTTTTTCATTTTTTTCAATATTTCACAGTATCATAGATTTTGTAGTGCACCTATTTGATCTGTTTCGTCCAGCTAGATTCTTATTGCATGCTATGCAATTTGTGACTGGTATTCTGCTCATGTCTGCTTAACAGAAAATTGTTCAGCAATAATCTCATTAAAAAAAGAAGGAAAAAAACATCTCTTCAACTGCTTAAAGCAGCTCTATGAAATTGGGCCCAGGTTGGCTCAGTGGTTTCTTTCCCTGCCTATCGACTTTTTTGTAAACCCGGTTCGAATCCCAGCCTTGCATGTGGAATTATGTGATTGACCATTTTTAGTAAAGCCGTGCAGTAAAAGTCTCTGTATTGATACCATTGAGTTTTAGGAAACGATATCCACCAACGTTTGATCGTCCTGCTATTATTTTCGTGTCAAGTTGAAGATTCAGGCTGGAAAGACAATTAGAGCACTTTCGGACAGAAGAGAAAAAAATGCAATTTTAATGCTATGGAAAAAGCTCCTTTAGTCAATTTGACAATGACTAAAAGGTTTTCATTTATCTGCATTCACGTTGTCCGTGAGTCTCACAATCGGCTGAAATAGTCAGAGTATTTAAACATCGTCAAGTCCTTGGCTGCTCCAAAGCCTTGACCACATTGTTTCAAACAGCTATTGAGAGATGTTGACCTTTATTTGTCATGTGGCTGCCCGTTAATCAGACAAAATTAAATTTTTCTACTCTTCAAATTTACTGCTGGATGTGAATTTCATTCGTTTATAAGAAGAAGAAGAAGGGGGGCACTCTCCGTAGCATTATTAGATTAACTGTAGATTGGAATATTTAGTTTAAGCCAAATGAGAGGCAAGGTCACAGCAACTACACCAATAGCCTCACAGTCCCAGGGCCAACTTCAAAATGCTGCTCAACAACAAGAAAATGTAGACGCTTTCTGTAGCGGAATTCTTTTTTTTTTTAGCATCATCACACTTTGACAAGTCAATTAGGTGATGCTTGTGTGCATTCATCATGGATACGTGCTTTGTTATGGCAGTCATTTGTAAGAAGTAATAATTACCACAAGGTTAGCCGATTATTTTCTTCTCGATGGTTAACGGTTAGTGGAGGTAGAAAAACGAAAAATTGCAAAGCCGGCACAAAATTGGCCATCAAGCAGCATTTAAAGAAACTGGTCCCACACTTCCTTTACGCATTAGGCATTGGCTTTAACTCAGGTTACGCTGGTGTTCTGTATAGTTGCTCATTATCAATGATGGTCAAAATATGTGTGTTACAAAAATGAATGCTGGTCGTATTTGCGTTCCAGAAATGGCGGATGTCACTGGTGGTACAGACAGGACATCCCCCAATGGATTTATACGCCTAGCAAGCAGTGAAACAACTGGCAGACTGGTAGAATGATTCAAGCTAAAACTGGTCCCATCGGCTACATGTAGGTCAATGGATAATCCAAGGACCAACCCCAAATCAGCCGTGCCGGAAACCAGTAAAAATGGTATCCGAAGCCATTCATTTTGAGTACTTCTTTGATTTGAGTCTATTTATTTAATCTTCCGTGTAACTGTAACTGATCCATCTCGCAATGGTTTCCAGAGAAACATTTTTCCACCACTAAAGAAATCCTGGGCAGAACCCTGCCAGTTGCTTTGGTTTGTCTCCAATTTCAACCTTGAAATGGCTTAAGTGCATTATGCGTAAATTTATTATGCAAAATTTGTGTTATGAATAATTTAGTAAATTTTTCTTTATTCAACCCAACATTATTTAAAATTTACCCAGTCAGTTTCCCTTGTGGTTTACTATTTGATATGAATAATTTAATGTACTTAAAGGGATGATTTAAGAAATGTTGAGATAGTGTACAACTAGCTATAACAAGTGTTGTTTGAAGCTTTGCATGGTGTGGAAGATAGAAAGGAACTATAAATAAATAGTAAACTTGCGGTTAATTCTCCTGAAGATGAGCACTGTTCGAAGCGTCGAGACCACGTTGGCTCTTTTCAGAGCTCTTTTCAGAGACACCACTCTCACAAAGAGATTTACATGTACACATGGTTGTACCCACAAGTTTACTATTTTTGTATAGTTCCTTTCCATGCTATATTTGTTCTTAAGTCTAAAGTTCGGCATCATTGAGCCTTGGAATAAGCGGATTGACAGTTTACGTGTGCCCCCCCCCCCCCATCTGTAGATTCAGGCATGTTTTGGCATTCGCACTCCTGTACGACAGTTCCACAAACGCTATATGTAAAGCGCATGTGTAGTAGACTGTTGCACATGTGATAGTCTACTGCGCTTGCTTAGTTCGTGTCTGTTGCCCGTGCCCGTGCGATAATCTACTGCGCATGCGGAATTTAACCTGTGCATGAATACTGGCACGCATGCTTGGTAAACAAAAAGCATACATGTACATGTATGGCACGTGATGGTGATTGTACTGTCGAGAATTTGGCTCTTAATCATGAATATGTGTGAGATTTTTGTTGTTGATTTATTGCCAATTACTGATTGTAAATAATCTCATCCCATTTGGCCTGTGGGCCACGACATGTGATGTTAATCAAATGACATGAAATGAGGTGTAGTAATTGCATAGAATGTTTACTAGAAGAGAATGTGTGACCTGTGGTATGTTTTTTATGAAAAAGTACTGGATTGGTAAAGAACCTTGAATGCATTGAGGTTATCCTGCCGCCATCCTGCCGATGAAACAACGGAAAACACAAGCTTTATACTAGTGGCGCACATGATTGGTCGATGAGCAACCCTCCTTTGACCTCTACATGTACATTAAAGGGTGCCCACAACTGCAGCGATGTCATGCGCGTAAGGTTTATTGACCTTAAAACATTGAGGTCATCTTGCCACCATCTTAGAATTAAAATGATGATGAATCAATGGAAAATGCACAGCTGTATACTCATGGCGCACAGGATTGGTCGATGAGCAACCTTCTACCTTTGACCTCTACATGAGAGTGCCACTCTGCTGTGATGTCATGGGCAAAAGATCTATTGACCTTATACATTGAGGTCATCACGCCGCCATCTTAGAATTAAAACGGTGATGAATTGATGGAAAACGCACAGCTATGTACACGCGTTCCACATGATGGGCCAACGAACAACCTCCTTTTGACCTCTACGTAATGGTACCCCTCTGCAGTGGTGTCATGTGCATAAGATCTATTATTTGAAAACAAAATTTATCGGTTTCAATCCGAAAGCTCACTGCAGTGCACTATTGATAAAATTCATGCCTGACCACCAATCCTCCAGAGATATACTGTATTTTGAATGGGAATACTGTCAAAGTTGATAAACTCAAATGACCCAGGTACTTCGCTACTGTACACACCTGTACATAAACTCATCTGTCATGCAAGAGTTACCAGGGAACCCACTCACAAGGACATGAAGTGGTATTTTAGCTGGTAACATGTTTCTGCGAACACCCCCTCAATTTTTCGAGAGAATCTCCCCAGACCGCAGGTCAACATATTCACTGGACTGGGAAACAATTAAGGTGTTCGTGCAACAGTGCAAACACCTCTTGTTTTTGTTCTGCGCTGTCGCTGATGCATCTGAACACTCTTCTCTACAGCAACGAAAAATGAATCTTCTTTGAACCTTGAAACTCATCACACAATTGAACCTCAATATCAAGAAACACACCTGAACAATGACATCATGATGACATAATTAGGTATCGAATTACAATAAATCAAAGTTAAATATAAAATTTAAAAAAAGATAACTCATGAACCAATCAATGGATTTTTACGATCTATACGTCATCAGAATTGTCTTTAAATTCTGAACCTACATGAAACAAATGTGATTCCAACTTAACCTTGTCATCCAGTTCAGACCAGAAGTTAAAAGAGAAAACTATTCAAAAGCCAGAATTTCAATGTGAAAGGCAATGTCCTTATCTACATGTACATGGCCCCCCCCCCCCACAAGGTTCCCATACTACATAACACACTATTTTCCTCTTGTATAGAGCTCCCCCCCCCCAAGCACACAATGAAGACACAATGGGGGGGGGGTACCCTCTGCCCATATCAAGCACCAATTGTCCTTATCAATTGACGCAATCATCATTTGCTGACATCAACCGCGAACGCCTTGTTTTTGTAATCTAACAGAAATTTACTGTCTACATGTAGTTTGACATTTCTTTCTGTTTTATATTTGCTGAACTCTTAGAGGAGGTTTAAAACTGAAATTCTAAGGAATATTCAGTCTACATGTATCTTTGAAAAATATGTGTTGGGGGGAAAAACTTGAGACTGCAGGACATGTTTAGTTTTTGAGGTTATGACCCAATGCCAACATTGCGAGACACTGACTGATGCTCTGGCTATAGTGTTTCACTCTGTCAAACAAACGCACCAAACGTTTGCCAACTTCCATGCACGTTGGCAAACTGGAACGTGTTGGGCACAAAAGGCGTTTGCAAAAATTGCCCAATGCATGGAATAATCATTGTGGATACTGCAAAAATTATTGGTCTGAGAAAATAGTCGCAAATGTGCGTACAGCTTTTTTAACACAGCACGTGCCGGTCCAAACTGTTAGGGTGGTGCACATCTTATAAATGGTCATGTGAGTGGAACGCACCCACTGACTAAGTTAGATGTATGATTTCTTATCAATTTTGTGGGTTGCTCTGGAGTAGACGGTTTTACGAGCATCGACTTGTGAATTGATAACTTCCATTAGGTATTGGTCCTGGATTGTCCAGAATGACAATGATTTAAACCGACTGTGGTTCCCCCAGAACCACATTGTACTTTACCAGACTCTAATCTAACGGCCCACTGGGAAATTTGAGATCTAGCAGCATCAAGAATGATGCTATTCCCCCCCCCCCCCCATGGCCTGGGGGTTTTGTTTTATCATCTGCATGAAGATTTTTTTGTGATCCTAATAGACACAAACAGTACTGCGATGCATTGTCAGGGTGCAATATTTGGTTTGAGGATGTTTGGACAAAAAAACAGTGGTTTTAAATTGGTGGATTTAAGACCTATGTTACCATGGTGATATAGCCTCAGATGTTTTAACATGTCTGGAAAAAATGTAAATTTCTTTGGTAGAGTCGATGCTTGTTAGGAAACGATCAGTGTACTAAGTACCAGTAGATATTTCATCTGCAGGTAATTTCGTTACAGATGCCTATAAGTTGTGGAATTTTTTCAAATGGTTTACAACGCGGGGTAATAATTTTGTATTAATTTTTCATGTTTTATGGTTCCAGAAGTCTGTGTTAACATTTTTTCATACATAAATTTAATATTTGCCACAAAAAAAAACACTTTGATGTACTTTACAATGTACATAATGTAGGGAATGTGAATTGTGTATGGCATGTATGACAACAAAACAGTGCTGAAGCCTTTTACGACTTGTACGATGTCATGTATACTGTAGATGGTAAGATGACACCGTTCTTCATTCTTGCTTCCACCTGTCTACAGCCAAAAGTCATATCCCTAGTAATAACTATTACTAATAATTATTACGTACCGAGTAGTAGCCAGAGAAACTCTTCAAAGTCAAAGTACAATGTGTGACACAGCATTGGCTTTACCAATGGCTACATCACCAGTGTTTTCCCTTTACCAGTTTACAGTGGCCAGCTGGCCAAATGGCAGTTAAAACACATGGAAACCAGTCAGTAACTAACCAGTGGGACCCGTTTCACTAGTCCATATTGTCCTCTCAGTTTATCTTTCACTAGTCCAGGCAATTTCACTGTTTATTGTTGTTTCAGTGCTATAAGGTCATTAGCTTGTTCATTCACTAGCCTGGACCTTTTTACTAGTCCATATTGTCGTCTCAGTTTTATAAGGTCATCAGCTTGTTCTTTCACTAGTCCAGGCATTTTCACTATTAAATGTTTATCTTCGTTTCAGTGCTATAAGGTCGTTAGCTTGTTCATTCACTAGCCTGGACCTTTTTACTAGTCCATATTGTCGTCTCAGTTTTTTACGGTCATCAGCTTGTTCTTTCACTAGTCCAGGCAATTTCACTGTTTATTGTCGTTTCAGTGCTATAAGGTCATCAGCTTGTTCTTTCACTAGCCTGGACCTTTTTACTAGTCCATATTGTCGTCTCAGTTTTATAAGGTCATCAGCTTGTTCTTTCACTAGTCTAGGCATTTTCACTAATGTTTATCATCGTTTCAGTGCTATAAGGTCGTTAGCTTGTTCATTCACTAGCCTGGACCTTTTTACTAGTCCATATTGTCGTCTCAGTTTTTTACGGTCATCAGCTTGTTCTTTCACTAGTCCAGGCATTTTCACTAATGTTTATCATCGTTTCAGTGCTATAAGGTCGTTAGCTTGTTCTTTCTTCAGCCTGGACCTTTTTACTAGTCCATATTGTCGTCTCAGTTTTATAAGGTCATCAGCTTGTTCTTTCACTAGTCCAGGCATTTTCACTAATGTTTATCATCGTTTCAGTGCTATAAGGTCGTCAGCTTGTTCTTTCACTAGCCTGGACCTTTTTACTAGTCCATATTATCGTCTCAGTGCTGTAAGGTTGTTAGCTGCAATGTATCCGTAATGATTTAAAGGGCGTTGAATGAAAAATGCATTACAATTTATTTTTAAATAAATGTAAATCAAAGTCCACAAATGAACGTTTTTCTTCAAATATTATTGTTTCTTTTTGCCAAAAACTAATGGGGAGACCACTCCTGATCAATAAACTCCATTTACCAGGAGCTTCAAAATATGCAAATTCATTTCTATGAAACTCTACTAACGACCTTTTAGTCCTAAGCTGACGATATTATATCATATTAGTAAAGCAGGGATGCTCTTTAGCACCGAAACTAGCCAGCCGGACCACTTGGATAGAATTGTAACCGATCCTTGTGTGGTTCCTGAAGCCACATAAACCAACGTCTGCACTCTGCACTGATTGCTCATTTTCTTCAAATCAGTTTAAATCTGATATGGACCTGTGAGAATTAAATTCTATCGAACATTGCTCACAATTCTTCCTGTGCTTGTGACCCAAACAGTTAGCAACAAACTGAGGTGAAAGGGTAAAAGCAAATAATATAATTTATTCCTGATGCAAATTTAACATAATTGTTGCGGTACTGATTGCTGAAATGTAGGATTCGAATTGCCTCTAGCTACTGGGCAATCGCAATGGTCTAGTTGGTAAGACATTTGCTCTAGAATGGCAAAGGTCGCGGGTTCGAATCCCACTGGAGTAATATGCCTGTGGATTTGTTTCACAGAACTCGGGGAAGTACTGAGTATACAGAGCTTTTACACACATCGGTGAAAGGGCAAAACCAAATAATAACAAACCGAGCCATCTTCAAATACCCTCAAATTAGATGTTCAGATGGCAGGATGAGCTTTCGGCTGCTTGTCACTGTGTATACAGCATCATCCAATCAGCTTAATGCATAGAGTCAAATCTAACTTACTGGTCAATGGCCTGCATGCCACACTAGTCAACCACTTGCTGTACCAAAGTGTTATGCTTCATCTAAACTCAATGTGTTGGACATGTCAGAACGACGACACTTTAAACACTTGTGTGTTCTAAGGTTTTTTTTACATGATTTGAACTTCCATAATGTACTGTTAGTCATGTTACATGTAGTAGTGTTAGACAGTTTTTAAATAAACCAAGCAGCAGGGACATCAGGCCTGTTAATCTTGGGGTGTGGGGCTGGAAAGCTTAAATTCAAGGGGGGCTAACATTATCTTAAATGTAATTTACTGAAAATCTAGAAAAATCCTCAGTTTATCATGGTGTACTGTAAGACATAAAGTAACGTACATCTACATGTGCACACGTCGCTGTACCTCAGTACCTTTTAAAAATTGGTGGAAGAGCATTTTCTGCCTAATTAACACACTGCCTGCCATTCAATAGCTCCCTTGCTTATTTTATGTAACACGTTGTCGTTACAATTGTACGTGTACATGAACATGGAGCTCAAATTCAGGTAGCCTAAATTTACATTTACAAATGAATGTACCGGGTACACATCACCACCTAGATCTTTATCAAATATTGCTACTTTAGTGATTGCCTTATCATACATTGTATGCCTGCGTTAAAATCACAGACTTAGTAATAGCAATCAACATTTACAGACGGGAGGCTCTGCTAGGAGCATTGCAATAAACCCATGCATAAATATTGCAAGAGTTGGTTCCTAATAAAAGTGATTTGCGCAGTGTGGTGTGCGTCTTGCATCGTGCAAATACTCACTGTCACATGTACACCAACTGTACGCTGACAGCATCCCATGATGCTAAAAAGTCTGTAAATATATCACACTGTGTACAGGTGGTACACTATACAAATATTGGATGCATATGAGTGCATTGTCGCAGAATATAATCACGAGGTGAAATCTCGACTATTCTATTTCACGTCGAGACCAATGGAAAAGCCTGATTTTCAATGAGTGAATACTTGTTTGTTTTATGTACAACTCACGCATAGATCCTTGTCATTTGAAAAAAATCACAATGGACAAAATAGACACGGAAACTTGTCCAGCCAACACTATGAAAATTTCTTTTTAGAAAAAAACTTCTAAACAACATACATGGAAGATACCACAACATGGCCTTGCCTGTTGTACAAATGGGCGGGGACCAATGAATTGACGCAATATTTATCCATATAAAACTCCTATATTAAATTTGGGGTGTCGCAGCATTATGGCAAAATAAAGGATGAAACGTGACCACCAATCAGATGACAAGGATCTGTTTGTGCGCTTTATAATACGCAGTATTTCTTATATTAACATCATACATGTTGACATGTATGCGTTTCTTCTGCCTAATCAAACATTTGACCACCAATCAGATGACAAGGATCTGTTTGTGCGCTTTATAATACGCAATATTTCTTATATTAGCATCATAGACATGTATGCGTTTCTTCTGCCTAATCAAACATTAGGCTTCCTGCCCTTCAACTTCCGCTGGGGGTCTCTCCCTCACTCATTTTCATTAGTATTTTTTTTACTGCATAGTGAAATATACCGTGGCCACATTGCCCAAATGAGCAGTATGGAGAATCTAGAGTGGTTATTTGTCATTGCATTATCGGTTGTAGTGTGGAAGGACTGCATGAATCATTGCCCTTACTTCAGTGATAGATCACCATCAAGGGAATCGCACTGAGTAGGAGATTTCTCTTTTAAAGAGTACATGTCATTTTTTTATTTTTTGTTTTCTTTATTGTTATTGTTATTTTCTTTATGCGGGGGGGGATGTGGAAGGTTAAAAGTATGTGCAAGCAGACAGCATTTGTCAAAGGCCAGTAACCGCACTATATGTGACCCAACATACATGTATGAAACAACAAACCTGTGAAAGGTTGAGCTCAATTGGTCATCAGAGTCACAAGAAAGTAGTTAAAAAAAAGCTCCCTTATATTTTTCAAAAATGATTGGTTGATCCATGGCAGCAACATTGTGACATTAACCTATATCGCACGGTCCTTACCACACCGCGCATATTGCGCCGTGCCAACTCTGCGTATTGCACTCTTTTAAGCTTGGCCTGCTACAGTATTCTAGAGTTCTGTATGAGTATTCTAGAGTTCTGTATGAGTATTCTAGAGTTCTGTAGAGTGTTCTAGAGTTCTGTAGAGTATTCCAAAGTTCTGTAGAGTATTCTAGAGTTCTGTATGAGTATTCTAGAGTTCTGTAGAGCATTCCAGAGTTCTGTAGAGTATTCTATATGCTACTAAGGGCAATACTGTTTTGTTTTCTTACCGTCCCTGGTCATCAAGTTCTTGAAATCCTTCATGGGAAAAGTTACAACTCCTAGTAAATGTTCAGCCTCAAGCAGGAAATGTGCACTACAGAGTTTACCAATCATCTCCCTCAGTCCGCATAGATGTCCATTTATACTCCTGGGTGAAGAGAAGCTACGATGGTTTAGTGTATTAAAATAATATAAAAACTAGCCAGGTTTCAATTTCATAGAGCTGCTTAAAGGTATTATACAGGATTGGTGAAGATAAACACAAATTGATTTTAGTCTGAAAGATTACTGATTATGAAGTTCATACTTGAGCCCTTTTTTCTGTAAAATATTTCCCTCTGAAATGAAGTCATATTTGAGAAAACTGTATCTGAAAACCTTTTTAAAAAACTCAACAGCTAAATTAGGTTGTTAACAACCAAAGTTAAGGAAAATGGGTTTAGGTGCTGAAAATTATGTGGTTTTTCAATATCTCGTTTTAAGTCAAAAGTTTCACAGGTTTGTTATTTCATGTAATATGGTTAATCACACAAAACATGAACACTGCCTGTGACTATTCGATAAGCTCTACCAATCCTGTATACAACCTTTAAGCAGGCAATATATTGCTGAAGAAATTTCTGCAAGGTTTTTTTTTCTTTTTCTGGTGGGCAAAATTGTTTTCGTGCTTTAAAAGGTATTCAGTGATGTAACGACTTTGCCACCTCTTCTTTCTATGTAATCAAACACAACGACATTACAGGTATCCTTGTACTTTTACACCTGGGTGAAGAGAAGCATTTTATGGTTAATTATCGTGTACAAACATGGAGTATAGTTTCTCAAGTCATGCAAAGAGTATTTGACAGTGATGAATCATGTTCGTGTGTTACCATTGTTGTACATTCTTAGTATTGCAGAGTATTACATTGTACATTAAATATAATGTATGCAACTCTCCTGTTGTCTGATCATAGATGTACACTGTAGATGTACAATCATTGACTGCCAGCATGCACTACATTGTATGATGTTTTCATAATCTTGTGGGGAATGGATGTACATACACAGTGCATAGTCAACTCTCTTACTGTCTGACCATTCAATATCATCCACATGGTTTTGAATGACACATGTAGTTCGACGATGCCAACCGGCAATATGATACCGTGTGGTGAATGCATAGCACAGTACACACATGCATGTTCTGTGTATCCAAGCTGTAAAACCATACACAACCCGTACAGCTAAATGGTTTCAAATGATTGGTCAAGTTGCTGGAAAATGTTACCGGTGGTTAAAGTTACTTTGCTCTTTTCAGTAATAGACTTTATATTTCTTTTCTTCCGCTGCAGGTTTAAAGGGCCTGTTCCACCGCAAGAAAGACAATGATGTCACGACCCCTACGATAGAAATATCAGACATCTCTGAGCGCCATGCGCATCCGGTCTCCTATGCACAGAACATTCACAGTCCACCAGAACGACCAAACGCTTTCAACCGCGTCTTGCAACAGATAAGATCACACCCAGACACAATGTAAGAATCAACACGGGTTTGTATAGAGATTGTGATGCTAAGAGTAATTCCATTAATATACAATAGCTTCAGAAAAAGGGAGATTTTTAGCATGAGTGCCAGTTCCCTTTGTCCCAGTTTTTATGGAGGAATCGAAGCGTAGCAAGATGAGTTTGCTAGTGCATGCAATAGCCTCGGAAAAGGAGAGATTTTGAGCAGAATTCCAGTACCCTTTGTCCCTCTTTGTATGGAGGAATCGAAGCTTAGCACGATGAGTTTGCTAGTGCATGCAATAGCCTCGGAAAAGGAGAGATTTTGAGCAGAATTCCAGTACCCTTTGTCCCTCTTTGTATGGAGGAATCAAAGCTAGCACGATGAGTGTGCTAGTGCATGCGATAGCCTCGGAAAAAGGGAGATTTCCATTGTGTTATACAGTGTAGTGCACGTTTTATGCGACGGAGCGTTTACACGCTTACCACTGTCACCCACAATGCAAGTTTGGCAGACAGTAGCCGTGTGTAGCGTTGGTGTAAATTAGTCAATAGAAGATAAGAGGAGTAAAGTCTGTCCTGAGCCAATATGGCTCATCAGGCTGGTGTTTATATCCGGTTTCATTGGCATTAAACGACTGAGAATATTTCTACTCCCCCTGGACTGGATACCAGTCCATCGCAGGTTACTCCCCAACTCTCACCGGTACCCATTTGTACTCCTGGGTGGAGTGACATAATTATGATAAAATGCCTTGCTTTGCAAGAACACAAGTGTCCCAACTGACCAGGTCAAGATTGGTACTCATATTCTGTAAATTACAGAACTTGAGTCCATCGCCCTAGACCGCCCTTGATCGCCCTAGACCGCCCTAGACCGTCCTAGACCGCCCTAGATCGCCCTAGACAGGACACTCCACTAGAAGAATTATATACATTTGTACTATACTACATGTACATTGTGTACGTCATGGGTTATGTATTAACTAGGTTGCATACTTTATGTAAGCACTTGCCTGATACTTTGTACTTGTTAGGGCAAAGCAGATTGTACTTTAAGTAAGGGCAGCTCAATGAGGGAAATGTCTTCTTGGACATTTCAAAGGGCACCAAGGCAATGACCTGGGGCATGGAGGCACAAGTGCCTCCAGTATCAGGCCTGCAGGTATACATGTACTTGTATCAAACAACCACAACAAAAACTAACATATTTAACCAACTCTGGAGAGACTGGAAATTCTATTTTGAACTCAGAGCGGCAGATGTGTATCCACTGGCAACATTATTAATTTGCGCTTAAGAAAATTGATATCACAAGAAGCTGAGAGGAACTAATCCAATTTCTTGGAAGGATGAGGGTGAACTCTGCGTAAATGTCACAAGCGACAGTCTTATCATATCTGGATGTTACATCATTTAAAGGTAAACTACTGGACGGTAATCGTCTGAAAAAATTTGATTGATTAGTTTCAATCTGAAAGCTCACTGATTAAAACGTTTATGTCATTACCAATCCTCCAGTGAAATATAATTCTCATCTGAAATATTTTCAAATTTTTGTGGGGGAGAAGGGTTGGGGATTGAGCAAAATTAAAATTGACTAGAACAGGATTTGACCCTGCAACCTCCGGATTAACGAGCCGGCGCATATTGACGAGCAGGCGCTCTACCAACTGAATTATCTAGCCCTAATGTTTGGCTGTTTTCGTTTTGGTCAATATCTTGGGGATGAAATACCGTCATAGTTGAAAAAGTACATTGCGTTTGCAGAACCGCTCAAATGATCATGACTTATTTTGGATGCTGCAATCAAAATAAGCAGGTACATGAATGCCATAAAAAAAATCCCTGATAAATCATAAAGTTGCTTTTGTTTAGTTTATTATAATGTTACCCCCTTATTGAGTGAAATGTTCACTGGTTGGTCACATGGTGTACTTATTGAAACTAGGGGGTGCAAATAAACTTACTCTTCAAAAAGGCCTGGCAAGGACAAGGTAGTTTTTCCTTAATAAGGGAAGTATACATTTTTCTACTGGAACATTTCAAGGGGCACCAAGGCAATGACCTAGGGCATATAGAGGCAATTGCCTCCATGAAGTATCAGTGCCCAATTTCAACATTAAAAGCACAAAAAGTAGCTAAGCACAACAACAATATGCTTACCAGAATATGGTTACCAGCCAAAATGTACAATATGTGACTGGTGTCCTGCAAAATTTTGCTCGGCAGAAACTTTTTTAGCGATGTTTTCTCTTCGAAATTGGGCCCAGGCCTGTGTCTCTTTAACAGGAGAGAGGTCATGATGAGGAACAGCAAAGGTTAAGCTGCAAATTCCTCTACGTGTACGTTCCTCCATGGTTTCACACAGACAAGGGTTGTTGGGTCTCAAGGATGGGAAGATGGTTCAAACAAATGTACATGTAATGTAGGTCAGAAGCATATGTACATGTATCGTGTGCATGCAGATAGAATAGAATAGAAGTGGCTTCTTACATGTCTTACACAGCGCTCATATCCATCACTCAGTGACGCTAAAGGCACTTCAACATTCAGTATTTTCCTGCAAGTTTTTTATGTGGAGCTACTTTTTGAAGTTTGAGACCTATTCCTTGACATACATGTAGCACCATGTAATGGTTTACAAAGTGCTGTGGCGCAATATGCTGCCAATCAATGTCAGGCTTTCTTACATCTTTGCCTTTAGGTTTTTCATGAATGAGGTGAAGTTACCATACAACATGGAAGAGAGACACCCCCCCCCCCCTCCTTGTTATCACCAAACCTCTAGATTTCTATCTGTGGTTTTGTAGAGAGTCTTTAAACTTTTGGAATGTAACATCCCGATTTCAGGCAGGGGGGTCCCATATTTCAGTATTTTGTACGATCACAGCCCCTATGGGCAAATTCCACTTTTGCTAACGCTCCTTGACTATGGATTGCTGGTCATTTCAATGGTATTTGCGATGGTATATTGATTTTTTATTGGTAGTAAGTAACACATTTCACCAAGTACCAAGTCCAATAGTTCATTCAGTTCATGACCATTGATGTGTGACTAACTGTGAATTTGCTCTTCCAACTAATTTACTATTAATAAAGATAATAGTAATTTCAGTTTGCGGTAAGACCATGACATGCATGAGTAGTACGTACATGTAGTTTTTATAAGAACTTGTCCTCTAAACAATGGTAGAAAAGGCCCCATTACCATAAGTGGCGAGGCAAGTTCGGGGAACAAACGGCATGCTGCCCGATGACCTCAGGCCTGGTCTGACATGCTGAAGCATGTTCTGTAGGGAGGGACTTGAGGCACACACAGCCCATTACTCTCTGCATTTCTGGTGGGAATAATTATGCCTTGTAGTCAGGTAGTATTAAGCCGTAGCAGTAATTAAGTCGCACAGATAGTTGTACCATTGTCACTGAACGTGCTACAGACATAGAGTGTAGGATTTGAAGAATGTATTGTCTGTACTAGAGGGAAGGCATGTTCTTTTAGAGTGCCATGGAATGATAAAAGAGCAATGGGATATTAGATGTAGATGTGATAGAGGAGCTGTATTGTGGAGTGACTTAAAAACATTAGGCAAAATAATTATTTTAAAAAAGGGATAAATTTAATAGTCTCTGATGAAAAAAATTGCTTAAAATAAAAAAACTGGCAACCATCTTGAAAAATAGCCCGGCCGGTTGTTTTGAAAAATTTGGTGGGCGGCCATTTTTGAAAAAAGGAAAGTAAAAAAGGCCCTCCTTACTTTTTTTCAAAAAGACAGGATGCTAAACATTTTAGTTTTTTGCCTTTTAGTCTTGGTACTTATAGGTTTTCCCTGTCATTTTGCGGCAAATACGCAACCAATTTAAATGTTGCGTTATTCATGTTGGCACTAAATTGAAAGCTCCTCAAAACAGTCATTCAATTTCACATAATGTGCAAGCATTCAATAGAAACATTGCAATTCTCAGAGCTTTCGCAGTTAGTTAAATTCTCAGAATATTTTCTGAAACTTCCAATTCTTTTGTAATAAGCCATGATATTTTGTGATCTACTACAAAATACTCTACCACCAGTGTCTACTTTATCTCAGCCTGGTTCTTCTCAGAGCCTACACTTCTCACAAAGGACATTTTATTCACGTGGTTGTTAACCCTAACCCTGCAAAGTTCTAATACTTCCTATCCATGCAAAGCTTCAAATCTTACTTGGTTTAACCTCTATGGTTTAACATAACTGACCTGGAGTAATTAACTAGGATCCTTCCTCACTCTTAACCAAAATCCAACACCACATGGTAACCCAACACCCAAACTGTTGGACTCTGATTAGGGTGGTATGCCTTATCCCACCAAAAAGCATTAATCTGTTTACTAGGTCAGTCCTCAGTCCCCCCCCCCCCCAAAGAAAAATAAAAATAAAAATAAAATTTGACCCTGTTTGAATTTTATGGTTGGGTGATTAGGGATAAATTTATTCCTAAAATAACTGTCAATTTTGAATTCAATTCTCTAGTGTTCCATTCAATCAAGTTCTACGTTTGTATTTTTTGTTTTTCTACTTAAGTTGCAAGTTTTGCAGTCATGCAACAACTAATTGAGGGTAATTGAGGGTAATTTATGCTCTGATGAAAGGGTGGTTAGGGATAAATATATTCCCAAAGAAACTGTCAATTTTGAATTAAATTCTCTAATGTTCCATTCAATCAAGTTGTACATTTGTATTTTTGTTTTTCTACCCAAGTTGCAAGTTTTGCAGTCATGCAACTAATTGAGGTAAATTTATGCTCTGATGCAAAAAACAACCACTCACCCGAAATGTTCTACCAGACCTTAATTAACACAATCAATCATACTAGGTTAGGTTCTTAGTGGATGGGATTGATTGATGAGGTTTGTTAGTTAGGATGCAGTCCTGGCATAGACTCTGGTGATTAGTTCCTATCCAGGATCATCCTCCATTAAAGGTAAAGGATGAATTGAGAATGTTTTTAAAAAAAAGCAAGTTTATCCTTGGTTTGCGGGCTTTGAGTTTTACCCTGTGGTCATGGTGGTTGGTACATGTACATTCCTTGTTAGGCAGTGGCTACTTTTGGTAATTACTCAAGAAATACATGACCATAGGAACTTACTTGGTAATGATCACCTGAGAGCTGCTGATTGTATAAAACATTGTGAGAAACCACTCCCTCTGAAGCGATGTAGTTTTTGAGAAGGAGGTAATTTCTCACTTAAATATTTGAATCTGAGAAAAACGCATGAAGCCTTTTTCAGGCATTTGAAATCACCCAATTCTATGCAACAAGGGGGTTTGTTTCTTTCATTATTTTCTTGCAAATTCGATGACAAATTGAGCCAAAATTTCACAGGTTTGTAGGGATACACCAAGTGGGGATGCTGGTCTTTGACAATTACCACAAGTTTATCCTGCCTTTAATGCAGTTTCAAGAGTAGTATTGGCCCGATTTAACTGACTTAATCACCACAATGATCTTGTTTGAGCCACTTTGGCATGTTTGGGAGTCAATGTGTGTTACACAGTGTAGTGCACATTTTGGTCCACGTGGCGTTTACGCGCTTCCCATAAATTGTACACACAGTTTGACTCCCAAAACAGCGAGTGTGCCAGACAGTAGCTTAACTTATTCAGTAAATAGTCGGCAATCATTAAACAAAATATGCCTGCAAAATATGACAAGCGAAAAATACATCACAGATATAAATTCACAGCAGATTGAAAAACACCAGCGCCCAATTCCATGGAGCTGTCAAAGCAGCAAATGGTGCTTAACAGTTTTCTGCCGAGCGGAAATGAGCAGGGAACCAGTCACAGATGATACATGTGGAATGGTACTTTGCCTGGTAACCGTATTCCGGTGAGCATATTTTGCTGTTGTGCTCAGCTGCTCACTGTGTTTAATAAGTAGCTCTTTGAAATTGGGCCCATCAGGAACTGCGCTCATGATGACCAATTAGGCATGTTGTTTTTGCTTTATGCCTCTTAAACCACCTTGAATCTATCGTTGCTACCAACCCTAGACTTGCATCAGTCACCTACTGATTACGTACACGTACACATCCCTTGTATAGTATTACACATCGTCATTACATCGGCTACAGTCAACTGTCATCTATCTGCCCATCACACATCAACACGTCTCCGTAACGCTACACGCTCAAGACTTCACAAACTCAGGCGCCGTTAAATCGGAGGCTGCAAAAGCAATTTTCTCATCTCCCTCGCTTTTATATTGAATTCAATGGCTGGAATTTCACTGTAATTGCATTGCGGACGAGTTCGGCGAGGGTTTCATTTTACGGCAAAAGTTGAACTTGGATTGTTTAACAGCAATGTGGAAATCGCTCCAAAAAGGTAAAAGACTCTTTTGTGTTTTAGTTTGTAGAACGTGGCGATTCATAGCTACTGCTTGTGCGGTTGACGTTTTTTGGAGGTCAAATTACACAAAATATATGGCGCGCTGAAGTAGTTGAAACCAAGCGTGTGTTGATTTAAACGTTTGTATTTGATGCACACTATTGTAATGCGATCCTCAGATGGTGTGTCATCAGAAGATGGCATCATTTAGTAACGGAGTCTAAATGGTACAAGTGACTGAGTAGATTCAATGGATGCTTCTTATAGCTGCATTGACATCAAACTGGATAACGCTAGGGGACTGCACATTGTTATTTGGATGAGTACATTCATTCTAATCCTTTTGTTTTCAAGAACTATATCATATAGGGATGGTGCATTATTGGTTTATGGAAGAGTACATTACATTCAATGATGTACCATTCCTTTATTATATATTTCTTGAAAACTAGATGATGCAAGTAAATTTACTCTTCTTAAAACTTTTTTATAAAGATGAAGTCTGGCATCCATCCCGGCTTTAATTGACTTTAATAATGAAACAGCGATATTTTTACTTGACAGTTCTCCAATGAAGGATTTCTGATGAATCAAGCTCATCAACTTATACAAATGCTACCTGATTTTAGTAACTAAATACTGGATAAATCTAAGGTCGTTTGGTTAAACTGAAATGTCATTCATACCTCGTTATTGTTCTGTGTGTATACTCGACCCCGAGCAGCTTTCAGAATATCCTGTCCATGTGGGTGTAAGTGTTTATTTTGGAGATGCTCAAGCTCCAGCTGGAGGACTAATGCACTAAAATGCTGTCCACAATTCCTTACATTTACCTGTAAAGAAAAAACACTTTTTATTGAAGCTATTTTTAGGTGATGTTCGGACAACCCTATGCTCTGATAGTCCCACGTGAGCCACACACTAGGGTTAGGGTTAGGGTTAGGGTTAGGGTTAGGGTTAGGATGAGGAAGCCATCTTAGTTTTTTTTTTTAGAGACTTTTTTCCTGAAGGTGTTAGGCGTTGCAATACAGTTGTTATTATTAATATATCTTCTAGCAAACTTAAACCCTCGATTCTGATTGGTCTATCCATAGCAACAAGAGTGTGATATAAACCTACACTAAACAGCCCATATCATACCTTGTTTTATAACACACTATTTTAAGCTGTGTGTCTAGTTTGGTTGAAGATAAATTCCTGATCACACGTGCATTTATGGAATACTAAAAATAATAGCAAGTCTGCATACCATCGTTGACTATGGGCAAATCGCGCTTTTGGAATTACTAATATTATCATGCAACCAACTAAATGTCACCGCATTAAGTGGTGAACTACATGATGTAATAATAATAATAATTATTATAATGCCAGAGTCTTATCAAGCGTATGTTTCTACCAATAAGGTACTCAAGGCACTTGAACAAAGAGATTAATTTTTAACACAGTTTTTTGTTGATGACATTTTTGAATTACGAGACCAATTTATGTACATTAGCACCTCATAAGGGTACTGCGACACACTCTGCAGTGACTGCTAGAAACACATCGGCAAATCCCTTCTCTTAGCAGTAAGTGTAATTGGGTTCTTTTTCATGCATTACACAACACACAAGATCGACGCCTTTACGTCCCAACCAAAGGACAAAGCAATTGTGGTCGAGTGTCTTGCTTAAGGACACGAGTGTCAAGACCGGGACTTGAACTCACACTCTACTGATCAGAAACAGCAGAGCTTGAGTCCAGTGTGCTTGACCGATCGGCTATAACAGGCCACGTGTCCTCGCTCTATCACTGCGTTTACTCTCAGTCCAGAAAGGTGAATTGAGATCCAGCAATTTTATCGCGACCACAGATCAAGATCCGGTGTTGCGTTTATACCAGTGCCTGATCCAGCTCTGATCCCACTTTTAATCACAGCTGTCACACAAAAAACAGAAGCAAAAAGCCCACCATTTCTAGCAAAATCAGAAAAGGCCACATTGAATTGCGGTGTCTGATCCACCTTTGTGTTTACACTCGTTTCTGGAATCCACTTTGCCGGATCTGATCCACCAATTGCAGGGTTCAACCCTCCTCAAAAGGTGGATTAAAATTGCAGGATCTTGAACCGGCGGGTCTGACCCTGGTTTTGTGCGTTAATTAGCTGTTAATTCACATTGCCGGATCAGATCTGGGTCTGATCCACCTCTCTGGATCTACTGTAAATGGGGTCATACGATGTATCAATCTATACCCGCCTTCCCCTCCAGAAAAGAAAAAAAGTGTTTGAGGCCTTGTATTGTAGAGAGTCCATTCTCAGTAATTATTCATATTGAAGCAGTGTTGACATGGTAGAATGTGCATTTGATTCCATCAGAGTTTGACGTCTCGTCAAGTTGTTGTCTTACGTTGATGTCTTCTTTTGGACAAGAGTAACAAACCGATCCCGCAGAGAGTTGCCATACTCCTTGGATGAATGGACTCAAACCAATCCATGCTATTTACTTAAAGATAGAACATCTGTTATAACAAAAACGTTTTAATAATTAAACAAATTCTTTACAGTGTAATTTTCAACTTCCGAGGTTTTTAAACAAGCCTTAAAAATTTGCACACTTGAAAATCTAAGTTGTGTTCGCTTTGACTAAGTTGTACATCCTTAACTATATTGTCCTGCAGTCAACCTGTTAGATCATGGAGCTATAAAGTCATGTGGTACTTTTCTAAACTTGTTAAAACACAACTTAACATTTAACTTGTGCTTAAACAGTGTTGATGATACACGTACCGGGGTCCCATTCCATGGACCTGCTTATCTGCACTAAGGGCCCATGATTCAGAAAAATCAATGTTAAAAAAAAAAAAAAATGTTGATCTTAAAAAAAAAAATTGTGTTGACCATCCCATGCCAATTTTATTTGAAAATATTGACAGACATACATGTTTGTACATGTACCATTGTATTAACGCTGCTCCCAAGGCTACATGCACATGTATAAATCACGGATTGTTCATTATTACTTTAAAGGAACATTACAGAATTGGTAAGAAAAAAACTTGTAAAATATACTTTTTGATCGCAGATTTACATAAAACTTACACTGTCTAATGATGATGATAGTAGAAAACATCCCTTGAAATATTTCTGTCTGAAATGCCATATTTGATGAGAAATGAATAAACTAATTTTCCAATTGGAGTTTATCGCTCAGTGAACGTTTTATTCATTTGTTGAATCTATATGATTTCATGCAAAATGTGTAATCGGTTTTTCTCTATTTTCTCGTGACCCAGATGGCCGATCGATCTCAAACTTCAGTATATGGTGGATTACATAAAGTGCTTACACTGCCAGCAACTGTTTTGTTAGCAAAAACCAATTCTGTAATGTTCCTTTAGATTACAAGTCCCATTCAAATTAAAATATGGACCAGTAAATAGGCTGGCACTACCACTGAGGAGGATGCTAACTGCTTCTGCTGGCTAGTCACTTAAAAAACATGAGGCCAAACCCTGTAATGCCTGTGACCATTTGAGTTAAGTCCATTTTGGGAACACAGAGAAGAAGTTTAATACAGAGTTCTTATAAACCGCACATATCCAAGACAACTCTAGATCAAGGCGCTGGACAAGTTTATTAGCAGAATGTAGGCTGCAAGAAGATGACTAGAGAAGCCGGCGGTCGCCACTTACTATCTATCAGAAAATTATGTGGCGGCGCCATATAAATATGTGGCGGCCGCCAGATAAATATGTGGCGGCCGCCAGATAGATATGTGGCGGCCGCCAGGTAAACATGTGGTGGCGCCAGTTGGTACCCAAAAAATATTCATGCACTTGTCAACAAAAAATTTCCCCCTTTCCCCTGGCATTATTGGGCTTCTGTAGATGATTGATGTGGTATAAGTTTGGTAATATTATTGGGGAGCAAGGCCATTGAAGGCTACCATTGTTGATTAAGAATGTAACTGCACATGGCAGCTTGAACAGTGTTGTACTGTATTGTGACTGGCACTCCGTGGGTGGCCAATGTTAACAAATGCACATGTGTTGTCATTAATTTGATGGAGTTTGTTGGTGCAACTTAAAGGCTTTGATACAGGATCATCAAAGCAGGCCTGTTTACTTATTGAAGAAATGCACTTGTAACACTTTCCTCTGTATATTTGTTTATGTCAACAGCAAAAAGTTGTTGTTAGCAAGTGAAAAGACACTAACAACACTACAAAAACAGAACATTAAGACAAAGTACAAAATCGGTAATTACGAATAACTGAAAGTTCACTGATTATAAAGTTCATAATAAACCAGTACAATCCTCCAGAGAAATATTCAAATATAAAGTTCATTCCAGTACCAATCCTCCAGATAATTAGGTCTGTCTGAAACACTGACACGGTTGACAAAATATATGTAGCATTTGGAGACCCTCTCCTTCTGTCAAAGTGTGGGAAAGAGTAATCCTGGTTGCTTATTTTGATTGCCGCAAGCAAAACAAGACTGATACGATTGAAATCGAAATCCCTGACAAAACATTCAAAGTTTATTATTTCCACTTAAAAATAAGTGACCACTAAATTTGATGAAATCTTCACAGGTTGTAATGGATGGTTCATTGAGAACCTGAGAATAGAAATAAATGTTCCCTTCTAAAAACCAGTAATAATCTTTCCCTGGAAAAGCTTTGCAGCTTCTCCTGCGTGTAATCCGTAGCGACCTAATGCATGTACATTTTAAGTGATACATTTGCTGAACATGGAAAACTCTTTTCCTATCTGAAAATATCACAAACTGTACGTACATTTTGTGATTCTTCTTCTTATCGTGTCCACACACACTAGATATTGTGTTTCAGCCAGAACTTAACACAGTTCCTAGCAATATCATTGTACTCTGCAAGGTCCTCAGGTTTGCATTCTTGCTACAGTAGGGGGCCTCTCAAGAGTTGCTCCATAGTTTGTGGCTCCGTATTACATGCAATTTGTGATTGACTAATCCCCGTCTCAAATATTGTTTATTGACAATTTTTTGACAATGAAAGAAAGAAATGGTATGAAATGTAATCCTGCTGTACCCATTTTTCTCACCACCCCTTTTAAGTTTGTTTCGTTGTGGTTTTTTTCTTGGGGGGGGGGGGTTGGGCTGGTGAGGGGGAGGATTGCATCTTCTAGACAACATCTTCATCTTAAACACAGTGAGTCCAGGGATGCTGTGTCTGTCAGACATCTCGGATGCAAGTACAGCTTGAATCAAGATGACACAACCCTGCGGTACTGTAAACAAACAGCTGACAAACAGTATCTAGTTACCATTGCATGCCTATCGACTCAGCATCGCTAGGGAGATTAAAGATTAGATGCTCCTTCAGGAAGAAGTTGGGGGTTGTCCTGAATAATGTCTAGAACTACAGTGTGATTAGGATGACATCATTATGAGGCTGTGTCCGAATTGGCGGCTACAGCTATGGCTACGGCTGTATATCCGTGTCATCATGCGGTGAAGCTATAGTTTGTCCTTAGCAATACCCTTAGCGATAGCGATAGTCGTAGCCGTAGCTGTAGCCGCCAATTCGAAAATGGCGTTACTTTGTTGTTATCAGCAAAGAGTTGCCCGATTGGGGATCATTCGTTTCCTCCATTTGGTGAAGAGGGTTCAAATGAAGGTGTAAGCATTTCCCATCTTGGGATAAAGAGTGAGGAGATGTTCAAGTGAGGAGGTTTTGTACCCCCTTTTCATCCAATTGGGATTATTGACATACTTACTGAAGGGGAGAAGATGGTTCCAAGAAAGGTGTAAACATATCCCAATTGGGATAAACTTTTCAGCTGTGACGAGATGTTGTCAGCCAATTTGGGAATCATTTAGATTCTCATTGGTACAAGATGTTTATAATCAGGGAATTTTATTCCAATTTGGATAGTTTTAGTTGTCAAACTTGTTTCCCAATTAGGAGCTAATTGATCTCCTGATTAAGAATGTCAATACATGATGGTTTCAATTGACTTTGGAACCCCAATTGGAAGAAAGATCAGTGTTTGGTAAAATTGTTTATTGTTTAAAAGTAACGGAAACGGAGGTAATTTTGTCTTATTCTCTGGGTTTCCTTTGTTGATTTGCTGAATTATTTTACATTCATTTTTTTTCATGGCTAAATTTTTACTTTCCCAACAATGTGACATAATTTGTACAGCATAAAGTATGTTAAACTAAAGTATTTGAGAAAATAGAATTGTGCACTCTAAAACTCAGTATGGTTGGGACCAACATGGTCCAGGGAAGTTCAAATACGCACAAGACTTGCACAAATCTATAGGGTAATGAATCCCACAGTCAAGTTATCATGTTTCATCTGTCATGCATTAGCTTCAGGGAGGCTTTGAGTATGAGCAACCATTCTGAATTTGAATTCCAAGTAGATCTTACATGTACATGAACATTCATTGCATGAACAATTTGGAGGCCCTGTTATTTAAAGCATGCAAACACATTGTTTTTAGTTTTGGTTGTTACAATCAAAACTGGAATTTGTAACTTCAATTTCGCCACTTTGACAATATTTCAGACATAAATATTTTTAGGGAGACTGGTACCTACATGTACTTCATAATCAATGAGCTTTAAGTCTAATACAAAGAATTTATTTTTGGGGGGGGATGAATACCAATCCTATATTTTACCTTTAATGTCAAGAATTTGTGAGAATTTGTTTTGTTCAAGCCCAGATGGACACAAAAACAATTCGAGTGCTGAGATGGAAACCATGGACTTGGAAAGAAAAGGGATTTTCCATAAGTCGTCTTGAGTCACAAAAGCATCATTTCATCTAACAAACAATTGAAAGCTGTGACAAAAGCCAGATGCTAGCATTTTAGTGATGCTCTCAAAACAAGGTTCACCCTATCACAAGTGCTCTATTATTAATGCACTATTTATCCTTTAATGCACCATTAGACACTTTGTTTGTAACCATGGAAACTGTACGACAGAACTAGTCTCCATTGCCCATGTGTATTGATTAAAACCAAGGGGAGACGTCCGCGCTGTGAAAGTGTTGGACAGTGTAAATATCATGGACGTGTACTCGGCAAACTCAGTTGTTTATTAGTTTTGTTGAAGAGATGGGGGGACAGGTTTGGTAATGACCTAATATATAGACCGAGGAGAATGTTGAGATCGATTGTCGCCCATGACTGCTGTGAGCGCCCTCTATGTCAGCATTGAAAAAAGAGTATTAAGACTGTGCGACAAGGGCGTCTCGTGTTATTTATCAGATTGACCAATGAGAAAGCTGCAATGTGCCTTCCCACTAATGAACAGAAGGAATGGCCTCACAGTGGACTTGCACACAATGTCGATGTGCTCGATGGTTCTTTTTCTTTTTAACCCTCCTACTCTTGTTACATTTTCCAGAGAGTTGACAGACCAGATGAAAACATATAACTGAACAGGGATGTGTGTGGTGGCAAACTGTGCACACACTGTGCAGCTACACGTATCACCAAATGATGTCATATTGTTAGCTGGCAAAAAAATGCGTCTGTCATTGAAAACCCCACTGGATGATATTGATGAGTCAGACAGTAGGAGGGTTGACTGTGTATTGTGTAGATGAATTCAGTCACATAATATCATATTGCAGGCTTGCTTAGTTTGTCAATCATTCAAAACCTGATGGGTGATATTAAATGGTCTGACAGTAGGAGGGTTGTACTGTGTAGATACATTCACCACATGATAACATTTTTCAGACTGACATAGTTTCTATCATTCAAATGGATGATATTAAATGGTCTGAGAGTAGGAGGGTGACTGTACTGTGTAAATAATAATAAAAATAATAAATGGAACTTATATAGTGCCTTAAACCTAAAACATAAACTCCAAAGTGCTGTTAATACCAGGAAGGAAATACTGATGAAAACAAATTTAAAAAGGACTAAAAGCTAAAGCAATATACAACAAGAAGCACTCTTTAAAATATATAGAACAAAGATAAAGATCTAAAAAAGCAAATACAGAATATATAACAGCAAAACATTTGTAAAAGGAACTAAAAAGCAGCCCAGGTCATTTAAATGAGGAATTAAATTCTGTATAAACATATAATAGCAAATGCAGTGTATGCGACAACAGCTAAAACTTGCACAAAGGAACTAAGCCAGAGCCCAGGCCAAGCCAGCAACACATACTCAACTAAAATAGTGAGTTTTTAAAAGTATAGATGCATTCACCCCATGATATTATATTGCAGGTTGGCATGGTTTATCTATCATTCACACTGGATTAACCCTTCTACTCTCAGTGACTCTTGGCAACATTTTCCAGTGAGTTGACCAACGATTTGAAACCATTCGACTGCCAAGGTTGTGTACGATGGCACAACTGTGCACATAACTAACTGTGTACTGTGCACATGCATTCCCTCATGGTATCATATTGCAGGCTGGCATAGTTTATCTATCATTCAAAACCACAGTGAATGAAAATCATTTTGCCTTTTTTTCTTTTCTATTATTAGGAGGCGTGCATCAGAGACCAAAGTTCCCTCCATTACTAAACTAACGACCATGAGGACAAGATCAGATGGGAGTGACAACGACATCACCAAAGATGAGACAGGGAAGATCTTGGGAAACAAGAAAGTCTCCAGTCTCCCCCGGGATGCTGAATTAAGATCCAGGGCAGAGTCGGCTAGAACCTCCTCCAGAGATGACCAGATGGAATTTGTAAGTCATTGATGAGCCCCCCCCCCCTTCCCCACACTGGACAAAGTTAACACGTTGACTGCCAGTCATAGATTCGTAGGGCGTTCCCATTTGCCAAGTGCAGTGCGCATGCACGCATACCAAATAGGTACTACAGAAAGAAAAAAAATTGAATATACAAATTCTAAGGATGTATGTCCTCACCACTGCCAGAAGCGTAATTGTTGCGTTCTCAGTGATGCCAGTGTATTCAATTAACAATACAAAGCACTTTCATTCTCTACGAGTAAACTCGTAGTGGCAGAATCTGTTACACCTGTTACTACAAATATACTCTTAGGCGGCAGTCAACGAGTTAACTGGGAAATACCCGGAAAATGTGGTTGATCTTTTTCACCTGTTCACATCTGAGTTGCTGACCTTGGCAATCACCTGTGGAATTTGCCACGCCCCTGTTTAGAAGCAGCATTGAGTGAGGTAACTCCAGGGTTATTACACTGTTCAATTTTCTAGGAAAATTGGATTTGAACATGGGTTGAATTTGAACATGGGTTGGATTTGAGCATGGGTTGGCTCTGAACATGGGTTGGATCTGAACATGGGTTGGATTGGAGCATGGGTTGGATCTGAACATGGGTTGGATCTGAACATGGGTTGGATCTGAACATGGGTTGGATCTGAACATGGGTTGGATCTGAACATGGGTTGGATCTGAACATGGGGTGGCAGTGGGGTTAAAAATCCCAGGACTTTCCAAGTGTAACAAGGGCTTTAGGGTGGGTCAGTTTGTAGATCCGAGGGTAGAGACTGTTGGTGTGAATGATTGGCAGCCTGTGCGCCCACATTTGGCTGCTGGTACTGCATACTCCTAAGGAGTTGAGGTTGTTTCAAGAATTCTCAAAGCCTGACAAACATGAGTAATCTAGTGTAAGGCGCTCTGATACAATGGGCTTGAAAACACTTAATAATGACTTCAATAAATGAGAAGTAATATTCTTTTCAACTATTCTAACAAACATGAATTGCATAAAAACAAAGGAGAATTGATGAATATGGTATAAAACTCCATGGCCTTTTATCTCCACAAGAGGGCGCTGTATTTCATCACTTGATTCTGAGATAAAGGGTAATTAAGCCCCAAACCATGCAACCTTATCATGGTTGTATTTCCTCATAGTAATCAATGCACTCCAAGGTCAACAAAATAACTTCCTGTTTCCTGTCACTTGTCACTCAATGTACAAACGAGGGACTTCTTTCTTCCCCAGAGGTTGGATGTCGAAATCAGATGACAACATGTAACTGGTTTGTTGGAAAATTTCTTTGTTTGATCTCAAGTTTTGTGCGAATAAACAAAATTTTGGAATTGACTTCTATATTTATGCAGAGGGAGTGAAGTTGCATCACAATGAAGATAGCATCTTTGTACAAGTGCTATTTTTACTTTGTATTTCCTCAAGATTATTTCAGTCTGAAGGATGCCGACTTGTACGTACATTCACTGCACTCAGATTGTACATGTTTTTTTACATCATAGTGTACTTGTATTTGTCATGGTGCTGTATAGTGTATAGTTATGTGTCACACATTATGTGTGATAGCGAATTTACCTTCCAGCAAACTTGACGCGCAGGGGTGTGATATGGGCCGTGCGATATAGGTTAATATCACACCTCCTGTTGCTATGGGTCGACCAATCAGAATCAAGGAGTCAAGCTGGCTTGAAGATAATAGTTTGTGTTTTGTGTATGCTTCTAAACAAATATGATTCATCAGGGGTTTTTGTAAGATTGTTGAAGAGAACATTTATTCTGAACAACTTTTGTAATGAAACTTATCACAAAAAGCTAACTTTTGTAAATTTGATATGAATAGCTTTACAATTACAATTTGAGTGGAATTAAAATTTATGTTTACATAAGTATCTAATCTTACTATGAGCACTGTAGTTTCTCTCTGATCAATTCAAAGACAATTATTTGCCAAAGTTAATAACATTTTAGATTATAAAATAATAAATCACAAGGGAAACTGACTGGGTAAATTTGAAATAATTTTGGGCTGAACAGAGGAAACATTGACAAGAGCAGGAGTTGATCCTGCGACCTCTGGCTTAATTTGCTGGCGCTCTACCAACTGAGCTAACATTTAAGATTGTAACATTTTCAGGATCATTTGGTACTTTATTTAAATTTGTCAGCTCAGTTTTCTGGCAGAGCCTATAGCAGCATCTGTGTGTTTGTAAATGTGAAAAATCCAATTTGTAAGAGTTTCAAGTAATAAACCACTAGGGAAACTGACTGAGTAAATTTTAAATAATTTTGGGATGACCGAAGAAAATTTGACAGCTGCGACCTCCGGATTAACATGCCAGGGCTCTACCAACTGAGCTACATCTACCTAGCCCTAATGTTGGCGGTCTTCCTATCTTTGTTGGGGAGGGGGTGCCAGTCAGAAGCCAAGCTGGTGTGCCTTTTGCTTTGTTTATGGTAAGCAGTGTTTATGAAGAAACTGCAGTTAGCAGGAATCACCTGCTTACAGGCTTTATGAAATTGGGCCCAGTTTGGTCATGCTACCTGTCTACAAAATCAATACTTGAATACTAAATACTGATTCTAATGTCACAAGAAGGGGCCAGACAACTGTGCCCTTGCAGCCTCGATTTATTGACATTGAATGACAAGGGAGAAAAGCAAGATGGCCACTCCATAATGACACTTAATTGACGATAATCTTCACATCAATCTACATGTTGTGGTCTTTTTTAAATATTTTTTATTAGGGGTTGAACAAAGAAAAATTGACTAGAGGCGGATTTGGGCCAACGACCTTCGAATTAATGTGCCGGCACTCTACCAACTCAGCTATCTAGCCCTATGTTGGCGGTCCCCCTGTTTTTTTTTCTTCAGTCTATTGTTCTTCTAAAGTCACAGTTTAAAAAAAATTGATATTTCATGGGACTGTACAAGTATTTCTATTAAAAGTTAATGCAACTGCACAGCTTGTTTTCACTGAGGATGTGACGCAAGTTAGGACAATACATCTTCCCAAAAAACACCTCCCACCATGATGTCACTTTTTTTGGAGAATGTCAGAAATTGCAGAGAGAATCTGGAACTCAAACTTTCCCTTGTAAACGTAATATCCGGGACGAGAAGCCTTCCTGTTGCACTGTCAGACAAACACCAGGGCAGGCTTGAACTTCCTGCCGAACGAATAGATGACACCACTTCAAGGAAGACGAGTTGAATATCCGTGAAAAAGGAAAATATACACACGATTTGAACACAGTGCTGGTCTAACCTCAGCTTGTTGCCATTGGTGTTGGAAGGAACTTGAAGGAGTTTTGATGGATTTTGAAACCGTTCGGATTGAGAGTTCTGTAAGGGTGTTTTTGCTGGTGGATTTCACAGCGTTTAAAGTCAAGAAGGACAGTCTCTGAGGAATGTAGCAGCAGTGATTTTTGTGAGGGAGTAACTTGAGAATAATAACAGAAATGGAGTTTTATATCGCGCACGTATCCACCATAAAGATGCTCAAGGCGCTTTAACAAAGAGAAACACTTTTTTAAGACATGTTCTGAAGTTCTTATGAATTATGATAACTGCTTGCATGTATATAGAACCTTCTAAGGGTTTACAAGGTGCTGCAGCGCACTCGACAGCCACTGCCAGAAACACCGTGGCCAACCCCTTCTCTTAGCGATGTGCAACTTGGTTCTATTATGTGTATTACACGACACATGGGTCCTAAAGACGAAGCAATGGCTACATGTAAGTGTCTTGCTTAAGAACGCAAGTATCAGGACTGGGACTCGAACCCACACTGGGCTGATCAAAATTACTAGAGCTTGAGTCTTGTGCTCTTTGCCGCTCGGCCACGACACATACATTTTGACATTGCAGGGCGTCTATTTTATGCATGTTTGGCATGAACCTTGAAGGATGAATGTTGTTAGAATTGGATGTTGTGATTGGAAATTACAAAGATTCTTTTGTCCTTCACATACATGTTAAAATGAGCTTAATTACTGCGTGTGAACTGTTGATGTTTTCTCTAATCTGCATTCATCGAACCTTCACTTTGAATGATTGTGTTTGTTGATACGTCACCACAAGGAAATGGAATCGGTCGTGGTCTGAAGTAAATCCGTCTTCAATCATTTTCTGGATCAAGCAACTTAAAGAATGAAACTCCACCTTACTGACATCAAAGCCAGATAAGATTTGGATCGGAAACGGCTGGTGTAGCAGTCCATTATGCGATACAACTAAAAAGAGATGCTATAATCAATGGTTTAATGTGTTCTGAAAATGATCGTCAAAGAAGACAAGAAGTATCTTCTCTCATCAAACATAGCCAGCTAGAGATGGGTTCAGACAGTAAGCCACTCAAAACCAACCTCAAACTTTGCAGCAATTAATGTCTTCCAGATATTTCAAACAGCTTTTCCGGATTTGTTGCTGATAGAGAATCACTCATCTGTGTGTATTAAAGATCTGCATTTACTTTTGTATTTGTCAGCACAAAATTTTCCATTATTTCATTGTTTTCAACAGAGACAAATGTTTGGGCAGGATGTGGTTTTTCCTTGGCCTACCAACATGACCAACATGTGTCTACTTAAAATGTAGTTCATTTCAATGAGTCGGTTTTTCCCTAGTCTTTTGTTCGAATGGTGGTTGTTGACAAGTTCACATGATTATTATCCTGTGGATGCGCTGGCCTGATACAGTGAAACCCGTTTCGTCATCAGTAACCGAACATCAATCAACGTTTTAGTAATTTTGGAGACTCTCTCCTGAAGGAACTACATGTAGAGCAGGGATCGTTTGTAACAACTGTGTCTAATTACAAACTCTATCATCATGGGTTTTGGATTTCGAGCGTCAGTTGTGAACTCGCCTCGGTTACCGAAGAAGGTAAAGACATGTTACCCAATATCTGGTTCTGACCAGTTCATTTGCTGGTTCTGACCAATTCAGTAACTTGTCATCACTAGGTCAGTGACTCGTTTGGACCAGTTCAGTATCTTGTTCTAACTAGGTTTCATTAGTTCAGAACAGTTCAATATCTGGTTCTGTCCAGTTCAGTTTCTAGTTGTAAGCAATTCCTTAGTTTCAAAGAGTTTAGTAAATGGTTCTTAACAGTTCAGTATTAAAATGTTTCTGACCAGCAAGTATAAGCCTGGTTCTGACCATTTCAGTTTGTAGGTCATAACAGTGAAATAAGTGGTTCTGACCAGTTCAGTGTCTAGTTGTAACCAATTCGTTATATTTGGTTCCAACCAATTAACTGGTTCTTAATAGCTTAACTGGTTCTTAACAGTTCAATGATTAGCAGCTACATGTAGTTCAATAATTGGTATTGACCAGTTAGATGTATTTCTCAATCACGTACTGCACCTATTTCAATATTTTCAATAAAAGTAAAATAAATAAGTAATGATCAAATATCATTTTTCTTTATTCCTAAATGATATTCCTCATTGAGTGTGAAATTGATTTCCAAAGCCTTAAGCCCAGTTCAAAAGCGATTGAGAAGCAAATTTTTGTGATGCAATAATTAATACGCACTGTTCTTCCAATTGTGACGCAAGAAAATTTGCTGCACTTTCGCGTGAAGTATGAACAGGGTTTTGAAGTATAAACTATTTTTAATGAAAATAAAGCTTTTTGCTTGTGTGCATTCACAATGGGTTTGAATTGTTGCATCGCCCATTTGCTGAGCTGAGAAAAACAAACTGGTTTGCCTATTGCCTTTCTTTCTGTTCAACAGTGCTGTGTTTCGGGGTGTTTTTCTGTGTGTAAAAGGGTGTAGAAGTAAGTGTTTGATAAGGTCTACAAGGACAGCAATCCTACAGGGTCTACAAGCAACTGATCCCAGGTCTTAACAAGCAGCTAATTATCCACGGTTTGTGTTTTGTGTCTGTTGTTTTTATTCAGCTTGCCCACACTCACTCCGAGCCTCTCTGTGCTACACCGAGCTATGGATCAGATATGGACCAACAAGACGAGACGGATAGTGTCACATCACCTGACCCCCAGAGAACTAAAACTCTTATGGATCAAACATGGCCAAGATTGAAAGGACCAAAGAAGCTATGAAGGCGGAACAACTCGCTAAAGATGGTAAGAAGAGTATTGTTATTATTTATTCAACCTCGACAATGAGTCACACAGCAACAATGTCGTTACCTACCTTCACAGCTCCCCTAAGTTATTTTCAGGGCGAACTTGCATATAAAAACACAAACAAAACAGTGAGGCAGAATACAGTAAACCCATGGGTGAGAGTCATTAATGACAACATACTTTTTAGCAGGTAGTTTGAAATGATGGCATTTCGACCTTTGAGTATTAAAACCCTGGAAATGTTGCAATGCAGTTCTGGAAACAGTATCCACAGTGCAAGAGAAGTAGATCAAAGAGAATGATTTCTTTATGTCTGAAGAAAATATTGAAAAATGGCTGTTCTTTTCACAAAGCAGACATAAAAAGGTCTGAATTCAGGTAAAAGTAGGACATTTCTCACCTCTACAAACCAAACAGTGCTCCGCCACCCCACTACCAGCAGACAGCATGTGGACTTAATGATGATCTAAAATCAGATAATTGTAAAATTGTTTCAAACAAATCTTTACAGAGAATGTGACAGAGTACTTGAAGCTTTCAGCCCAAGCTGACAAGATCCAAATGCAGAGAATAAAGATGGTATTCGAGAAGAAGAATCAGAAATCCAACGCCACGATTGCCCACCTCCAAAGAAACTTGAAAACTATCATAAAAAGCTGGTGGAGTTAGAAATTAACGGAGCTGTAGGTCCAAGGAAACCCAAGGAGGTTCTGCATGGCATGCAGCAGGGGTTGAGGTGAGTGTAACAGGTGCTATCAAGGGGTCTATCAGGGTTCTGCCCAGGATTTCTTTAGTGGTGGAAAAATTGCGAGATTGATCAGTTACACGGTAGATCATATAAATAGACTCAAATCAAAGAAGTACTCAAAATGAATGGCTTCGGATACCATTTTGACTGGTAAATACCCATTTTTACATTTCATTGAAAACCTTTGAAAGGAAATTTAAAACTTTTGAAAGTGTGTGGTGGTCAGAAACAGAGAAAATTCTGCCAGTGGTGGGTTGGGATCCTGAGTGCCGGCCGGGTTTTCCGGCACCGACCACTGTGGGCAGAACCCTGGTCTATGGTAGGCTGGGAGGGGCATTAGGGTAGGTGTTTAGGAGGAACTTTGAAGTGAAGCTGTAGGTCCAAGGAAAGAACTTAAGGCATCGGTGAGGGATGCAGATGTAACAAGGGGGTGTATCAGGCAGGGAAGACGAATCGTTGGTGTGTGTGTGGGGGGGGGGAGTAAGGGATGGGGAGAGAGGAGTTTAAACTGATTGACTGTAGAACCAAGGAAACCCAATGAAGTTTTGCATGGCATGCTGCACGGCTTAAGGTAAGGGGTACAAGGATGAAGTGGGTATACCACTGAGTGTTAGGAGATGGGGACATTTTTAACACCCCGACCTCCAAAAAACAACCAAAACTTTATGACAACTTTCATTTAACAGCTATATCTAGACAATCATTGGATACATGAATGTTACTTGCTATTTTATCACCAATCGGTAGACACGTAAACTAAACCAAGACAAATAAAATCTAAATTAAGTCTCATACCAACAAGAAAGTCAAGTGTTTCACCAAACACAACATTGACATACTCTATTAGAGTAATATATACACAGCATTTCCTGAGCTGTTAACGGTTTCAGATGTCCTGATGTTTGTTTATCTTGATGGGTGTTAACCTTAAAGACACATCCTCAATTCATTTCCTATATAATACCAAAGATCAAGTTTCAAGAAGAGAAGCTTGTGGTGTAACACAGCGCTAGTTTGTTTTGCATGTTTTGAGAGTAAGTTCATTCCCATCCTCTAGTTTTCACTAAGGGGCCATTAGGAATAGTCAATGTTAAAAAAAAATGATCTTTTTTTGAAAGGTGGTGGGTCAAAAGAAATAACTGAAAATCGAAATTCAATTTGAAAAGGCCACTGCAGAATGTGTGCGCCACAAAATGCAGAGCTGCCAACTGTTTGCATGTTGCAATCAGGGAAATTTTGTACAACAGTCAGAGAGATTTAGAATTACATTCAACATAATGGGATAAAAACGTTTCCCCAACTAGGGAGATTTTCAAATTTGTTCATCAGAACCGGAAAGATTGATTTATTTTTCAGGGAACTTTCTGCAGAATCAGGGAGAGTTGGGCAGCTCTGGGATTGGTATCCTTGAGAGACACACCAATAAGGGTTTATCATTTAGATTCTTGTCGGGTTTATTTCAGGGTGTGCTTAGGGGCCATTCAGAATAGTCAATGTTAAAAAAAATTTGATTTGTTTTCAAAATTGTTTTGACCAACCCACCCAAAATTTCGATTTTTAAATATTGAATGACTAATAAGTATATTCTATACACTAAAGAACAAAGTAATACCTCAAATGGTGCAGATATTTGCGATCAAAGGTCTCCAACATCAGTAGTTTTCAATTGCTTTTTCTGGCTTAAACAAACAAAGATCTGGGCCAGCTGGGTACTTTTTTTTTTATTATTAGTTTTTGTTTTCTTCTATTATTCAAATTCAAATTGAACTTCGATTTTCAGTTATTTCTTTTGACCCACCCACCCTTATAGAGTATGTCAATGTGGTGTTTGGTGAAACACTTGACTACTTGTTGGTATGAGACTTAATTTAGATTTTATTTGTCTTGGTTTAGTTTACGTGTCTACCGATTGGTGATAAAATAGCAAGTAACATTCATGTATCCAATGATTGTCTAGATATAGCTGTTAAATGAGAGTTGTCGTAAAGTTTTGGTTGTTTTTTGGAGGTCGGGGTGTTAAAAATGTCCCCGTCTTCTAACACTCAGTGGTATACACCAGGCCTCAAACTTCTGATAAAAATAGTAATACTTTAGTAATAAAAATAATAATAATAATAATAATAAAAATAATAATAATGCACAGTTCTATTTAATACATGTAGCACCTCACCACACCTGATGTGCATCTCAAAGCACTCGTTATTTTTACGGGTGTGCAGAGCTATGTTTGAATTATGAGGCCCATTTATTTAACACCTTGCAAGGGTTAACAAGGTGCTGCGGCGCAATCTGCAGCCGACCATGCCTTAACTCTCTTAACAATAAATGTATTGGGTTATTTTATGTGCGTTACACAACAAGATCCATGGCTTACAACCCTTAAGGCCAACTCCCTAATATTGGTCCACTTGCCTACAGGCAGCCTCAATCCTCCACTATCCTCCACTCTATGGTCACTCAACACCATCATGCCTGTACTTTGATAAGATTGGTATGCCTGGCCCAGTGATTTATAAGCAATTGTTATTTTGGCCTACAGTCTTCAATCCTCCGCAATTAGACAACTTCCCGAAGAGTTTTTTTGAGGATCAGGAGGGTTTAGGGTTAGCATCCCATCTGAAGGATGAAGACATTATGGTTTCATGCTCAAGGACACCAAGTGTCATGACAGGGACCTGAACCCGCCTCTGACAACATCAGAACTCAAGTCCGGTGCACTAGACCGCTCGGCCACAACATTCCACATCTAGAGAATCAAAATCATTGCCCAAGAAGCTTGAATTGACGATGAAGCAAACTGAAGAAGCAACTGGCCATGTTTAATTGGGCATCTCTCAGTGAGAGATGAGGCTCAACACTAAGTTTATTTGTCACAGTGGCAATATGGGGGAAACTGAGTGACCCCCACGTACAGACAGAGATCGAGATGGAGGAAGGCGTGGCATGGGTCCGCCACTGGTAATGAAACCAAGGGACCCTCGAAAGTGACTAGCACTGTGACCCGTAGGCCTGAAGGTACCTGTGTGGAGAAGACGATGAAGAAATGTCAGTTTTAGATGTGGGAGGAAAACCCCAAGTAGGAAAAACCCACACAATCAGTAAGGACAGAAAACCCAATCCACATACAAGGCTCCAGTCCAGGATTCGAACCGGGGCCCCACAGAGGTGAAAGGCAGGAAAGAAACCGCTGAGCCAACTGACTGCCCTAAAGAGTAGGTTTTCTAATGAGGTGGTCATGCTTTCAACCAAAACACCAAATAAGAGTTTTCTTTTGGCGGGGATTTTGTTCATGTCAAGAAGTCTCTTATTTTGATTTAGTATACTTAAAATTTAAAATGAGATTTTCATGGACATTTCCCCCCTATGGCAGAACACACACACATTTTAGGTTAAAGTACTGAAGAAGAAAAAAACACAAATTACATTAAAAAAATTGTCTCATACAAAGCACTTGGCTAAAAATATCCTCAAGTACCATTCACAATATTTCATCAACCTCACAAACCTTTCAAGAAAAACAACACCCCAGACATTATTGTCCATCTTTGTGTGTACAATGTACTTCAAGTAATTCTACACCACCTACGTACATGAATACTGTACAGCATGAGTCAAAGCCCTGCTGTACATCCCCCCCCTTTACATACAGACCTGAGAGTAAAATGTCAAACTAAGTCACTAAATGTCAAAACTTTGTGTTTACCATAACATAAAATATGTGTTATCCTTTATAAGGCCGGAAATCCATGTGACCATTATGCGTTGTGCATATTGCCTAGTGTGAAGTCCTTTAAAAATTGAAATACACGCCAAGCACTGCACATAATTTTTACAGATAATGCAGCAGTGTACGCAATACGGATACATTGATACGCACTGCCTGGCATGTCCTTTTTTAACGCATTGAGCACTACGCATTCTGTACAATGCATGATGGACACATGGCCTAACAGTGAGTTTGATTTCAAACTCATCTTGTGTTGAAAATGTACTTGATGTAATAAGTGCATCACGGATAAAGAATATTCTTCTTCTACCCACTGCTAAATAAATAGGATTCAAACTGCCTCTAGCTACCAGGAAATCTTGGTGGTCTAGTTGGTAAGACATCTGCTCTAGAATGGCAACGGTTGTGGGTTCGAATCCCACCCGAGTAACATGCCTGTGGATTTTTTTTTCAAAGAACTTGGGAAAGTACTGATTATACAGTGCTCTGTGCTTTACATCCATGTTAGGGTAAAAACAAAATAATATTATTCTTGAAGTTGTTATTCTTGGTATTACTCTACACGGATATATCCGTGTAGGTATACATGTGTTAGGCTACAGTGCTTTCCCAGGTCCTGCTAAAAAAAATAGCAACAATAGTTTTGCTGTAATACCTCGCACGCCCGACCAGAAAAAAATATCTTCAAAAAAGATTGGTACTTTTAAACATTTTAATTTTAAAGAAAAACTAGGTTGATACTTGTTGGAAGTAAAGAAGTTTGTTCTATTTTGCATTTCCTTCACATTCAATTTTAGAGGAGAGAGAGAGAGGGAGAGTCCCCTGCACTCCTTAAAGTCTTTAGAATTAAACAAATCTGGGAAACAATTTATTAACAGCTTGAAATTAACTACCGATGTGGCATTTATTTGCTTTGATTATGTGCAGTAGTACAAAAATAAAAATCTGCCAATCTGAGCGCATATGAATCACTTTTTAGACTACTGTGTGAAGTAAGCTTGGGCGATACCACGATATTATCGAATATCCAATACTAGTTCTGAAACGATTACGACATCGGGTCAGTTTGTTTTTTAATCGTGATATCAGTAAATTGCGATATCGATGAAGTATTGCGATGCATTTCCTAGCCGAGACGATCTTGCAACAATAAATCTCCTAGTCAAGATGATTTTGCTGCAACAAAGAGCTGCAAGTCACAGATTCCCCAACAGATCCGATCCGACAGGGTTTCTTCGAAAAAACCAACATCAAAGCCTTATCGATCAGGCAGTCTCACGCAGACGGGTGTTATCACGTGCTTGTTGCATACGTGGAGTAACGTGATCTAATTAGTTATGCACACATATAGAACAGTCTGTCATGCGCAGTTAACACATTAAATGTGTGTAAGTAATAGGCCCAGGTTTTCATACCATAGGTTTAGAGTAAAATCCGAAGAATAGTTTATTGGAATAAAAAAACTGACAAGACATCTGTATCTACAACCTGCTCGGTGAGATTTGTAGAAGAATGACGTCATAACAAATTTATCGCGAAAATTTCGAATACCGCAATATAATGTCAACGATATATCGTGGATGAAAAAAAGCGATATCGCCCAAGCTTAGTGTGAAGTTTGGTTCTAAGGAGTGCAAAGAGCTCTGCTCAAGAATTTAAGGAGAGCAGTTTTATAGCTCTCCTTGTAAGTCTTTAAATGTTCAGGATTGTCAATCAAAACCAAACTCACATCCTTATCAATTTATCTATATTTATAAGTTTAATTCATAATTTTGATTTTTTTTCTTTTCTTTTCTGTAGGGGAGTGAGAGACAATATCAAGGAAGGAATAACAGGGTTCTCTGGGTAAGTTACAATTTTTTTAAATTTTACGTTCATTTAGTCTTTGAGTGATATCAATGATGTCTGGTATTTAATAGATGTCTGGTACAACGCCTTATTCGGTCACAAGTGAATGCCCAATTTTCAATTCCTCAGACTAAATCCAGGGCCCTGTTTCATGGCGCTGCCTAAAGCAAAAAGTTTTGTTAAACAATTTTCTGCTTATCAAAAACAATCAGGATGCCAGTCACAAAGGGTACATGTGGAAAGTGTACTTTGGCTGGTATCCATATTCTGGTGAGCACAATTTTGGTGTGCTTAGCTACTTTTTGTGCTGAAGCAGCTCGATGAAATTGTTCCCTATATTGCCTTTTCCATAAGTGTGGTTATTTTTTTGTTTGTATTGGCTTCAACTGTATGTACGTAAATTAGCTGCTAATTATGTATAAGTTTTAACTTTTTACAAAGCGTGTACAATACAAAAAATGGATATACAACAAAATTGAGGGATGTTTTGGACTGGATTAGAGTGATGTCGCCACCGATTTTAATTTTAGGGCTTAGCATGACAACGACTGTGATTTTAGTTTGTGGAAATTTGTTGTTCCTTTCTTTTTCGTTATATTTAAAAATGTGGTCTTTCATTTATATGTGAAAGTTTGGATTTGTGTCACTGTAGAATGTTGCTAATTTTGATTTCACGTGATATTATTTGATCACTATATATAACTTTTTTGTTGTTTGAATATTTTTTTGTTGCCATGGCAACTGGTCAGCGGTGTGGCCGACCGGATTGGTGGCGGGTTATCTGGACTCACAGGTTTCACACACAGTGCTGCTAGGTGCGTATCTATGGCAACTATCGCCATGGTAACACTTTGTGTACAATAGCAGCAGTTTCACAGTGTTGTAGACGTTAGCGGCAGTGTCTCAAAGCTTTCATGTAGTTTTCACCAGCGCTTTTAAATTGACATCAATGAAAATAAACACTTTGTGTGAATAGTGCACAGGCCTGGAATTACACAGAGACCACAGCCTACTACTCCGGGGTCCAATTACGTAGAGCTGCCAAAATGCAGTTTCACATGTACAATCTGTGACTGGTATCCTGCCTTTTTTAGCTCAGCAGAAAATGTTTAAACATTATTTTGGGCTTAAACGGCACTTTGAAATTGGGCAGGGCCCAATAGCTGCTTAAGCATAAAAAGTTGCTAAGCACAACAAAAATACGATTAGCAGAAAAATGTTAAGCAATATTTTCTGCTTAAACAGCTCATTGAAATTGGGCCCAGGTCTTGGACTTGGTGGCCCTTTAAAATTTTCCAATTTTGAGAAACAAAATGGCCTTGCCCTCTCAAAGAATTCCAGGCCTGGAGTGCATACTACTCTTACTCTTGGTAACATTTTACAGAAAGTTGACAAATTATTTGGAACCATTCAACTGTGCTGGGTACTGTATTTAAATATAGGGTCATAGATTGGTTTTTGTCAATGAAATCCTAATTTAAAGGTCAAATTATCAAGAAAGATGCAATAAAAGTCACCTACAATTATAATGAAAAAAGGAAATCAAAATAAAATGGTAAAAATCATAAGAATAACAAAAAAAATTTTGAAAAACGTTTTTTTTATCAGGCATGAGAATCGCGATGATGAAAAATCTGGAAATCTATTTCGTCCCCCCCAAAATCGGCAAAAATCTTACGCTAAAAATTGCATGTCCGGATTTTGGGCAATGTCCGGATATTGGGCAACATGACCCAGGTGTCGGCGTCTCACTCGGAGAACCCCCAAGGCGATAGTGGGACCTGGGTCGAGTTATTTTCAAAAATAGAAATACTTTTGTTGGTGTTCAGCTTAAAGCTTATGGATTATGTTGGTATCATGTACGTACCAGCTACCTTACCAAAATAACAAAAACATTACGCACACAAAAAACCCAGTTGATTTGATAGTTCGCTGCACAAGAAGCACATACATGTAGCGCATGAACAATATGTTTGTGTAGGGGCCATTTTTTTCGCTAGTTCACAGGGCTGGTCTTTGTATCACAACATTTTAAATACACCCCCACATGACTGGTCTTCGACCAATCAGAGGTGATGATTGATGATACATACAGATATGCAATATATGCCAGCCTGCAATAGTGATATCACGTGAGGAATGCATCAATGCACACAGTACGTTTGGTGCACAGTTGTGCCACCCTACACAACCCGTGCAGTTGAACGGTTTCAAATGGTTGGTCAACTCACTGGCAAACGTTATGGAAAGTAAGAAGGTTTAAAATGTGCACTATGAAGTCAAATTTTTTTTAAGAGTCAGTGTTTCCTGAGACACAGGTTCGTAATGTAAATTACAAGGCTTAATGCGACATCATTCAATCCACTGTGGATTATTTCTTCTCAGCTGAACTGTGCCCACTTTTGTTAATCTTTGTTAAGAAGGTCCGTCTTCAGCAGCACATTATGCATTTTATTTCCATTTCTAATGAGTTTGTATGTTTTTGTTGAGCACAGTACATGATGTACCATAGACCAGGGCCCAATTTCATGGTTCTGTTTGCCAACGTGAAAATTTATGTTCACGATAGCAGAAAATTCCATGTTAAACATGTACTAGTATTTCACAAGTTCGCAAGAAATTTTGAATTAAAGATCTCATATTGCTGCAGGTGTAAGATGGGCAACTCGGGCTGAAATATGAAGTATGCACTGGATGCCATACCAGTAAGCAACTCAGCAACTATTTTGTTGCAACAACAGCTCTAACGAAACATTTGCTTAATCGAAAAGGCGCTCATGGCGCCTTTTTTTAAAACTTTTTTTTTTCAATTTAGTCAACTTTTATTTTCATAACATAAATCAAAACAAACAACATGATTGGTTAAAAGAGACTGAGAGTGTATGGAGGCATGACCCATAAAAGCAAAAAGATTGTAGACTGGGATGCCTTGTACAAAACAAAACAGAGATGGAAAGTTATTATGATATACACATGTAATAAAACAAATCTGACTCAGTTCATAGTTCACGCTCTAATAATAGATACAGTTCCACTTGTCCATCTTGTGCCTTGCAGCCCTAGCATCAACCCCTTGCACAACGAGGATCGCACCTCCACAAATTGCACATCTACCATTTCCACCATTTTGGGAGTCAATCCCCTTGTGTACATTTTGACTCCCCAAATGGCGGACATGATAGGCGCGTGTAACTAAGTGCGCTCTGCGTCGTGAAATGGTCAATACGATCTTTGGTTTACATGAACTTCATGATACTAAGCATTATTCTCTTACACAGCTAGCACGTATGATGTGCTAATCCTGTAAACGGAGATTAGTGACTGTATGCGCAGATTAGTGACTGTATGCGCAGAATTCCATAAAAAGCCAAGCCATGAAATTGGGTCACTTATGCATTGACGTCAACTGCTGCCATCCTCTCAGAGATAAAAAATGATCAAGCAATGGAGTTGTACAGCTTTTTATGCGCACTGCGCAGAATGGCCCATTGAGCAACCTTGTTTTTACCTCAATAGAGGGCGCACTGCTCTAGTGACATCATGTGCTTCGGTCTATTGTCCTACAAGTCTCTGTAATGTATGGTATGCAAGTTACCTGTTGATCGGAGTGGTACATGTAACTGCCATGTTATAATGCAGTTTATGTTTAATTTTTTTTTGGGGGGGGATTCACGGTTAGGTAGAACAGAAAACAATTTCATAGAGCTGCTTAACGGCCTAGCTTGTGCTTACTGTGCGATTTTCATTTCATAGCGCTGCAAATCATAAGCACAGGAAAAGGCACGCTAACCTTCTGGCAGAAGTCTTACTGTGAACAAATAAATGACAATGAAGGCTTGCGCTGAACCGAAGTTTTCGGCTAGAGCAGAAAAATTGACGTGCCATGAAGCAGCTCTGTGAAATTGGGCCGTGGCCACTAGATGTGGTAGTCAGAGTGCATGTATTATTATTTAAGGTAGTGGCTATACCCAGCACCAGTTATCTTTTAGTAAACACTATTCATCATCATCATCATTCGGCTGCACAGCAGTTGGACACATTGAAGCTGTTTTGCAGTATAGCGCCCTCTTTGACAAGGGTAGCCAAAATTGTGTTTGGGTTAAAACACCTTCCATCCCATTGTGTAGCGTGGCATTTTACATTGGGTCGCAGTCTTCAGAGCAGAAGGTGCGACAATCGAGTCTCACAATTTTGTTTGTCTACATGGGCACCAAAATTAAGAGAACTCTTATTAAATGGATTCCCAAAGTCGTTGGCACAGAACCAGACTAAACGTTTATCACAGGAAAATTTTTAAGTAAAAGAAAAAAAGTCAATGCACGTGTTCAGTACCGCTCCGTGAAATTAGTGGTTGGTAAAAGATATTCGGTGCGGGGTATGTATATCCACTACCATTATTCAATGCCTAAAGCACAGCCAACAAGATTTATATTGTCTGTGACAGTTTTCCCCGCTGATTTTCTTTTCTCAGCGATAGATTTTTAACTTAATTTTATGCTTCACGCACTGCTCTGTTGTTTTTGAGCTCTGGGCTGTTTTGTTTGATACACGTAGTTATTTTGTTACACATGACCTAGACTCTTAAGAATGCAAGCTCAGTACATTGATTATTGTAGTACAATTTGTACCATCATGACCATAGCCTAGGGCCTGCAGCTAAATACGAAATGTTTCAGACTTCATTGAGAGGTGGAATTGTACTGTATCTTTCCCCTAAGTACATTCCTAAACTAAGGCAAAATTAATGGTGGACCAAAAGAACTCACTCCGCGGCAGTGCAGTTAATTACGAGAAGTCCCCCCGATCCACAAAGCTAAAGTAGTAGTCCAGGCCGATTTCCTACCTCCCGCCCAGGTAGTAGTGAATAAGCAGGACAGTTCTTTTCAGAACTGAGAAGTCTCCCGAATTTCGAAAATCTACTCCGCGGTAGTAGAATAAATAGCAAGACAAGTTCTCTAAAGAACAAAATCTACACAGCAAAGTAGATATTTATACACATGGTGTTACCGCAAACCGAATATTGGAACAAACCAGTTCTAGAATTATTTCAAGTCTCTATTTGATTTGGGTGCACAATTCAGCTGCAATAATGACAATTTTAAAGATTTAGACCACAACTGAAAGTGTCAGTAATAACCATGGATGTAGAAAATATCATTAAGCAATGCATGGTAATGCTAATGGTTGGACATGTACATGTACTGTGCAGTGAAACTGTCACTAGACCATGTACACTCAGCAGTAGCCCCATGAGTAGGGCCAAGGATACGGAGTGGATTGGCCCTAGCACCACTGCAAACCTATTCTTTCGCCCTATGAGGTTTTTAATCCGTGAAGATCTACATCATGAGACTTACCGATCCAATTTCCAATGTACTTGTAGATAGCCGGACTGCTGGAATTTGTTTGAAAAACACCACACATTTTTGGTGAAAACCAAATGATTTTCAAGAGTGAACTTTTAGAACGATCTGCAGGTACTTTTCCCAGAGTAAATAACTCTCATTGCTAAAAAAGAAAAGCACAACTTACTTTGGCATATACTCCATGGTTACTTATTCCTTCCTCCATGGTCAAAAAAGCAAAGTTTTCTCAGTCACAATAAGGCAAAATTAGCTCCAAACTTCCACACAAAAACCAAGTCAGCATGCAACTTTTAGTCAAATGACAATACCACAGTGAACTGCACATGGTAAGTTTGAAACTGCCTCCACCATGTGTAAATACAGGAAACATGGTTTGGATTGATCCACTCTCTGATAAGGGGTGTTATCTGTAGGAGTGGCAGACTCTACTATAATAAGCAGGAGGGGCAGTGGATGTTTGAGGGACAACTTTACACAATAGTTGGTGTTGGTGGTGTGGGAGTGGGGAGGGGCTTTGGGTTAGGGATGTGGGGGGGTCGGATAGAGAAGAAGGGGGTAGGGGAGGGTGATATGAGAGAATGGGTTAAGATGGGGAGGGGTATGGGAGGGCATTTTAGTAGTAAGATTTGGTGTGGAGAGGATTTTAGTAAAAATTTATTTGAAATATTAGTAATAATAATAATAAAAACAATCTTTGTTTACAGATGGTAGCCATGTCACTTTGAGATGATTTCTGTCTTATGAAAGTAAAACATTAAAATTAATATAGCATAAGAAATTAAAGCAAACTGCAAATAAGTTTTTTTTTTTATTCCAGAAATAATAAAAAGCCTAGAGATGCATGAATATAAAAAAGACAATACAAAAGAGCAACCAATGAAATTGGGATTTGGTGGGCTCAGGCTTTTTGCAACGTTCATGAAACATTCTATGCAATTTGCGCATGAATCAATGTTTATTTTGAGTTTATTTTTGAAACAACTATGTTTTCAGACTTAAACATCGATCATTTTGACCTTCTACCTTTGTTGCTCAATGCATATTCAGGTTTGTAATGTGCTGCATAATGAATATGCGTTATGTTTAATATGCGTTATGGCTTAATTAATCTTTGCATATTCATGAGGGAATACTTTGGGGGAATCTACATGTTTTTTGTGATTAATACCTATTTTCCTGTGCAGTAGCATTTCAAGAGGTGGATATCCCCCTCCCAAATCTAGAATACACACCCACCTCAGGATACATTCCGTCTGGAGTACATACCCACATTGTAACCTATTTTTGTGCTCCTGAACATCTGATTGATGCTTCAAAAATTCATTTGAGAACAATAGTTAAATAATCAGATGGTTACTAGTGATGCATCATGCCATTTTTGAAAGTTTAAATTAAGTTTTTAATATTCAGAATGGTTTTGAATGACCCTTTAAAAAAAAAAAAGTAGACATAGCTACATGTACATGGATAAAGTTTTCATACTGTATTTTAATTTTTATTTTCAATGTGACAGTGTCGTTGTTTCCAAACCGAAGGAGATTGCACATAAATTCAAGAACAAGTTTGGAAGTGCAGACAACATTGATAACACAGGTAAGCTCATTGGAAAGTTTGTTACATCGTCCTTGTTTTATTTTTTCTGACTACCCCCTTTAGTTAGTACCTAGTTCACCCCTTCCTCATTTAGTCATTTCATTCCTACCTCAATCAGTCAGTTCCTAATACCCTATTCAGTACCTAGTTCACCCCTTCCTCATTTAGTCATTTCATTCCTACCTCAATCAGTCAGTTCCTAATACCCTATTCAGTACCTAGTTCACCCCTTCCTCGTTTAGTCATTTCATTCCTACCTCAATCAGTCAGTTCCTAATACCCCATTCAGTACCTAGTTCACCCCTTCCTCATTTAGTCATTTCATTCCTACCTCAATCAGTCAGTTCCTAATACCCCATTCAGTACCTAGTTCACCCCTTCCTCGTTTAGTCATTTCATTCCTACCTCAATCAGTCAGTTCCTAATACCCCATTCAGTACCTAGTTCACCCCTTCCTCATTTAGTCATTTCATTCCTACCTCAATCAGTCAGTTCCTAATACCCCATTCAGTACCTAGTTCACCCCTTCCTCGTTTAGTCATTTCATTCCTACCTCAATCAGTCAGTTCCTAATACCCCATTCAGTACCTAGTTTACCCCTTCCTCGTTTAGTCATTTCATTCCTACCTCAATCAGTCAGTTCCTAATACCCTATTCAGTACCTAGTTCACCCCTTCCTCGTTTAGTCATTTCATTCCTACCTCAATCAGTCAGTTCCTAATACCCCATTCAGTACCTAGTTCACCCCTTCCTCGTTTAGTCATTTCATTCCTACCTCAATCAGTCAGTTCCTAATACCCTATTCAGTACCTAGTTCACCCCTTCCTCGTTTAGTCATTTCATTCCTACCTCAATCAGTCAGTTCCTAATACCCCATTCAGTACCTAGTTCATCCCTTCCTCGTTTGGTCATTTCATTCCTATCTCAATCAGTCAGTTCCTAATACCCTATTCAGTACCTAGTTCACCCCTTCCTCGTTTGGTCATTTCATTTCTACCTCAATCGGTCAGTTGCTGATACCTCGTTCAATCACTTTATCCCTACCTCCTTCGTTCACCTCATCCCTACCTCATCCCTACCTCATCCCATCACATCCTCACTTCATCATTCAATCAGTCACCACATTAAGAATGATGAATAATTTGGCAGTGATTTTTTTCTTTCAGATGAGGAAGAGGAGGTTGACCAGCCTCATAAGACTGGTAGGAGTAGTTGGTTTGCTCCTACACCACCATCAACGGCGTAAGTAAATATAGGAGCAAATAGCCGAGGAAAGCTAAATGATATTCTTTATCCCCCATTTAAATTTAATATCTATTAAATTGTTGTGGTACCCGCTGCTAAAATATAGGATTCAAACTCGCTCTAGCTACCGGGCAATCTCTGTGGTCTAGCGGTAAGGCATCTGCTCTAGAATGGCACAGGTCATGGGTTTGAATCCCATCTGAGTATGTGGCTGCACATACAATTATAAACTCTCACCCAGTAACTACACATGTGCATGCTCTCCATAGATATGATACAGAGGGAGGGCGTGTGTGCAGTAACTGGGTGAGAGCTCATAATGCCATGTCCATCCACAGGCCAGCTCTGATCATGACGGCACATGCTTGTATTTTCTTAATAGACCGTGCAAGTCTCGCGCGTAATCGAACAGTTCCGGGACCACTTTGGTCCCACGTACATTGCTTCAACGCGTGAAGGAAACAAACTTGCACATTTTAACGGATCCTAATGTTCGAATACGCGTGAGACTTGCACGGTCTATAAACCTTCTCACTAAACCTTCTCACTTTGGGAGATGTTTCTCACTTTGGGAGATCCTTCTTAATAAGCCATTTGCAAGTTAGATTTGAATATTGTCTGGTACAATGACGTACTTGATCACAAGTTAATACTTAAATTAGAACTCCTCAGACTACAGAGACAGTTGCTATGTCACATGATTCGGGGCAAGCTTTTGCGTAGTTACGTAAGAGACGGCGAACACCCATACCGGTACACAATTCTGAATGAATGTGTATGGCTCAATGGTACCAGGGTTTGCTCATCTGGAGGCTGCTATACAAAAGCTTGCCCCGAACCATTTGACATAGCAACTGTCTCTATAGTCTGAGGAATTCAAACTTAAGGGGTAACTTGTGACTGAGCAAGTCAAGGTACCAGACATTATTCAAATGTAACTCCCAAATGGCTTATTTGAAAGATGATTCTTCTTCAGAAAGATTTGATTATGTTGTTTAAATTTCTCATTAGGATGAAATCAAACAGTGAAGGAGAGGAATCGTCCAGCATGGATATGGCCGAGAATGGTCATCTGATGAGAGAGGACCTAGAAGAACATCCTCTAGTGGGTCGAATGACGATCCTCCAAAATAGAATATCAGAATTAGCTGCATCAGAGACGTTACTTCAGCTCAAAATAGAAGAACTAAAGGTGATTATTTGAACTGTCTTAACAATAATAATAATAACATTTTATTCTTGATATATAGCGTTTGACATAAAATCTCAAACGCTGTACAGGAAATCACAACAAAAAAAGAAAATATACAAAACCAGTAAATCAGTAATAAAATATTTAAATAATTATGTACCATAGAGTAAAAACATACAATGAGACAGAAAAAAAAACACAATCACAAAAAACATTTAAAATTGCATAAGCACTTACAAAAATTAGTGCTATGAGACGCCTGTAGATCAAGTACTATTCAAGAACAGAGTGTTATCATTTGGAACTTTGATGGACCGAATAAAAACTAGAAAATACTTCAGAACCTACTTACCTCACCGTCAATGTTTCAAACTATTACAGGAACAAACACGTGAGCAATACCAGTTCTTCAACCAAGCCTTGGCAGACGAACGATATCGAGCAGAACGGCTTGAGGAGCAGCTAGCTGACCTTACCGACCTCCACAATCATGCATTGACCAACATGCAGCAGGAGTTAAGCAGCATGGAGGAGAGACTAGAGTATCGGTCAGTTGAGAGGGAGCGAGATGTCCTGGATAATATTGACCAATGTCAGACCAGGGTAAGAAAGAAAGACACGTTAGTTTCAATAGTTTTTTCCTACACCAATATAGGATAAGCACCGTATATCAGGGTTTGCTCTTAACTATTTCAGTGACTAGCCAGCAGGACCAATTTAGCTTGTCATTTCGCTGGTCCGTCAGGTTTGTCACTGGTCCATATTTCATATGAATGAGGGACATCAAACCTCGCTATTTTGTAGATTGAATTACACTAAGTTCTGGTTTGTTTTCAGGTTTCAAAGATTGAATTGGCCCAGCAGCACCAGCAAGTTATTACACTAGAAGGCTATGAGAATGCCAATGCCAGGGCGCTACTATCCAAACTCATCAATGTGGTCTTATCAGTATTAGCTGTGATTCTACTCATTGTTTCCACCATTACAAATACAGTATCACCCTTCATTGCCACAAGGTAAGAATAAGAGCTATTCTATTGATTAGTCATAATGTCAAATGTGCACACATCTGCTGCAGGCACAGGGATTTCACTCCATTCAGCTCCAAATAGTGGCATTTATTGTAGCTTTTCAAGAAATTTAAATTGTAGCCTGGGCCCAATTTCATAGAGCTGCTTAAGCACAAAAAGTAGCTAAGCACAACAAAATTATGCTTACCAGAATAAGGTTACCAGCCAGACTACCATGTCACATGTACAATTTGTGGCTGGTATCCTGCTCATTTCTACTTAGCAGAAATTTGTTAAGCAGTATTTTCTGCTTAAGCAGCTCTATGAAATTGATTGGGCCCTGGTCATAAGGCCTTCTGCCCCCCCCCCAAACCCACGCAAGGGTAAGGGTTAGGAACATGGTAGGTGTTTCAAAACATAGGTATGTGGCGTGTCGTGGCCGAGCGGATAAGAACACCGGACTCAAGCTCTGGTGTTTCTGATCAGCAGAGTGTGGGTTTGAGTCCTGTTCAAGACACTTGTGTCCTTAAGCAAGACACTTAACCATTATTGCTGCGTCCTTCGGATGGGACGTAAAGCCGTTGGTCCCGTGTGTTGTGTAATGCACGTAAAAGAATCCAGTGCACTTATCGTCAAGAGTAGTGTAAACCATCACATGGTGCTATGTAAAGGAAAAAGGTCTCATATTTTAAAACTTAACTGCACATACCTTCCAGAATAAATACTGTAGCGCTTAGAAATGTAGTATTAAGCGTGGTATAAATTTAAAGTATTATTAGTATTATTATTGTTATTATTTAAACAATTTGGTTTGTTTTGGTGTAGGGGTCGTCTGCTGACTACCATCATCTTTTCCTTCTTGTTCTTCTGCATCTGGCAAAGACGAGAACTCATAGAAGAACTGACACAACACATCGTGGAGAACTACAAGCATTTATTCTACATCAATAGCAGAACGTGACCCCCGCTCAATCCCCCCCCCCCCCCGCCTCAGTCTACACTCCGTCCGCCACCTATAGAGGGCGCTATTCATCTCACCTATTTATAAACTTGAGCGAGTGTAAAATGCGAACGTCTACACTTAAACCGGAAGAGTATTGCTTGTCTGAACAGTGGTATGTCAGCATGCAGTCTGACTTCTTCAGAGAAAACTCACAGCAGTGTGAACTCCGTTAAAGGAACGGTCTGAAAGCTGATTATCGGAATGAAATTGCGTCTCGTTAACAGACGTTAAATGTTTAATGGTCACGTAAGCTGCAAGTCTCCCCACGGTGTACATAGGATAACGTCTGAGCCAATGTCAACCCTGCAATCCAAAGATGTACGCTAATTAATAAAGTAATACATATCTGCCAAAGAAACTCGTTTAAAGTTCGTTTTCTGTGTGAGTGTGTTGACTGATTCTACAAGTATTTCAACAGTCCCCCCTTCAGTGTGTCAGACCTGATAATAGTAAGGATCAAGACCAGTGCATTCAACAGGAACAATCTCACAGATGCGGTTTTCTTGGTAAAAGTAAGCTACTCTATAAGTTTCAAATGGTCCCTGTTTGGGATGGGTGCTGGTAATTTACGATCTTGACAGATGTGAAATAATGGGAACCAAAAGCGGGACACTTGGTTCGTTGACAAGGCCTTCTTCGACTTGTTATGTCGTTTCAGCAGGAGATTGGGAAGACTGTGCCAGCATACAATTTTATAAGTGACAGCATTTTGGATCAGGAGTCAAGTACGATCCAGTTCAAACCAGTTCAATCAGCTTCATTTCTGACAGTATTGCAACAATGAATAAAGCATGCACAACTTACGGCTGATCATGGCTGCTGTTGTTGATGTCAAATTATTCCATGTATACTGCAAGACCCTCATGTAACATGCATCCAAAAGATCCAGTTAAATCCAGTTCAATCTAGTTCAATCCAGTTCATGTGAATTTACATCGGTTGGGTAATTCCCTTCTTTAGAACCAACAGTCCTATGTTTTTCTATTATCAATTCAGTTACAGGAGATATGATAACAATTACAGTTTCTGGAAGGATGCCATATTGACAACAACGTTGTGAAAATTGACATTTCTTTGCAATTATTGGCCTTCCATTTTATCAGAGGCTGCAACACTGATACATAAATAAGAATCTTGATTTTTCACTCTGAGTATTTAAACTTCACGTTCCCGAACTGTTTACAGAGAGGCTAAATGTAACCAAGTTAGAATGTTGTTGTAAAACTTTGAAAACTTACTCAGTTTCGCTGCAAAATGAAGGTTCACTCACCTTTACTGATCCATTCACACCATACAACAATCATAGGTTCTTTGTTGTGTAGACTCTGACTGCATTGTCACTGCAGTACACACACACACACACACACAAACACTGCTAATTCTAGCATTTAAACCATGCTAATATTGACCTTTGACCTTATGGAGCATCAATTCGGTGGCAATTTTCATTACCTGATCAGAAAACACATGCCGAGCAAGGCACTATTTGCAGCGATGTGTTGACATGGGTGGTTGGGAGGCAACTTCTACTAAGCAAGATGTTTCTGTGCTTAGCAAACTTGTGCTTTATTCGGCCCTGGGACCAATTTCATAATGCTGGTAAACAGAAAATGGTGCTGAGCAATATATCTGGATCACAAAAGTGAATTTAACATTGGAACCCCTCTTTAAAGGCACAGTACACGTTTGGTAATGACTCTGAAAATTAATGGCAATAAAAACTTACTTGGTAAGAAATACAGCAGCATTGGGTAGTGTAATGAATTTTGAGAAACTTTTAACTTCAAAGTGAAACGGTTATGGAAAATATATCACTTTTTATTCCCCAAAATTTGAATCTGAGAAGCATTCCTATGGGGAATATTCTTCCTGCGAGGAAATATTAGCTCAGGTTTTTCGGTGATATCTTAAAAACGTGAAAACCTTTTGAAGTGAAATTTTCACAGGTTAGTTTTATTATATGTACATTTATATAGGATTAACACAATCAGTAGGTTCCAATTACCAAACGTATTCAGCACCTTTAAATTGATAAAAAACTTTGGTACCTGTTGGGATGGGTTACCATTAGTAAAGTATTAAGTAGGATTTGAATCCTATGTCATGGACAAACAATTTGGCCTAGCCTGTCTTGAGCCTGTCATTTTTTTACTGTTACAACAGAGTCATCTGCCATTATCAAATAATGTGTTATCCCAATAAGCCATTTGCAAGTTAGATTTCAATAATGTCTAGTACAATGACTTGCTTAGTCACAACATTGAATTCCTCAGACTATAGAGACAGTTGTTATGTCTCATGATTCGGGGCAAGCTTTTGCATTTGTAAGAGACGGCAAACACCCAAACACAATTCTGAATGAATGTGTATGGCATAATGGTACCAAGCTTTGTTCATCTGGAGGTTGCTATACAAAAGCTTGCCCGAACCATTTGACATAGCAACTGTCTCTCAGTCTGAGGAATTCAAATTTAAGCTGTAACTTGTGACTGAGCAAGTCAAGGTACCAGACATTATTCAAATCTAACTCGCAAATGCCGTATTGGTTCAATTAACCTGCATCTGAAATGCCCAAATTCATTTTATTTTCTAACTTTTTAAGTCACAATTTGTGTGTTTTTTAAGCCTTAATTCATTATATCGTTGTGTCAGTACAACAACGTCATGTCTTGAGCTTGTAATAACATTGTATCTCGCATGAGAGATGCACCATGCATAAACGTTGTTTCTCGGGTTTGTGTGTACATCCGGAATATTTTACCCGATTTGCGACATTTTGGCACTTTTCAAAATTTGCATGTAACATTGAAATGCTGCTGTATAAGATCTTTCATTGTTGCACCGACACGTCGACACGTAGTTTACATAAGTTAGATGTTAAGCCATTGTTTGTATAAGAGGCAATGGATTTGGGAAGTGTTTATATATTTTTTATTTTTAAAACATCGTGGCTTTTTTGCCGACCTGTGCTTGACACACTGAAATTACTGAAAACCAATGTTTCAGAATGTTTATTGGGCCTTATGCTTGTGAGTTTTGTTCAGCTTGTGGCCCACAAAAATAGCCGTTTTTAAGCAACAAGCTCTACATGCATATCGCATGATGGAAGATAACCACTATCAATATGGTGTTTAAAACCAGAATGACATCATTAGTACTGACCAATGGTAGGTGCCTTTAGGTGTCACATGACTGTCACATGAGCAGTCATCAACTGTCGTGTCACCATAAAGTTACTTACACTCGGAGGTTCCCATTTGAAATACCTGTGACGCATAGTGCATGTAATATTGTACAAATGTAATAAGCTTGAAGCGAAATACACGTTGAAATATTCAGTAAGACATCCCCGTGTATAATTATACCATAATGTATTGCAAGTCTCACAAACAAAACTTGTTATTTCTGAATGATAAAGAGCTGCCAACTCTCCTTGATTCTGCTGAATTTTCCCTGAAATAAACCAACCTTTCCATGTTCTGAGGAACAAATTAAAATATCTTATGGAAACTTTTCTCCTGTATACGTTGAATATAATTCTAAATATTACCCTGATTGTTGTACAAAATCTCCCTGATTGCAAGATGCAAATGTTGGCAGCTCTGCTGATACTGTAAGTCAGACACCTGTTTGATAGGCAATGAGCAGAAACATTTTTAGTCAACAAACTTTACTTGAATCACAAATATTCATATTACATGTAAAAACACCCCAAAATAATTTATTGTCCCTCAAAATTTGGTGGAAATAAACAATAGGTTGATACAGCATTTACAAATTGAACCGAAGTAAATTATTTCAGTTTTGGTTTCATAGAAAGGGCTTGAAATCACAGAATTTATTTTTGGTTTGCATATCTTCGGAATTTATTTGGTATGAATAAATTTGCATTTTACAAAAGGTATGCTTTGCTGACGAGTTAAGATAGAGTAAATAACAAAATCTGCAAAATAATTATAATTTTGGATACAAAACCCCTCCAAGTATTATCCATGATAAAACAGGTAATGTTTGAAGCTTTGCATGGTGTGGACGATAGGAAGTAACTGTTACTAGTAAACTTGCGGGTACAACCATGTTAAATCTCTTTGCAGAAGATTGCGGCTCTGAAAGAGCCTTTGTGTTTCTCCTAAAGATGAGCAGAGTATACTGTTGGAAATGTCATGACCACAACGGCTCTTTTCAGAGCGGACACTCCTCTCTAAATGATGGGATTTACCCATACGTGTGGTTGTACCAGCAAGTTGACTTTGAATAACTATTTATTATTCTATAGGCTGGTTTATAGTCAGACACGCGATGGTGGCGTGACTGAAAACTTGACGTGCATTCATAAATAACACAGTTATTCAAGGGAGTCATTGTTGATAGAAACTATGACTTGTTGAGAAAATGACAAAAAAACTGTCACGGTATTTTCATCAAGAACAACAAATCCATCAATTATAGCGAGGTGACAGTGGGTACCAACTGCATCTCTGGCAATAGTGAGGGCAGCATTCGAACGGACATCACAGGAATTTCCAAGAAGTCACCTGCAGGCCACCTTTGGAGATTTGTTGACGTACTTTTATTGATTTACAGTCAAATACTCACAAAGCTCTGTCGGAAAGGAGTAAATAAAATTTACTCAGTCAATATTCCTAAAAGGAAGGATTTAAGAATTTTTAAGTTTACAATATGTATTTGTACACATTATTTTGTATCCCCATAAAAAGGCTGGTACCTACATGTATGAGACTTGATCCCTACATATGCATTGTGTTTACAGGGAGCAAGACAAAATGGCTGCCTAAGATTTAGTATCTCAAAGAAGAAACGTTTTCTGTGTAACACACTTGAGTATGTTGTGTATAAAATGCAGTTTCAAAAATACTATGATATTAAGTATTTGTATATCGGCAAATTTGTTTTAAAGTTGTATATATTGTAGCAACTTAACACGTACTATTAAATATCTGACGTGTAACCCAAGTACAGATTGCATATTTGATAAATGTAGCTTTATTGAAATTTAATGTCAGATCAGTTCTAAGTTGTGTGTTCAGACATTAACATAAATGGACAGCAGAGATCAACCCTGTAATGCACTAAATTAAACAACAGACGGGGGGGTTGTGAATCTCCTTCAATAGACTCCTTACATTGGCTGCCAATGCTGTGAGGTCACAACTCTCAGCCAATGGTGGGTCTTCCTTTGACCTCAGTGGGGGTATTGTTTGAGCTTGTGACGCAGAGCTGTTTATTGAGAGAGTTGAAACAATTGTGATTAGAAGCCATTTTTGGTCCCCCCTAAAAAAAATGCCTGTGTGCACACAGGGTGCCAGACTAGACTGTACATTAGGTTGTGTTAAATTTGGGCTGAGAATGGCGCCCGGCAACCAAGTGACCAAAGAAAACTGATGCCTCCATGTCACAATCTCTCAGTGTGCAAGGGGTCTCTTAGTTTTGATCAGTTTCCAATTTTAAAACATTACAAATGCATCAAAAGCAGTAGCTCATGTCTATAGTCATAACTTAATGTGAATGAGAACGTAACGTCTTGAAGCAAGACTACCATGTATTTAGGCATGTCATTTTAAAATCTGCTGTCCATCTATGCGTTATTTTTATTAATAGTTTTATACCTTGTGAAGGTGTGAAACCTTTTTACTGCTTGTGTAAGAGGCTAAGCTGATGGTTGTCAAAATGTGCAAAGGTTAAAAGGTGAACAAACCAAAAATGTATAATTTATTCGACTAAATAAAGGCTCAGTGCTAAAGGAAACTCTTGTTGACTTTATTGGTTACTTGGTGTTATTGAATGCTTGTGTGTGGTTAGCTGTAGGAAATAATTGAATTTCCTATAGTATGGGAGAAATTGTATTAATTTGTTTTTTTACCCATACATCGATGTGTATTAAGCACTGTATACTCAGTACTTTCCCAAGCTCTGTGAAAAAAATCCACAGGCAAATCACTTGGTGGGATTTGAACCCAAGACCTTTGCATTGCTAGAGCAGATGTCTTACCACTAGACCACCGAGCTAGCCCGATGGCTAGAGGTAGTTAAGAAGATGAAGAAATGGTATTAATGTATCCTCATTGGGGACAGTGGTTCCCATTGGGGTATTATTATATCCCATTGGTTTCTGGCCATTAAATTGAAGAAGTGGAAATGGGCAGGTCACCTAGCAAGGAGGTATGGCAACAGGTGGGCATGCAGAACAACCAATTGGACTCCAAGAAACCAAACAATAAAAAGAGCGAGATAAAACAGAAGATGGAGAGATGAACTAAGTAGATATCGGGGCATTGCTTGGCAACAGACAGCTCAGGATAAGAGTAAAATGGAGAATTGGTGAAGAGGCTTTCCTCCTGCAGTGGAGTTGAACAGGCTAGAAGGAAGAATTAGTTTTTGAAGATTACGCCCGATCTGAATAGACCGATTCATTAAGCCCCACCCCTTAACATATTGACCAATCACAGCATTGGCTCCATCACCACTGCACACGTGGGCAGCACTTGTGCATCCTCCAATGCCACACTCACGACATGAATGTGCGCGCTTTAAGTATATGTGCACCCATGGTTACTTTTCTAATGGGATTTCAGCGTGTCGGACTTTTGTCGGACTTTTGATGGCGTAGCTAAGGTTGTGAGTGGTCAACACATAAGGGGTGCAGCTTAATGCATCGGTCTATTGGTGGCTGCAGTTTAAGCTGTTGCTAAGGTTGTTGCTCACGCGCGTTCATGTTGACAGACTTATTTTGATTGCTGCAATCGAAATAAGAAACAACTATTTTGTGGGGAGGGGGGATTTAAATTGTTAAACTGTGACTCAACTTTGACATCTTATACGGTATGACACTGATCAGTCAGGTTCCAGATTGACACCTTCATTTCTGTTTTTGGTAATTACCAATTCTATGACCTTTAACCACTTCACATTGCTATTAAAAAATCTTTACCGTGCCTCTGCGCGGTGTTATTTCTTAATAACTTTGCCAGACTTTCCGAGGTATTTTAAAAAAGGTTTGTTTTTGCGAATATCGTTGTCACAATAAAACCCTGACTTCACAAAGTTAAGACAGCAAACCCTTCTCATAAAATGCACTGTGATTATGTTTCCTTCAAGAAGTTATGGAATGTCTTACCGTGAATAGGCTTGAACGCTGGCCGTTAGCGAGGTCAAAGGTTACATCTGGTAGGAACAAGCAGGTTCTAGGGGCCGGTATCAGGTGTTATTCACGAGCCTCAAAGTGTGACGCCAGATGCTCAGGGCTGGTTTAAACCATGGAGGAAGAGATAAGTTAATGGAAACATCATGTAATCATCTCTTTTGAAAGAGGTGGTGGAAGAAGTTGACTAAAGTTTACAACAGTCGGGTTGGTGTGAAAGGATCATAAGGGTTGGTCAGGTGGTTGGGGAGGTGGGATGGTAAAAACAATAGGGGTTCTGAACAAATATTACAATCTTATTAAAACACTGGGCTCAGAGCTGCCTACATTTGCATCTTGCAATCGGAAGATTTCGTACAATATTCAGGGAGATATTTACAATGGGCCAAAGTCTCATGGGTATTCAAACATTTTTGGGACCACTTTGGTCCCACGTACATTGCTTGAACCGTAAAGGAAACACACTCGCGCACTTTCACAGGTCCCAATGGTCAAATACGTGCGTGACTTGCACAGTCTATTATATTCAACATAACAGGGAAAAAGTTTCCACCATCAGGGATATTTTAAACTGTGTTCATCAGAACATGGAAAGATTGGTTTATTTTCAGGGAACTTTCTGCAGAATCAGGGAGAGTTGGCAGCTCTGAGGGTGACAAAATTGTTGATAGATTCATGGAGGTATAGTTACCTGTTCAAGAAGTTGAATACCTTACTGCTGGGTGCGTTCAGGATTTTAAATCAAGTCAACAAGTGTTTTGCAAAAGAAGGGAACAAGGTTGTGTCTTACCTTAAAGGTATGGCAATCCAACATGGTCTTGAAGTAGAAATGAAAAAATGTGATAATCGATTGTAGGATAGGTAAAGCCGTTCTGATGAAAAGATATCACCCAAGGATCTCGGGAAAGTCCTCCTTGTGCATCCAGTTCCATTACCAATCAGATCAAAATATGATTAAAGGATCAAGAAAGTGGGTATCAGGAAAAGGAACTGGGTCGGATGGAGTGTTGGGGAAGATTACACTTTCTGGTAATGAAACCGAGGGACCCTCAAAAGTGACTAGCACCGTGGCCCGTATAGGCCTGAAGGTTCCTGTGTGGAGAAGACGATGAAGTGTCACTTTTTAGATGTGGGAGGAAAACCCCAAGTAGAAAAAACCAACACAATCAGATAAGGACTGAAAACCCAATCCACATACAAGGCCCACAGAGGTGAAAGGCAGGGAAAGAAACCACTGAGCCAAGCTGACTGCCCCTTCTTCTTCTTCTGTATGCTGCAAACGTGGGTATAGACTTATATCTGGAGCTTGGTTTTGAGCAGCCAATCCCTGTGTGGGAACATCTACGTCAGCCAAACCTTGGGCTCCATTGGGTGGTTGATGGAGAAAGCACTCCCTGATGATGTGATCCGCTGTTGGTTGATCTGCTCCACAGTCGCATACCAGGCTTGATGTGAAGCCCCATCTGTGCATATTAATCAGGTCTAGCACAAGCACTAGTCTTCCATATCAACCATTCTTGTCATCGTAGAAACAGTATGTTTCCTTTTGGGTTTCGTGTCAAGTAACCATACAATTATCGCCATATTCCAAGACACGCCTAATTTTGAGGATTTTGAATTGATACTTTGGTTTTTATACATTAATATGATGACTTGGTAAAAATACTTATCAAATGAAAAGTAATGGCAATTGTAAACAGAACCAATACTTGGTTTTTGACATTAACATGATAACTTGGTAAACATGGAAAATGGTAAATTGAATTTGCGGTTAATACTATTTAAATATCTGTGAGAATAAATCGAACACTCGGCAAGTAAAGTTCGTTAAGCCTTCATTTATTACAATATAATTACTGTATTTACAAATAATGACAAAGACATTAAAAGAAAGCATCAAAAATGACATCAGGCTTGACTTCCATAGAATGAGTATAGAAATTTAACCATCTTCACGAGTTGACTATTTTGGAGTACGTTAACAGGAAGAATTTCATGAAATTTGAAAATAATTTTGTGATTTTGCTTAAAGGTATTGTACACTTTTGGTAACAGCTCAAAATCAGTGTTCACATTTTGTGTGATTAAACATATGCATGAACAAACAAACCTGTGAAAGTTTGAGCTCAATCGGTCATCGAGGTCACGAGAAAATAGTAAAAAGAGATCTTATGTGTTTTCTGTTTTTTCAAATTATCGCGCGCGATAATTACTATTATTTTCTCAGAAACGATAGCATTTTAGGCAAAAATATTTTAAGGAACCCTTTCTATCATTACTTACTTTAATTCATGTAAGTTATGTGTGAATCTGTGAACATTGTGTTTTTCGATCTTACCAATAGTGTACAGGGCCTTTAATGTGTTTTCTGTTTTTTCAAATTATCGCGCGCGATAATTACTATTATTTTCTCAGAAACGATAGCATTTTAGGCAAAAATATTTTAAGGAACCCTTTCTATCATTACTTACTTTAATTCATGTAAGTTATGTGTGAATCTGTGAACATTGTGTTTTTCGATCTTACCAATAGTGTACAGGGCCTTTAACACACATCTGTGTAGGGGTGAGACAAATATTGTGTTCTTTATCCCGATGCGAATGATTCAATGTATTAAAAATTAGAGGACTATAATTATGTCCCCAAATAAAGTACTGTTGTCACATTTGGGACGGAGCTTCTGCCTGTCATTTATCTTTACTAGATTAGAGTGCAGAAGCGTAGTGTTAATCTTGTTGGTGAAGAATTGGGATCGATGTTACAACCTCTTTCCCAGCGTAGGTCTGACTTCTTAATAAAATGACAAAAAGGTTTTACGAACAAAAAAAGAGCCGAGACGAAAGAAAACCTTCCAGATGAATGTGACAGAGATTAATTTCACCTCGTTAGAAAATAAGAACCATTCGGGAAGTGTTAAGAAGATCTAAACAGTTTACTAAACACCAAAAATATAAAGAAAGATCTTATGCACTACTACCAAAAATGCCCTTCACATTTTAAATTCATGTTCTTACCTGAGACAGTTTCAAAATACAATCGGTGGTCAAATCAAATTTTTATTAATCTTTTTGTGAAACCAATTTTCTTTCGGATTTTGTTGTTGTTGTTGAATTCTGTTTCGGGTGCTACAGGGAAATTACGTAATCGGTAATTAATGTACCAAGCGTCTTGATGCGCGTAGCTGCGATTGATAAGGCAAGGGCGCTGGGCATAAGCGAAGTCTGCCCTGACTTAAGTAGTGCTAAGTAGTGCTTGTGACCAAATGACTTGTGACTTGCCTAGTGTTCAAATGGTGTTTGGACCAAATATCTTGTGACTTGACTTGACTTGTGACCAAATGACTTGTGACTTGCCTTGTGTTTGGCCCAAATATCTTGTGACTTGATTTGACGTGTGACCAAATGAGACTTGTGACTTGACTTGGACTTGCAACAAATGACTCGCTGCCAACTCTCTGTTGCAGTAACTTGGAAGTATATTTTGTTCATGTCTGCAAATGATGTAATCTATCTTTTATAATAGCACATCAATATAATTTGAATTCAAGTTAAATTTTAGGTTATAATTAACAAATTTAATAGTGATAAACCCCTTGAGATTAAAGTTACTGACTCTGAAGTTAAGTATATTTTGCAGGTGGAAAACTACACATTTGTGTCAATTTACATTTAAAATGATAGAAGAATAGCTGCAGTGTTTTATACACAAGGTTTAAATAAATTGACACATTTATTATTGAGAAAGTGAGTTTTTTAAAAGACTGTTTTCCCCTTAGTTTAATGATATGGGAGGGAATGTGTGCTTACCTTGATGGAAACTAGATAAACAATTTATAATTTTTGTAATTAAACTGTTGTGCGTGAAAGAGAGGTTAAATTTATGTAACATTGTGATACAAGGATTTCCCCCATTAGGTCATACTGGAAAACCGAGTGATAAAATTGCTTAATAAATAGTGTGTACAACATGAGAAAATGTGAACATAACTTATGGTACAAAAATGGTAATGGTGGAAAACTTCCCTTAAATTAATTTTTTGCTTGAAATGCTGTAGTTCTTGGCAAATGAGTAAAATAATGAGTTTTGATCTCGTGAGTCTAAAACCTGACGTTTGAAAACAGTGAAAGTGTTTTTTTTTTCACACTATTCTCTCATGACTCTGATAATCGATTGAGCTAAAAACTGTCACAGGTTTATTATTTAAATGTAAATGTTTGATTACATAAAATGTGGTTGATGGTCTTTAACAATTTACCCAACTGCCAATGTTGCCCACGTTCTTTAAATAAGTACTTGGTTTTTTTTAATTTTTTTTTTTTTATTAAATTTTTATGAGATATCGCCTAAATCACAAGGCCGAACGGCCACTTAAAGGCGAGGGCTACACTTAACTGATTTGGGCTGTTGAACCAAATCAACTGACACCAGGGGTACGTTGCCACCTACTCCTGGGGCTAAAACAGTGTTACCCCCTTCACAGTCCGTAAGGATGTAAAACCTTAACTAGTAGAATGCACAACAGACAGAGGAGTTTAATGCTGGACTTGAACACATGACCTCTCCATCTTTCAGATGAGCAATGATTAACAAGCTGGGTTTGAGCCCAATACCCCTGGATTACTGTGTAAGTGCTCTACCGACCGACTTAATCAGCCCTTGGTAACGGTCAAATAAAGATGGACTCGAACCCGTGACTTCTCCATTAGTGTACAAGTGCTCTACCAACAGACAAGCTCTTGATTGGTGGGTTATCTAATATTTTAATGTTTCCCTGCTGTGTTGTTGTTGATGTTGTTTTTTGTTCTGTTTAAAAAAAACAAGCCATCCCCTTCCCTCCAACCCCCACCCCCCCCCCCTTTGTCTCCATAATCCCTGCTAACCCCCTGCCCCTTCTGAATGCTTCTTGCTTTTCTCTCTCCACTCTCTCTATTCATGTATTTCCACTTGACTGCTTTTGTCACCCTTGTATGCATGTATGTGTGTTGTCTTGTCATTTAGCCTTCGAGAAAGACTCTGCTAGTGTCGAATTGTCAGGCCACTAACTATTTTTTTGCCTTAAAAAAACCCTCAAAAAACAGCATCAACAAAACTTCACGAACAATAGTACCTCAGCATGTATCTAAATTAGGGTACCTTAGAGTAACTCAAATACCCTGAAAAATACTGACACAACATGGCCCATTTTTTCAACATGTTTACAAAAAAACTAAACTAATGTGGGTTGGATTCCCATTCATGAAAGTTGTGTCCTTGCGCAAGGCACTTCAGTATAATTGCATCTCTTGACCCACAATGGGAAACTGAGAAGGCTGAGGCAATTAACATTTGCTAATTATATGCTAATTACATTCATACAAGCGTACAGACACTACTGGTTGTCAAACGCCGTAGAGTTGTGCAATAGGCAGAAGCACAAACGCGTATGCGTCACGCCACCATCAGCCCCATACAAAAGGGTGCGATGTTCACTCATTTTGCCAACCAGTAGTGTTAGTGCACAAGCACGATGTGCAATTTACATACTTCATGGGAAAGGTCTTTTGTATTGGATTAACCCAGAGCGCTAATTTAAGCAGCTTGGGGTTGTATGCTCCCCAGGGAGTTGAGAAAGTTTGAGGAATGGTCTAAAAGTATGCCTGATGAGTAGGGATAGTAAAACTTTTAGTTTTTATGTTTTTTATGAGATATCACCTAACTCTCAAGGTGAGGGCTACACTTAACTGATTTGGGCTGTGGACCCAAATCAACGGACACCAGAGGGACGTTGCCACCTACTCCTGGTGCTGAAACAGGGTTACCCCTTCACAGTCAGTAAGGATATGGCATGGGGTATCATCCACTAGAAGCCTGGCTGGAAGAGCAGAATGCACTATCTTCCCAACTTTTTACAAAGCAACTATGGTTAAGTGCCTTGCCCTAGGGCACAAGTGTCATGACCGGGATTCGAACCCACACTGTGCTGCTGACAACACCAGAGCTTGGGTCCAGTAAACTAGACCACTCGGCCACGACACGCCATAAAGCGTTGTAAAGCGTCTTGATCTACCTACTGGGATTAATATGCACTTGATCAGAATCAAGTATTATCATTAACATTAGTGTGTCACTAGGTACCCTAATTTATCTACATTACACTTAAATATACCCCATTCGCTTTCTTATTGATGGTTGATATAACACTGTACAATACTTTTAAATATTTTGAGACTTTCAGAAACATACATGTACTCTTCTCAGTTTTATCAATAATTTCTTTCATTTTTGTACACTTTTGTACAAAAAAACAAAAAAAATTAAATAGTCGGAAGTGCATGGTGAGCTAGCAACAAGGTTGTAGAAGGTCAAAGGGTACATGTAAGTGACTCCAATGTGTGTCCCTTATCAATGAAACCATCCCCAACCCCCCCCCCCCCCCCTCCCCCCCCCCCCCACCCCAGGGCTTAAAGTTAACACTGGACCACAGGCCCAAGGCCAGTGATTGTAGCATCTGGCCAGTAAACTCATGACTGGACAAATACGGCGCTCTTGTGTTTTTTGTTCAATGTTGAGTATTGAAGAATACATACCCATAATACAAATGAGATCAATCTTCTCTTAGTGCTCATTCAAATAAAAAACAGTTCAAGTGTTAAACTGTGCAGGTATTAATGTATTTGTTCGCATTTCAATTCTCGTCTTGTGAAAAATATTTCTGGTCCAGTAAACATTTGGAGCTACAAAGCTTTACGGCCTTGTGCATTTCCCCCAAAATTCATTTCCTGCGCCCCCCCAATCCTTCATACTCTCCCCTCTCATTGTCTTAAGACAAAATAACTTAACAATAGAGAAGGTTTTCTTTAGCAAGCGTGTCTTGTTTTGTCTGGTGGGATTTTATACTTTGAAACTTGAAGGAATTCTTAAAGAACGAATATTCACACAAAACATCCTCCATTAGAAGTAAAACAAAACTAATTCTTCAGAAATATAACACTTACATTTTTAAATACTTTGTTAATATTTGTTATATTTTGCTTACAGACACTGTATTCAAACCCTGATAAAACACAATTTTTGAGGGTAAAGACAATTTGCAGAACTTTTTCAGTTCAGCTAACTCCATTCTTCTTAAGACCTTCTCTAGTATGTCTGGCTTCCGAGTTTGACTGAGGCCAGGCATACCGATCTTATCAGATTCCTAAGGTGTTTGCACAAGTTTGATGGATTCAGTACAGCACGGCCAATTGAACTAATCTTTAGCATAAGGCCAGACAATTGACATCTGATTGAGTCTGAAATTCTTCCCTTACAATGTAGGTTTCCTCAAGTTTGCTGGCTCCAGTGCTGCACAGCAAAACCAACCAAGCTCAGCATGAGCCCAGGTATACTGATCTTATGGTTTTATCAGATCCTAAAGGTTTTTGCTTGAGTTTGATGGATTCAGCACTTGCCTCCACAGCCAAACTAACCATGTTTAGCATGAATGCCAGGCATGCATGTAGCAATCTTAGTCTCAAATTCTTCCCTTAGTTTTCCTCAAGTTTGATGGATTCAGACTGCACAGCGAAACCAAACATGCGTGGCATTGGATAAGCACATCATTTATACTCCATAGAATCAAAATGTTTGTGTGTTGAGTTGCTACACCATGTACTCATGGTGAAGGGCTTTGATGGATACAAAGAACAGTTCAACATCAAACTCCATTGGGGTTCAGGTAACAGCAATCATTACTTCTTCCACAATGTCAACATTTTAAAGGCCAAACGAAGAGAGTTGTATTTTAATGCACTTCAGTGGGATACCCCCTCAGCCCCCCTTCCTCATCCTCTAAGATACAAAGAGGCAACAGACTTATGACTGGTTTATGGTCGATCCCGCGATGATAACTGTCCAACGCTGATGATCGCCAGCATCATCAGGACTTCTGACTGATGCTTCAGGAGTAGCCAAAACTTAGTTTTTTAATGATATAGTTTTTCAGTCATGAGTTTGGACCGTGTGCTCCAAAAGTGCGACCATCGTGTGGCCATCACGAGACACCGTGGGACCATCAAGGGACCATCACGTGACCATCACGCGACCGACGATAAACCAGCCTCCACACAAGTACGATACAATAACATTTTTTTTAAAAGGGAGAACCTGGATCTGCAGTGTCCCCAACCGAGCATTCTCATTTCATCTCTCAATTGTTTCCGTATCTCATTAAATAGTTTATAAATAAGGGTCACAGACAACAATAATGATATCACTAAACGAATTTGAAACACTTTTGTTTATCGTGGGGCACCCGCGTCTTAAATAGCACCGAGTCCACTCGGAATTGTGTGTATAAGAGAGGCATGTACCCGTAGACCCTCGTAAAGAAATGAATGCACTTGTGACGCTCCTTGAAATGCCAGTCGTCTTTGGAGAGAGCTTCCGGGCAAGAGGGACAGCGGAACGTCCAACGGGAGGTGACCTGGTACAAACGTCAAAAAAAGTGTCTCTCGGTTATTTTTTTTGCCTGAATGCGCGAGTTCTCTGGACATCGATCAAGCGTGGGTTAAGATGCCAAGGGGTTAGGATGTTGTCAGTTTTAGACCTCGTGGGTGAAGTTGAGGTTTTTTGAGGTTCCTGTAACTGGTAAGAATGCCACATAGAAGGCAGTACTGTGCAAATCATTCGCTTATGCATGATGCTGCCGTGCGATGCTTTTCTTGAGTATTAGCTGGGGGGGGAGGTGAAAAGGGTCGTCTTTTGGACGCCCTGAATTTGAATTTCAATAAACTAAGACACCCTACTTCGTACTTTCTGATCCTGGCTAAGACCTTGTTGTCAAGTAGTTAAGATTTCTCCAGATTTTTGATCCTGTGGATGAAGTAGAAGAGTTGGGAAGCAACTGTAATAACTGGCCAGTACGCAAGGTGAGTTGCAGCCTTCAGCCAAGCGATAACAAGGAAAGTCTCCTGTGTCGCGCACTGTTTGAGGAATCTTTGGATGCTCCATTTTGAATTTTCAAAAATTCTGGACGAGTGGATAGCCTTATTTTTTATTTACAGCAAATTTAACAGGCTATTTCTGGTCCGGCTGGCTGTGGCGATGTTATGGTGTTACTGAAAACTGTTTTGAGCTGTATGTTTTTGGTAAGAGAGGAATCCAAAATTAGAGAAGCAGTAACTCATAGTTGAAGCTTGTGTAACTCCAGGGGGTTTCCAAAGGAGCAACGTGGTTTAATAGATGGATTTCACATGACGTCAGTGACCACCATCTTTGATGAAAAACACTTACCTTTACTGGTGGTTTCCTTGTGACGTGGGATACCAGGAAGTTCATTGCGATGTCTTCACAATTCATGTATTCATCCACTTTGTCTCTGATGACTTGTGGCATAATACTGCTATACAAGTACGCATAATACTACAAGAAAAATAAATGTCAATTATAAAAAGTGGAAACAGAATTAAGCCTTCAGGTTCTGGTCTGGATTCTTTGACTCTTGTTCTGAAACATTCAGGTGTTGTCAGCAGCAGAGTGTGGGTTCGACTCCCGGTCAAGACACGTGTGACCTTGAGCAAGACACTTAACCATAATTTCCCCTGAAAAATGGAAAGGAAGAGCATTCTGCTCTACCAGCCAGGCTCCTAGTGGACGATACCCATGCCTACAACCTTACCGACTGTGAAGGAGGGTAACCCTGTTTCAGCCCCAGGAGTAGGTGACAATGTGTCCCTGGTGACAGTTGATTTGGGTCTACAGCCAAAATCAGTAAAGTGTAGCCCACACCTTGAAATGGCCGTCCAGCCTTGTGAGTTGGGCGATATCTTTTATAAAAAAAAAAACACCAAAAGATGTTACCTTGTGAAAGAAAGCTGCTCCTGTTAATACCATAGACAGCTCACAGGAGTAGTTAGAATTGTACAGGAATCCGTTATTTTGATTGACATCCCAAGCGTGATATCGCCCTGGAAATCCTACTATCTGCTCACGGTTTTCACGCCATACTCTGAAGGAGAGAAAGACAAACAATGAACAAACGAACATTTGCATCTATGCTAGCGCTACAGGGCATAAGTTAATAACCCTGTCAAATATTGCGTTCATCAAGCGTGTTGATGAAAGAGAAGATTTCTGACAAGATGGCTTAGGGGCCTGGGTTTCCCCTTTCCCTGCCTGTCATATCTTTATTATATAGAGTGCAGAAGTGTATTGTTGCTTATTCTGCTGCTGTTTTTATATTATGCAGCACCCCGTTTCACCATTTCTTGCTTGTTTACCACTGGAAGACAACCACAAAGGAACTGTATTAGTGGAGCAAGCGCCATGAGCACTTTCGTGGATACCGGCGCTATAGAAGACGTCATTATTATGATCATCTTATTGTACGAATTGGGATCAACGCTACAACCTCTATCCCACCGTAGGCCACCGGTGTTTTGGACTTCGTTCTTCCTATCAGGGTGTTTGAGCAGGAAACCAGGTTTACTGTTTGTTCCCACCCATACCATACACTCTTGCTTTGCTGGGATGTAGAACGCTATTCCAAAAGCTTTATTCCACATACTGCATCTCTTTGGAACTCCTTGCCTGGTGCATGTTTCCCTCCATCCTACAATCTAGACTTAAGAGGAATATCAGTTCCTACTTTCAGTTCCCCAAATTTGTTTTCATCTTAAATGTTTTCTTAATACCGAGAGTGTCTGAAAGCTTTGTTTGGGGCAACTTTTTTTTTTTTTAATTACCAAATTCTAGACCTTGAATCTTCCAGACATTACAATTCAGAAGGTTTACAGACTCTGTGCACCAACACAAAAACAAAACTACAGATTTGTACACAATGGGACTATTTCTTTCTCCCTTCAATGACTGCTTTACTTTTTTCAAGACAATTTGATGGCTCCAGGTTTTGAGAAAATCCTGAAAGGGGGAAGACTCCTGAGAAGTCACACGCCCGTTTAGTAGAGCACTGATGACAGGTCGTTGCTAGTAGCCCTAAATCACAGAGCTCTATTCCACTGGTAAAATGTTGGCTACATTTGGTGATAAGGCTTTTTCTGTGGCAGCCCTAAGCTTTGGAATGCGCTACCGTTGCATATACGTAGCGAACGGAAACTTGCCTCTTTTAAGTGTAACATAAAAACCCATCGTTTTAGCCGCTTTTTTAATGTTCTTTTGGTTTTGTTCTTTTGTGTCTTTCTTCTATGGTCGCCTTGCCAGTTAGTTTAGATTTTTTACATAGAGGTGTCTGTCTCCTGAATAGATTAAAACATTACTGATGCCAGCAGGGATAGGCCTATATGACATTGTAATAAGTGACTTTTTAGTTCTCTGTTGGCAGGACAGACATATCCCCATACTGTGGTTTGAGCACTGGCTGGTGACCAGTCTTGTTTCTTCATCATTTTCTTTGATTCTATGCATTTTAACATGTGTTATGCGCTCTTGATCATTTTGTATGTAAAGGGCGCAATATAAACTTTAAATATTATGATTATTATTATTTTTTATCTTGTGTTTGAGCATGGATTTTTTCTCCCCGGTCGCAGCATGTGTGTATTTTCACCACCAGTGGGAAACAATGTAAACGCGGTGGATTACAGACTCTGTGCACCAACACAAAAACAAAACTACAGATTTGGACACAATGTGGACTATTTCTTTCTCCCTTCAATGACTGCTTTACTTTTTTTCAAGATAATTTTTCAGTAATTTTTCAAGATAATTTTTTCAAGATAATTTTTTCAAGATAATTTTTTCAAGATAATTTTTCAAGATAATTTTCAAGATAATTCAGATTACCTGAAGCCAAATAGAATCTCATCATGTCTTAGATGTGCATCATCATCCAGGGATAGTATAGCTTCAGTCTCAATCTCATCGTACGGTAGAAACCGATTGTTTAGACTGTTCCTTTAGTACGAATTACCTGAGAACAATCAAAGTAAATAACAAACATTAAACATTTTCACTTATTGAGTCCCCCCTTGCAGTTGCATCTACCATTTCCACCACTTTGGAGGTCAATTCTTTTGTGTACATTTTCACTCCAACAATAGAGGACAGGATAGGCACATGTAATTTGGCTGTCAAGTTATGAGTTGCAAGTCCAGCTCCAGATGGTTGAGTTAAGTCTGAGTCCGAGTCATCACCATCAAGTTTGAGTCAGAATCATAAACAAATTTGACCCGAGTTTGAGTCACACGTAAATACACTCAGGGAATGATTTCGTCCAGCAGTTTTGCATAGCACAATATTAAGACTCAACTTGTTTTTGCACACTAAATGCTTATGTTGAGTAGCAAATGATGATTTTTGAGCAGCAACTGAGACATCTTTCATAGCATTTTGCTGTGCAATACAAGGAACCCATTCACTGACACTGATAATCATATACTCATTTTTGTGCCAAATTTTTTTTTTTGCAGTAAATATGTGTCTCGTCTTACTTTGATTGGTACATGGATTTCAGGCCAGATAATATCCGGAGCAGCAGGTTTTGGTGAATTCCATACGACTATAACCTGAATGAGTGAAAGAAAAACAAACATCTAATCTTAATACCAGAGTACAGTGAAAGTTATTTGGTGGATAACACAAATATTTCAGCAAAGTTTGATTTCAATATAGGTCAGTTTAAAGCTACGTGGCGTGTCGTGGCCGAGCGGTCAAGTGCACTGGACTCAAGCTCTGATTTTCTTATCAGCAAAGTGTGAGTTTGAGTCCCGGTCTTGACACTTGTGTCCTTAAAGCATCTGTACAACATTGGTAATTTTCAAAGACTAGTATCCGCACTTTATGTGACCCAACATATACAATGAAATAACAAACCTGTGAAGGTTTTAGCTCAATCAGTCATCGGAGTCATGAGAAAATATTTTTAAAACCCGTTATATGTTTACACTTTTTTCAAACATGGGGTTTTGGACAGTGACACGCGCATAAGCAAAACTGTTTTAAAGAGAGGTTTTCCACCAAGACCATCTTTATACCATGTAAGTTATGTGCAAATCTGTGAACGTTTATATTTTCAATCTTACCAATGTTGTACACACCCACCCTTTAAGCAAAACACTTAACCATTATTGCTTTTTCCTTGAGAATTCAGATGGGACGTAAAGTCGTAGGTCCCATGTGTTCTGTAATGCATTAAAAGAACCCAGTACACTTGTTGTTAAGAGAAGGGGTTTGCCCCAGTGTTGTTTTCTGGTATTGTTAGCTGCAGTATGCACCACAGCACCGTTACATTATGCTATTTGCCCTTTGAGTGTAGAGCCTCGAATTGGGGACAGCAGTGAAGAGAAGCCTTATATAACTCTGTAATGTTGAGGTAATGTAAAAACACTTGTCATCCAAACAGGTACATAAATACAAAACAAATGAAGCACAAAGTCGAGGCTCTACACACACATGGCAGATTCGTGCAAGTAGCAAATACATGTAATGCAAATGAGTCTTACATTTTGCACATAGCTCCACATACCTTAAAGAAAAAATAATGAATACTTTGAGATGCCCTCAGATGTTATAAAACTGTGTATTATCACTACAAAATGAAATCTTCACATTACCCACATAGATGGAATTGGTACTTTTCTAAATTCTGAGCCAAATTTATTTCAAGTTCAGGACTTTTGAAATGACACTGTTCCTGCTGGCCAGTCACTAAATTAAGGGCACACCCTGTTGGATGTGTACCAGAGTCAACAAGAAGAAGATAGGCAGTGAATGAATTATTTCCGTAGCTTATTCCAGTCCAAAGTTATCGGGAAATGAAGAAAGTCTATAAGACAAGGCCACTTCCATTTTTTTACGACGTGTTTGTTTAGATACTCATTTTTAATTAACTTTGAAGAGAATCAATTGTGTACAAACATGCTCAAAAAAACGTACTTTTTGTGGATTTATTCATCTTTTCAATTAAAGGTAAAACCACGACAAGAAAGATCAAGTTTTATTTAACCTAATACCACCGAAATCGCAGAATCTTTTTTTGTCGTGTTTTACATGATTTTTGAATGTGATAAACTTTGGTATGGTGAATTACACGTAATATGTCCTGTCTGACACATTCCTCATTTCGACCGATCAGGTCACATTTGTGATACAAGGTAAGTCTGACTCTGTTAACATCTTACCTTGTTGAGGTACGGCAAACCCATCAATCTCTCCAATGAAGTCATCAGTAGAACTTCTCTCTCGTACGTCAACATGATGATGGTAAACTGCTCTCCCGGAACGTTACCTCCTAGAGCTTCTTGAACTCCCGACCGGTGCCTCCCGAGCCTTTCCCGATCGGTCGAAACCCGAGCCCCGACCCCATGAACTTGGCAGTCCGAGGGGAGGAGGGGATCGAAGGGGGTGTTGGGAAAGAGATTGAAAGGACCGGGGGCGTTGTTCCAGGACGTGTCCGATTGATCGTGCTGTAGGTGAAATTGCGGAGGTATTTGAGGGAGGGATAAGGGAGCTCTGGAGGTGGGAAGAAGTCGTCCGATTCCGGCATCATGCTCTGGACTTGTTTCTGCTTCGGTGGGATGCCGCTCGGGAAGATGCTCGGCGATTGCTCATCACGGATGATACTCGCCGGGATGGACAGCCTGGTTCTCAGAGTCGCCAGGATGGTGTTGACGACGGCGCCGGTGGAGCTCAAGTACGTGGTCCAGATGAACCAGCCTTGGCGTCGGAACAGCAAGATATCGTTATCCTGGATCGTCTTGAGGTAAAAGTGAAGCTCCGACGCCCGTGCCTTCGGTAGGATGATCGCAGCTTTGTTCCACATGATGAATTCACTGAACGGAAGATGGACATGCTCACCGAGGACGACCGGAATCGCTCCGAGCTTTAACGCTTCAAACAGCCTCTTCTGTATCATGGTCGACGATACAATATGATCATCCGGAGCTATGATCAACACAAACGTTCGACTGTTTTAAAATACTAAGCCTTTCTTTGGTTCTACAAATCCACCATTCCGACAGATCCACAGTCGAGGGGTCTGCGTTTAGAGGCGGACAATTTAACTCCATATAAAACTCCTCACCCTCTATGCCCTTCAACTTCTGAAGTTCCTCGGTGATGAAGCTGCTAACAGACTTTGTTTTAGTTCTATTGACTTCCTTCAGGCGTCGACTCATTACGACGTCCTCCACACCGACATGGGTGTGGTCAAATTGTCTGTTCGCGTACGGCGATAGAACTCCTTGGAAAGACATCAGAATTTTTCTCTTAGCGGGAAGGTGGGAGGGGTTTCTTTCCAGTCGTATCCCGATTCTTTCCCTAGAAGCATCGAGGACACGATATCGAACCCCGGTCGGAATTGTGAGGTGTCAAAACTTGACTGCACCACCATCGCCCGATCCGTGTTGATGCTATAAAGTATATTTCTCATCGAAACGTTTCTCGCAAGATTTAACAAAACATGATTCCTGCCGTCCCCCTTCCATAGTGGTAGCTTCCTGAGGCTGGCCTCCAACTCGAGACTGTTGGTGCCCTGCCAATGGTCCTCAGTGTCACCAATTACCACAAGATATACACACGCAATATTAGGATCAAAAGTAACATGAGGGTTGGTTGTCATAACATTAGCGACACTACTCCTTATGAAGTAATCCACCGGTCTTTTGGAAAGCATAACATCTTCGGTGGCGTAGATGTAAACGGGAAAATGTGAAGTGAGCGCACAACGCGAGTAATCGAAGCAATTATGCTGTCTGCACTTTGAACTCGCCTGCGGCGGCTCCACGTCGCCATTGTCATCCAGCTGAGGTAGGATCTGCTTGGGCGCTCCGATATAGAGCATAGCACGCTCCATCACCTCCTCGTAGTTCTTCCGTTTCTGCGATATCTCAAAGTTCACCTTGTCAGTTTGTCTTGAGCGCTCCGAGTGTCCCGGGTCTTCGTGGCGATGAGACTGGTGAGCTGGTCGATCTTGTTCTGCATGTCCTTGCGTTTCTCCTCCAAACCGCGCAGCTCGTGCTGGACCGAGCTCCGGATGCGGTGCAACTCCTCCAGGTGGACTTTGAGGTCTTGGGGCTTCATGGCGTGGACGTTCTCCATGGACACCTGGAGGGTCTGTCGACTGACGCTGGCAGGCGCGTCGGCGTTACTCAGATAGTAATGGGTGACGAGCGGGATGCTGATGTCAGGATGGCAATCAGCATGATCAACCTCATCAGGATTCCATTCCGCTTGACCCAGCGTAGGAAATCACACGAGTATCTCGGCGGCGGGTGACCACCTCCATTGTGGCCCTTTCTTAGCTGGTACTCCATCATCGGTTACCGCGTCATCACATTTGTCGCCATGAATACACCTCCTTGATGCGAACCCAACCTATCAACGGGAACTGAGTTTTCTTGTGCGACAGACAGATCCATCTTTAACAGAAAGTTTCACAGAATCACCTTCAACTGCATAACTCGGTTGGATGATCCAAGTGGCTCTCACCAAGATTCAAGTGAGGTTGTACACCACTCATTTAAATGGCCTCAGCTTAGAGAGTAGATTTTTAATGAATCTATTTATCTCCATAAATACCCAATCTCCATGAAGTCTTAGCCCGCCCTAAATCAGCACAAAACGATGACTCATGCAGCTGTAAACCCACCCCTTTAAGTTCTGTTTGACAACAAAAATGAACTCGATGGGAATTTCTTCACGGCACACTTCACATAATTTGCAATACTCTCTTGATGGGCCCTACTTGATAATCCGTTTCAATTTCATTCCAGTGTTGCTTTCCTAGCGTGAATACCTCTTTATGGTCACAGAGCTGTCCAGGAGTGTTTATACTCCAGGATGATTTACAGACTTTATCCTAGAAGTGGATGGGTAAGAAAACCAACTGCCTGCTATCAAAAGTGCTACAATTTGTCATCAATCCGTGGAGGAGGTCTGCAGTGGTATTTCTCTTGTGCTGTTGCCGCGGTAGAGTAGGAACTCAATCATTGCTAGGCCCTCGTTAACTCTGGAAGCAAAATCCCGATGATGATGATGATGATTAATGGAAAGAGGTCGGGGAGTATCAAGTGTCCCACAAGTTCCCAACTTCCGGTAGACTCAAGCCGCTGGTCATATATCAGAGAATCTATGGATGAAAAAACAAATACCATGGGGAAATAAATACATGTACAACACCCTCATGTAAACACAGATTTTGTATCTGGGTATGTTTCGGGAGAGTGCAATCATTATCAAGGTAATTTGTTTCTTTGCCACCTGAAGCAAGGATGTATCTTTACACAAATACCAGAACTTTCCCCGGTGCACATCTTACAACCATTTCCTTTTGCAGCAGGGCCATTATCTAGGTCAGATGACAGCGATGATAAATGACACTTCCAGCCTTGTTATCTGAGTGTACATGGTGTTTATAAGTAGCGTGTGACTTGACTTTAGAGCCATGAACAAATTGTGCCTGCAGTATTTAGTAGATTTTGAAAAATTACTCTACACTAACAGTTGTCATGGTAGTAGAAAGAATTCCAATTTGTCCACAGCTATTTCCTACTTTTCTTCACGTTTCAAGTTCCTTTTTCAAGTTTCAAGGTTTTATTTGTTAGTTGTAAGTTCTTTTTCTAGAGTTTCAAGTTCATTTTTCAAGTTAAGTTTTCAAGTTTCAAACTTGTTTTTTTAATAGTTTTAAGCCCGCTTTCTGAGTTTTAAGCTCGTTTTTCTAGCTACAGCACATGTATGAGCTAATAAAGACTCAAAAATTAACTCAAAACTTGAAGAAAAGAAACCCTCCATCGATTTAGTCCAGCAGACAACTGTTCAACTACAGTTTACAAGGTCCAAATATCGTTGCATCAGTGCGAAAACGTTGTATCTCAAATTTTGCAAAAAGCGCTGTATCTTGCATGAAAAGACTCTGCGCAAAAACGTCTTATCTCTGCACTTACTCTTTTGTGTGTACATCCAGCAAAATACAACGCTTTGACAATTTCAAATCAAGATGGCTCAACCATGGCAATTAATAATAGTCTACAATGCATTGTCAGTGATGAACAATACACTTTTCCGCCTTCAATTAATACAGTACGGTACGAGACCCACCTACTGCCAATAAAAAATGGCCCAAGCTCCGATTACTCAATGCTTGATGAGGACGGTCTCTCTACGATCATATCCCAGGGATTGATTTCACAAAGATCCCATTTCCTGAGATAGATATGAAACTGGATCACCATGACCACATGCCAATTGAAAATACTACACACCATGTACATCATATGCTAATCACTCCATATGCATGTAATATCCCACACCTGCCCACACAGGATTTGCCAGAGATTAAGAGCACAGAAATGCTGTAATTGCCCAGATTTTTTACAAGTATCACCGGAAAACCAGTAATGACTAATATTAGAGGTATTTTAGTTATACTCTTGCTGTAATGACACATGTAGGAGATGGTCATTTTGTGCTTGAAAAGTGCCCCCCCCCCCCCCCTGTGGTCAGAACACAAGTCCTCAAGAAATTTGGAACAAGGCAAAGTAAGATCTGGGAAAAACAAACCTGAAATCCAGAAAAAATACTGGCAAACTACATGTACAAGCCTGATACAAACACTGGTCAAAAGAAGTGCCGGCTCGTCCGCTTCTTCAGAGGTAAGCCAGTGGTCTTGTCAACTATTTAGCAATTTGCCTACAGGAGTGTCAAACTGTGTTTATGATCACAGAGCCACAGTCAACACCAGTAAGCCAGACACACCTGTCCAACCTCACTCCAATCTACCTGTACCTCATCACTCTATTTCTGACACAATCTTACAGGGCATTGAGGCACTTACATGTAGGCAACTACAGAGAGACTGTTCATCAGAGTACATGTAGGTAGGTTCCAATCTGAGAGGAAAATCCACAAGACCGCAGGGCTTGTACATGTAGCTCAAAATATTTACTCGAACAGAATTTATGTTTTCAGACTAGATTCAAAATAAGGAAAAACTTGCTGACACAGTTTAGCATGCATTTAACTGTTTGTTTTTTAAGCAAACACTAAGGCATGTATGAGAAGATTGATCTCATTTGTGTTTCACATTAAAGGTATTGTACACTTTTGGTAACAGCTCAAAATCAGTGTCCACATTTTGTGTGATTAAACATATGCATGAACAAACAAACCTGTGAAAGTTTGAGCTCAATTGGTCATCGAGGTCACAAGAAAATATGAAAAGAGATCTTATGTGTTTTCTGTTTTTTCAAATTATCGCGCGCGATAATTACTTTTGTTTTACTCGTTTCTCAGAAACGATAGCATTTTAGGCAGAATATTTTAAGGAACCCTTTCTACTATTACTACTTTAAATCCTGTAAGTTATGTGTGAATCTGTGAACATTGTGTTTTTCGATCTTACCAATAGTGCACAGGGCCTTTAAGTGTACTTTGCTACTCAACAGAAATGAAAGGAATTTATCAGACACAATGTCAACATTTTAAACATAGTTTGTTTGGTTATTTCACAGTGAGGTATTGTTACTCAATTGAAAAACACAAGACAGCCGGACTTGTCCGTCTCGAGTGGCCTAATGCTAAAATCACTGGCCTCAGGCCTTTGGTCCAGTGTAAATTTCAAGCCCTGGTCAGGAGAAACTGTGGCAAAGGTGCCGCCAGACCTTTCAACCCCATGGTCTGAACATCCCATCTTTGTTTTTCCCTCAGATGAATCCACTATATAAATTTGTCTCAAAGGGAAGATATACGTTTGGTAATCACTCTTAAAATTAATGGCAATAAAACTTACTTGGTTAGAAGTACAGCAGCTTTCAATAGTAGGCCTATAAAGCATTTTGAGAATCATTTTACTTCGGAGTAATGTGGTTATGGACAAAATATATCAGTTTTTATCAGAACAAAATTGAATCTGAGAAGCATTTCTGTTAGAAACAATTCTCAGATTGTGTGTTCCAATTGCGGATTAGTCTTCATGTGTGGACATAAACCGCTCCGGATTTTCGGCAATATCTCAAAAAAGCTACCACCTTTTGAAATGATATTTTCACAGGTTAGTTTTATTGTATATATTTTATATCTACATTTATAGGATTAAAACAATCGAACAGTTCCAAAAACCAAAGGTATACTCTAAGTCTAACACAGAAATGTTTGCTTCCATCCAATTAGTGTGATTACACTCGGCCAACTCCCTCTGATTGACTTCTACTCCCTTCTTTGTCCTCCTAGGTCCTTCTGACTGCATTCTAACTCCCTGCTACTCTTACACCAGTATGAACTGTGTGTGTGTGTGTTCTGCGCTGTCCTTTAGCCTTTGAGAAAGACTCTGCCCAGGTCAAAATGTCAGACCATTAACAATTGTTGCATTTAGGTTTAATCTTAAATGTAAACATAACTCAAAAGTGACACAAGCCACTCAAATTCTGTTATGTTTATGTGTTGATTTAATTAGTTTTGCTCTGAAAGCTCACTGATTACATACCAATCCTTGAGAGAAACACTTGTCAAAATAATCCTTAAAGGGAAAGTATACGTTTGATTATCACTCTTAAAATTAATGGCAATAAAAAATTATCTGGTTAGAAGTACAGCAGCTTGCGATAGTATTAAAGCATTTTGAGAATCATTTTACTTCGGAGTAATGTGGTGAAGGAAAAATATATCAGTTTATATCAGAAAAAAAAATTGAATCTGAGAAGCATTTCTGTCAGAAACGCTTCTCAGATTGTGTATTCCAATTGCGGTTTTATCTTCCTGTGTGGACATAACCGCTCTGGATTTTTGTTAATATCTCAAAAATGCTACCACCTTAGGTTAGTTTTATTGTATATATCTACATTTATATAGGATTAAAACAATGGAACAGTTAAAAAAACAAAAGGTATACTTTGCCTTTAGGTAGAGAAAGTACTATTGCATTTATCAACGAAATGTGCATGCAGCTTGTTTTGATTACCACAATCAAAGTACAAACACATGAGCGTAGGCAAAATCCCTGACAAAACAATCAACTATCTTCAGTTGTTTTCACAAACACCAGACCAACTCATTTGATCGAATAACTGTTCACTTTTGGTTGAATGGTGTTTATTAGAAACTAAACGCAGAGAATTGGATTGAATTTCTTTGTCAAACAAGTTGTCAATGGCCTCACATTTTGACACTGGCAGAGTCTTTCTCAAAAGGCTAAATAACAACACAACACGACACACGCATACAACTTAGAAGACATTCAGAATGATAAAAGTTTTAAAATTTTGATCTTATATATCTTAATATCGAAATTATTTTGACCCACCCCACCACCAAAAATTTCAATTTTTAAATATTGACTGACTATTTAATACAACTGTATACCCTATACACTGAAGAACAAAGTAATGCCTCAAATGAAGCAGATATTTTAAACAAATTTCTCCCAGCTCAGGAGTTTTCAATAGCTTTCCCCTGGCTTCCAGCGTGCAACTTTTTTAGTTGAAACCAAAGAGAAAATCCTTGCCATCTCCACATCGGGCACGGAGATGAACAATTGAAACAAGGTTGACCATTAAAGGAACATTACAGAATTGGTAAGAAAAAAACTTGTAAAATATACTTTTGATCACAGATTTACATCAAACTTACACGGTCTAATGATGATGATGATAGTAGAAAACATCCCTTGAAATATTTCTGTCTGAAATGCCATATTTGATGCGAAATGAATAAACTAATTTTCCGATTGGAGTTTATCGCTCAGTGAGCGTTTTATTCGATTGTTGAATCTATATGATTTTATGCAAATGGTTTTTCACTATTTTCTCGTGACCCAGATGGCCGATCGATCTCAAACTTCTACAGGTTTGTCAGTTCATGTTTATGGTCGATTACATAAAGTGCTTACACTGCCAGCAACTGTTTTGTTAGCAAAAACCAATTCTGTAATGTTCCTTTAACAACGGAACTGCACACACAATTCACTTCAAATATTTGAATTGAAAAACTAAATTTCGTTTTCAGTTACATCTTTTGACCCACCCACCACCCACAACTTCAAAAAAAAAGTCAACATTTTTAAACATTGATTATTCTGAATGGCCCCTACAAGTCCACTGATGTAACAGTGCACACAGCCACGATCATGGGTACACTTTTTGTTACAAAGACACCAAATGAACGACACATAAATATTAACTCTTTGCAGATCTTGTTTTCGACAAACTCAAGTACTCTTCATTCACACACTGCTGGTTAATCAATTTACAAAAAACATTGAAATAACTGTTACATCACTTGTTCATAACATGGACACCAAAAACATTTGTACCCATGATTGTGGCTGTGCACAACAGAAAACAGTCAGGTGGAAAGAAGTGAAAAGAGAGAGAGGCAGTTCGGCAGTCAGAAGAAGCAAGGGATGAACAAAGAAAAAGGGACACCCCTTCTTGTGTCGATGATAAAAGTGTGCAGTGCAGGGTTCTGCCCAGGATTTCTTTAGTGGTTGAAAAATGTTTTCCTGGAAACTATTACGAGATGGATCAGTCACACGGTAGATCATATAAATAGACTCAAATCAAAGAAGTTTTCAAAATTAATGGCCTCGGATACCATTTTTACTGGTAAATATCAAATTTTACATTTCGTTGAAAACCTTTGAAAGGAAATTGCAAGTGTAATTTAAAAATTTTGAAAATGTTTGATGGTCGGAAACAGAGAAAATTCTGCCAGTGGCGGGTTTTCCCGGCACCGACCACTGTGGGCAGAACCCTGGCAGTGGGAGAGGATGTTGAAGGAGTTGTGGAGAGGAAATTTTGGACATTTTGCCCTTTTTTTAAATAAAATAATTGCAGATATCCACACCTGCATTCTGTGCATTGTCTGTCTTCTGTCATACTGAATCTAAACACATGTCAATCATTAAATTGCTGATGGTCCATAACACAAACCTCAGGACCCCTGCATTAACCTTTCGACCTCCACCTTCATCATGTTGGGATACAAACCACTTCCTTCCTTTTGGGGTTATTTTGAAGGCAATTTGACAGATGTGGTTTTAAGATGGGCCGATTAGTTGATACAGAAAGTGACTTCTGTTGTTTTACCATAAAGAATACTTGCTATTAAAGGCAGGATATTTGGTAATTGTCAAAGACCAGTATCCTCACTTGGTGTATTCAAACATATTATGCATAAAATAACAAACCTGTGCAAATTTGGGCTCAATAAGTCATCGAAGTTGCAAGAAAATAATGCAAGAAAAAAACACCCTTGTTGAATAGAATTGTGTGCTTACTAATGCCTGAGAGGATTCAGGCCTTTCTCAGATTCAAATATTTTAGTGAGAAATGACCTCTTCCTCAAAAACTACATTACTTCAGAGAGGGAGCCGTTTCTCACAACGTTTTATACTATTAACAGCTCTCAGGTGCTCCTTACCAAGTTTTTAGGGTAATGTATTTTTTGAGTACATGTAATTACCAAATATATCCTATGTACAGACATAATGTAAGATCATACACATGTACCGGATTGCAGGATTGCATTGGCAGTTGGTTATTTATGATCAACGCAAATAAACACCACATCAGTAGCAAGGTTTTAGCCAGGATTTGGTAAAAGGGCGTCCAAACTTGCTGTGAATTTAATAACTACTGGGTGTCCAAATTGTTCACTTACAATACATTGTACATGTAAATGACAGATAAAACAGGGTGTCCAAATTTAAAATGGGGTGTCCAAAAGACACCCAGACACCCCCTCTGGCTAACACTATGATCAGTAGCTCGTTTCCTGCTGTGCATTTTATTTTATTTTTCCCCAGTTTTGTTGAAAACAACTGCAAATTTTAAAGAGTGGTACTTTTTGCCCTCATCGAACAAGTTCAGGGAGTGCCAAGGAGAGGGATTGTGCAGTTGCACTTCTAAAAATTAAAGGTCTGTTTATAATTTAATCTATTTCCAGCAAATTTGATGTTTTGTTTGTCAATTTACTGCAGATTTGACACCCTCTTTCACAAGTTCTTGCTAGACCCCTGCCTCCCACATGGCCCAGATTGTTCTTCATACTAAAAACAAGCTTTTCAAAACCCAGACTTAGAGTGCAGTATCAATAAACCCAGGGTTGCAAATGCATCCACACTCTCAACATCATCCCGACAGAGGAAGAAGAAGGCAGCTCATGGGACGATAGCTGTTCTCGGTGGGTGAAAATGTGCGCCTGACCTCAGCCTACCAGCAGCATTGCGCATTAGAATGCGAAGGTTCCATTTTGGAGCAGTGTCATTGCGCAAAGAGCTTTAACGTCAAACGCAGCCGGAGCCCAGAGTCGGAGCCCTGAGGTTTAGAAAAAGCTCCTAGTAATGTCAGCATTTTATCATTTGTATTGAGCTGTTGTTATGTCCCAAGGTTGGGGTCACTAGTACTTCATAGAAACCATGTAAAATGCATTAACTACATCTGTTCTACAACATAGAAAACAGGGCGTCCACATTTGCACTAAATTGAAAACATTCAGTGCGTACTGGCAATGCTACTCACTTACAACTTATTAGTGCAGTGAATGACACATAAAGTACAAGGGTGCAAACAATTCTAAGTGAGCGTCCGAAAACATCAAGATTGACTGGCTATTAAACAATTCAACCGTTAACGCCTGTGCATCTACACTACTACTGTACAGTACATGTTGGTGAACAAACCTACAGTACTTTTGATGTCACTGACGTTTGCCTTTTATCCACAGTGAAATATTACATGCGTCTATAATTGGTACAGCGCCGGGTGAATGAGCAAACAGTAATTAATACACTACACTGTTATGTTCTTTTCCTTGAATGACAAAGCTCTAACATAAATTACTGCTAATGGAGTGGCGCCAATCTCTTCCAATGGATTATTTAATTTGTTAATTGCTTGCATCGACACAGCTTGAAGCCCCATCTAAAAGACGCAGCTATCTTGGTGTTTTTAGGGGCCTACCATCTTAAACATCCTTCCATGATTACATCAGATATTAAACATTAATGGTTTTCGGACAAAAACATTCTCACAAATGGCATTTAATGATAGCTACATTGTAAGCCTGTGCCGGTTTACAGTTCGGATACAGCACTGGCGTCACTGGTCCGCACGCAAATTCCGTTGACAGCACGGTCTGCAGAGCACAGTTCCTGGAAATGTCAGTTTTTTTACGAAAAACTATGCATCGTTTAGGCTTATTTCACAAAATTACAGAATTTAGGATGCCCTGGATGAATGGAAAGGTTATTTAACTGTATAAATTTGTTCTCTTAAGATTTGTTTGGTTGCGCTAAGTCAACATGCTGTTATGAAGATGCAATGTTTTCGATGGCATGCATGGTTGTGTAAATGATTTTTTAACCCTAAATTTTGTGTCTGAAACAGACGGTTACACGTGTGACCGACCTTTCCAGAAACAGTTACACGTTTACAAAAAAGTAACCGCAATCGCACAGGCTTAAGTGAAACCAATCTGCCAATATTTCCATCTGCACAAACTGTCAAAGTTTGAGACAACAGGATATGAAGACCTCCATAATAACCCTTGTTTATTTTTAAATAAGCCCTGACAAAACATATACATTTGTTGTTGTCTTTCCTAAAATGTGACCACCAAATTTGATGACATTTGTACAGGTTAACTGATGGTGTTTAATGAACAACAGAGTATAGGGACTACATCATACCTAGAGCAAGGACGATCATACACTCCCAGAAACTTCTGATGTATCCTTTCGAAGACAAATCCCTTTGGGTAGAACCATGCGCAGAGAATGGAATCCGGGAGGTCCATTTATATCCAATCAAAATCCCTCCTAATCCATGTTAATCTAAACACTCCGCTTCGCCCCTAATCTTGGAAACCCACCCTTCTTTCTACTTTCAACAACTAACCCATTCTCAAGAGATGCAGGTGTAGCCATGAACACTAAATTTAGTACTTTGTATGTGACCCCGTAAGGTCGGCTAATGGGGTCTGTATTGATCATCAGGGTGGTTTCTTAATACCAAGTACGTCTAGACTACCCCCAAGACTTATCAACCACTTCCATACCTCAGTAACTCTCTAAAGAGGTGCAACTCCCCTGGGCATGGCCAGAGCAAAGACCTGCAAGAAATTTAACAGGCTGGCTTTTTTTTTCACGCCAACATTTGTAAACTCTTGTTTATCTCCAAGCTCTGGCAACCTCGAAGGAAAAAAGGGTAATTCCCAGGAAAACATTCTCTACCCCCTGCTCAAGAGTAGAGTCCACTAAAAAAAAACTACCTCCTTGGTTAATAAACAACAGGGCAAAATAAATTTTAAAACATGTTTTGCGTCCTGCCTTTTCCACAAAAGAGGAGGAGGCGGGCCTTTAAAAACAAAAATTATGGCCACCAGACACATTTTTCAAGACAAACAACCTGGATTTTTTTCAAGATGGTTGCGGGCGGGGACGCTTAACATGTTTTTTTTTGTGTTTTTTTTTGGCCTAACAATCATTTTTATGAGAATGAAAAAGAAGAAAAGGTGGCGCCACTAACTCAATCCACCTACCTATTTTCAGAGTACAATTTCCTCAAAAGTGCAAGTTAAGTCTTCCCTTAATTTACGGTCCTCTTAAAGGAACATTACAGAATTGGGTTTTTGCTAACAAAACAGTTGCTTGCAGTGTAAGCACTTTATGTAATCCACCATATACATTTGTACATAAACTGACAAACCTGTAGAAGTTTGAGATCGATCGGCCATCTGGGTCACCAGAAAATAGTGAAAAACGATTACACATTTGCATGAAATCATATAGATTCAACAAATGAATAAAATGCTCACTGAGCAATAAACTCCAATCGGAAAATTAGTTTATTCATTTCTCATCAAATATGGCATTTCAGACAGAAATATTTCAAAGGATGTTTTCTACTATCATCATCATTACACTGTGTACGTTGTATGTAAATCTGTGATTAAAAAGTATATTTTACAAGTTTGTTTCTTATCAATTCTGTAATGTTCCTTTAACAATCTTCTTCAGTTGTCTTCTCATTGTCAACTTGCTAATGGTCCAGGTACATGTGTTTCCACTCGCTACGGCCGACAAGCTTTTGCTGTAGCCACACCATTATTACGGAACAATCTCCGTCTTGATATCCACCAAGCTACCTCTACTTCTATTGACAAATCAACTCTCTATTCCAGAGTCACCTTTTGGTTAATTTAGGTTAAGTGTATGGTTTTTGAGGCATTGCAAGGAGAGGTATCAATGTATATTCGGTTTGCGGTAACAGTTACAACACGTGTATTTATATACATGTATCTACTTTGCTTTGTAGATTTTGTTCTTTAGAGAACTTGTCTTGCTATTTGTTCTACTAATGCGGAGTAAATTTTTGGAATTCGGGAGACTTCTCAGTTCTGAAAAGAACTGTCCTGCTTATTAACTACTACATGTACCTGGGCGGAAGGTAGGAAATCAGCCTGGACTACTTTCGCTTAGTAGATCAGGGGGGGGGGGGGGGGACTTCTCGTAATTAACCGCACTGTCGCGGAGTGAGTTCTTTTGGTCTCAACTTTTCGACTAGCTTGCTTTAGTCATCATCAGGAGACTGACGGTTTAAGTGCCAGAAACACCGGTAATAGACAGGTGATTAGTTGTTATTAGTAATGTAATGTAACTATCAAGTAATAAACAACAAGGGAAACTGACTGAGTAAACTTGAAATCATTTTGGTTTTCAGAGCAAAAAAAAAGAAGAAGACTAGAGCGAGATTTGACCCTGCGACCTCCGGTTTAACGTGCCGGCGCTCTACCAACTGAGCTACATGTATCTACAGTAGTTATTGTTGTTTAAATTCCCCAGGAATTTTCCTTGATATTTTTTTTCCTGTAAATTGACTCTTGAGCGTGAAGAAATCTGAATTAAACATTTCTGAGCGATTTTTTACAGCTTAATATTTGATATCAAGTCATGAATAAAAAATAATTCTGAAATTCAAATTTCTGATCACTTTGTTCAGTGATCCGGATTCTTCAAGTTCGTTCATGGTTTGCAAATCAGTATGGTTAAGCATTTGTCTGTGTTTACAGCAGAAGATGGTATTTTTTGTGACACCGGTGAATATTTTAACTATTCATGTCAGCCAGTTAAAGGTGCTAGACCATATATGCTATAGTTTTTTTAGAAATAAGTCAAACAAATGGTTTGGATCTCACAAGTCTAATAGTGAATAGTGAAACATTTAGGGGGGTTGACCAACTGAGCTGAAACTTTCACACTTCTGTTATTTCATGTGCATGTACAATGTCGGTTCACACAAAGAGCGAATACTGTACTTTTCAACACTTACCAATGTTGTCAATGCTCTTTAACTTGTAATTTACATAAGACTCGGGACATGGACTTGATCTGTAGTCCAAACACTCCAGTGTGAGATGAAGCAGGAGATGCTAGCTCAAGTAGGTGCCTCCAGCATCATGATTCATGCTTAATGGCAGGAATGTACCAGACAGGAGTCTGCCCATGGGTTTGAAATCCACAATACACCCCGCCTATGCAAGATCATTGTACAGCCTCCATTGTACTTAACCATCTGCCGATTCCCATTACTATATTTTCAAAAAAATCTGCATACAGGATCATTTCTTTGTTTGTGGGTTTTCAGGCATTGTATGGTGAGGTATTCAGTTTGCGGTAACACCATATCTACTGTGCTGTCAGAGTAGATATATAGCACATGGTCTTTCAGAACTTGTCAATTGCTATTTATTCAACAGCCACGGAGTAATGTACCCTATACAATGAAGAACATTCATACATTGTATATTTTCTAAAAATCGACATACAGGATCATTTCTTTGTTTATGGTTTTTGAGGCATTGTATGGTGAGGTATTCAGTTTGCGGTAACACCATATCTACTGTGCTGTCAGAGTAGATATATAGCACATGGTCTTTCAGAACTTGTCAATTGCTATTTATTCAACAGCCACGGAGTAATGTACCCTATACAATGAAGAACATTCATACATTGTATATTTTCTAAAAATCGACATACAGGATCATTTCTTTGTTTATGGGTTTTGAGGCATTGTATGGTGAGGTATTCAGTTTGCGGTAACATCATATCTACTGTGCTGTCAGAGTAGATATATAGCACATGGTCTTTGAGAACTTGTCAATTGCTATTTATTCAACTGCCACAGAGTAATGTACCAAATGGGAAAAACCCACACAATTAGGGTAGAGCCTGAAAAACCCAATCCACGTGAAAGGCTTCGGTCTGAGGTGGGATTCGAACCGGGGTCCACAGAGGTCAGGCATCTAAGCTTGGTGCGCTATTGTTGTGTATCTTCATTAGATAGAGTGCAGAAGGGTAATTGTTTAATCTTGTTGTTGAAGTGTTGGGATCAACGTTACAACCTCTTTCCCACCGTAGGTCTGTAGCCAGCCTCTGTCTTTTCTACAGATCTTTTCATGGTAAATGTGCCACCAGTGTGTCCGACCTAGTTCCTCCTTTCAAAATGTTTGGGCATGAAACCAGACTCTCTGCTTCTTCTCACCCATGCACTCTTGATTTGCTGAGATGTAGAACTAAGAGCCATTCCAACAGCTTTATTCCACGTACTGCACCTCTTTGGAACTCCCTGCCTGGTGCATGTTTCCCCTCCATCCTACAATCTAGACTGTTTCAAGAGGAATATCAATTCCTACCTTCAGCTCTCCCCTGAGTTCTTTTCACATTTAATAAATTGTCTTCTTGTAGCCCCTTACAAAGAGTGGCTTTAAGCCTTGTTTGGGGCGAACTTGCATAAAACAAAATTCTTTTTTAAAGTACAGGTTGTACACACATGTACTCTACAGTGACCAGGGAGTAATGCTTGAGTGCCATAGTTGTCTCTGAGTGAATAATTCCTGAAAGCACTATACAAGAAGCCACTATTGCATGTATTATTAGTGTAAGTGTACATGTATATAAAAGTGTGAATGATGTCATTCCCCGTATCCTTGAAAGCGGTAATTCATCCACATGATTACTTGATTGCAGTTGTTTTCTTTTTTAGTTTAGGGGGCACCTTTTCCTGTGGTTCTTTAAGCATCATTTTAATGGTCACAGCTGTTCTGTTTTCTAATGTTAATTAAAAGGAGTATTTATTTGTGTGATTATTGTAGCATCTTAACTGTGGGATATTTTATGACATAGTAATGTAGATGTAGGCCTATTTATTTTATTTTGTTTATGGTTTTTGCCTATATTAAATGCTACAATTTTTACAAATGTAAGGTGCATTAAAGGGATGGTATACGTTTGGTAATAGCTCTAAAAATTAATGGCAATAAAAACTTACTTGGTTGGAAGTACAGCAGCTTTCAATAGTTATAAAGCATTTTGAGAATCATTTCACTTCGGAGTAAAATATCAGTTTTTATCAGAAAAAAATGTGAATCTGAGAAGTGTGATTGTGTATTCCAATTGAGGATTTTATTCTTCCTGCGTGGACATAACTGCTCCGGAATTTCGGCGATATCTCAAAAACGCTACCACCTTTTGAAATGATATTTTCACAGGTTAGTTTCATTGTTATATCTACATTGTAGGATTAAAACAATCGAACGATTCCAAAAACCAAAGGTATACTTTGCCTTTAAGGAGTGCATGTGATTCATAATTGCACTTTATAAACGCTGTTTAATAGTTTTGTGATGTTTTTTTAAAACTGAAATAACCTTCTCAGTGAACAAAGCGTTATGCCTGGCATGTCTCATGTATTGTGTACAGGTCTATTATGGTGAGTAGCACCCTATCTGTATGAATGATCTCCTAACAATGTGTAATGTGACATTTAGCCCCAGGAAACATTGCACTCACTAAAGGTGGCATACAGGACTGGTAAGGATAAAAAACACTGGTGTTTAATTCTAGTCTGAGCGCTTACTACAAGTATGTATGAAGTTCATACTAGAACTTTCTTCTTTTTTTGTTTTCTTTTGGGGGGGGGGGAGATTTCCCTCTATAATGAAGTCATACTTGATAAAATTATCATTGAATACCTATAAAACAAAAGTTCAGCATATTTCAGTTGTTACAACCAAAGTTAAAGACAATCATGTGTTTACATGCAGAAAATTGTGGATTTTTTTTACACTATTTTCTCCTGACTAACAGATTAAGCCAAAATTTTCACAGGTTTATCATTTCATGTATAATGGTTGATCACACAAAACACGAACACTGTCTGCGACAATTTTGTCAGCTCTACCAATCTACCTTTAATTACCAATGGAAACACATTCACAAAAAGAGAGACTTTGACAAAATCTCTATTTATTATAGTGAACCAGGTTTGTTATTTCACGTGCATGGTTGATCACACAAAACATAAACACTGTCTGCGATTATTTTGTCAGCTCTACCGATCCTGCACAATACCTTTAACAGCCCATTGTATCAATTCAAGTGGGTTGACTCCAAGTATGACTACATGTAGTTACATTGCACAAATGCCAACCATTACACACAGGTAAAACTGTCGTCCCAAAGCACTTTCTCTGCAAATTCACGATGGAGAAAAATGACAGAATGCAGACGCACTTCAACTTCATGCATGCAACTGCATGTCTGTCGAAAGAAAAGGGCTGGTACCATTAGGCCATATAAAATAAAAAACATGTTTAGAGTCCCCCCCCTTCCTTTTTAGAGGCCGCCTCCCTTTTTTTTTAAAGAATTAATTTTTACGATCTCCGACAAAAAAAATTAATTATAAAATACATAACATTGTATTTTTGACTTGAGCACACCGAAAAAACACAAAGGAAAAAGCTGGCAACCATCTTGAAAAAAATCCTGGCTGTTTGTCTTGAAAAATGTGTCGGGCGGCCATTAAAAAAAAAAGGGCCGCCTCCTCCTCCTTTTTTTTAAAAAGACAGGACTCTAAACGTGTTTTTTTTTATTATTTTGCTTTACATAGAAGACTAAAAGCCTCCTTTAAATGCACATTTTACAGTGTATACAGTATTGTATATAGAACACAATCATCATGGTTCCTGCCCAGGATTTCTTTAGTGCCGCAAAAAATGTTTGCGGGGAAACCTTTGAGAGATGGATTAGTTTAACGATAGATCATAAAAATAGAATCTCACCCCAAAAATTAATGGCTTTCAGTTTGGAAACAATTTTTTTTAACTTGTAAATTCTCAAGTGTACATTTCGTTCAAAATCTGAAAATGTGTGCTGGTCTGTAAAACAGACAACTCTGCCAGTGGTGGTAGGGGAATCCTGATTGCTGGGCGGGTTTCCCGGCACTAACCACTGTAGGTAGAACCCTGAATCACCACACAATTTAACAAAAACTGCCAGTTAATTCAGCTTCTTTGGCAACTCCCCCCCCCCCCACCACAAAGATACAGTATTGACAAAGTGGTAGACCAATAACATACAGTTCAGCTGGTAGACATGGTAGAGCACCAGCTCGTAAATCCAGAGGTCAAAGGTTCCAATCCCATTCTAGTCAATTTTTTTTTGTTCACCTAACAATGATAACAATTAACCCACTCACTTTCCCCTTCCCTTGAATGCTTTATTACTTCATTCACTCTCCAAACATTTTCCATGCTATTTAACAATCCAGGGAAGGGAAAAAAATCCAAGTCCACTACACAAGCGCACATTATTTTTGTAAAGGTGGAAATACATGTACATAACCACAACTTCCGCGCTTTCAGTCATCTGCAAGATTTATTAGCTTACCAAACTATTATTACCAGGGCTAGAATTTGGGGGAAAACCCACAAGACCGTAGGGCTTGTAGTTCAAAGTATTTACGGGACCGGAATTTTGAGTACAAGACCAGAATTGAAGTGAGAAGAAAAAATGCCTACACAGGTTAATAATTGAACTGTTTGAATTTTGAAAAAGCACTAAGGGAAGATTTATCTCATTTGTATATTATGGGTAAGTCGTCTTTGATAATCAACAGAAATGTATTTATCAGACTGAAAGTCAACATTTGAACACAAACACAAGACCGCCGGACTAGTCCAGACATAAGTTTACTGGCCCGATGCTAAAATCACTGGCCTCGGGCCAGCAGTCTAGTAGTGTAAAATTCGAGCCCTGATCACTATCTAAACATTTTCCATGCTATTTTTAACAATCCAGGGGAAACAAATGCAAGTCCACCACACCACCACACATTTTGTAAAGGTAGAAATGTACAAAATAACCGCAACTTCAGCACTTTCATGTGATTCTCAGTCATGATCAAAGCAGGTAATGTATTGTGATCACAATTGCTAAGCAACACCAGTTACAATGCTCTTAAACTGTGACTGTGGCTTTTGCCCAGAACCACAGTTGACAGCTCAACACTTTCTGTTGTGCTCTCAGTCTGGCAATACACAAACGCCATCTCTGTGTTTAGCTTGTTTAACCCGAACAGACTAGACCCTTGGGTAGACATACTGCCCAAATCCTATGATATCCTTCAGATTAAAGTTGTCATAAACCTTAAGTGCCCAAATCCTTCAATATCCTTCAACTTATTGTAAGTATACATATTAGCCCAATCCTTCAAAATCCTTTTGAGACAGAAGTTAGGGAGTCAAAAAATGTCAAAAAAGCCCAAAACCTTCAGAATCCTATATGGCTAATGCTGCATAATACATAAACCTTCAAAATCCTTGTATGTATTAACAGCCCGAAAGCCCAAGTCCTGCGAAATCCTACCCTAACAAAAACTCATTTTAGCCCAAAACCTTTGAAATCCTCCTGTGTTGCAGATCCCTAATAGCCCAAATCCTTCGCAATCCTGCACTTTGGCAATAAAGATATTGTAGGACTTGGGTTTTTTAGGGTTAAGGCCAAATGAATTTTGTAAAACATGTTTAGCGTCCTTTTTAAAGGCCGCCTCCTTTTCTTTTTTCTTTTTTTAAGGATCAATTGTTATGCTCTCTGACGAAAAAATCAATTCTAAAATATATATTATATCGTATTTTTTTTTACTTTAGCACACCGAATAAACACACAGAACAAAAGCTGGCCACCGTCTTGAAAAAATAGCCCAGCTGGTTGTCTTGAAAAATGTGTCGGGCGACCATTAAAAAAAAAAGGAAAAAAAAGGGCCTGCCTCCTCCCTTTTTTCAAAAAGGCAGGACGCTAAACATGTTTTTGTTTTTTTGTTGCCTTATTCCAGGTCAGTTTTGTTTATATTAGCCACCCAATGATTTACAGTTCAAGTCCTTCTCCATGATGAAAGTCACAAAGTGTTACCGTTTTATTTATCAATACTGGCACAACTTTGAGTGAATTTATAGACTGTACACGTCTTGCATGTATCAAGAAAATTAGGGAAAAAACTCAAATGAAGACCATACAGGCCTATGGTTTTTAGTGTGTATGTTTACAATGTGTGTATTTCAATGTTTTTAGACATGCAACACCAAATGCATTTCACTGTGTGTGTGACAATAAAACAGACTTTCCCCAAAAAAATATTATTTAATCAAATTTTCTTTTATAAATTCTATTTTTAATACAAAAATCTTGGGAAAAAATGACCTGTGCCAATTTGTCATACTCAAAGATACTATTTAAATTTTTATATTCTAAATAATAATTAAAATTAACTTTGAAACAAAGTTAAAACTTGGGTCGAGGATGCTTAATTTTTAGAAAGCCCATTTGCCAACCACGCCCAAAGTTGTGCGAACATTACACAGGTTTAATGATAACAATACATGAACGTCAGTTGGGCATCATTCTTAATTGTTCGCAAGAAACCGGAAATGGAGGTCAAGTCTCATTCTCAGGTTTTCTTTGTTGAGTTGTTAAATTTATTTTGCTTTCATACATTGTCTATTAATCATGGCTTAATTTTACATACCAGCAACAGATTATAATTTTCACAGCCATAAACTATGTTAAACTGAAGCATTTGCAGGCCTTGCACTTAAGCTTTTTGTAAAGTAGCCCGCCGGGCCAGTAAACTGTGCATTTTACTTGCCCCCAGGAAGTTTTAGTAGCCCAGATTTTAAACAGGAATTGCCATAAATGGAATGTTCTGATGTGTTAATGTTAACGATCACAACCAGTTTAATGATCAAATGGAGTGATATTCACACTCAATAACCATTAACACATTTTATACATTAATTATTCACATCTGAAAAGGAAGAAATGAGCTTTTTAAACAAGTAGGTTGCACAGTTTTTAGTAGCCCACAGCGCAAGTTGAGTAGTGGTGTTTACTAGCCCATAGCATTTTTTACTAGACAATGTACGCCGGGCTAGTGTTAAGGGCGAGCCCTGATTTGAAGAAACAGAATCGTGATTGGGACCAACTTGGTTCAGGAAGTTTGAGTACGCGCAAGACTTGCACAGTGTATTTTCATTCTCAAGTAGTATTCAATAAACTCACCATGTTACAACAAAATGATGGACATTTCCTCAAATCAGGTCAGTCGCATTTTTGAGGAAACAACAAATAATGGTTCATGTTTTGAGAGAAATTGTGTAGGGGCTCCAAATTGACACTTGATCGCAGGCCTGAGGCCAGTGACTCTAGCACAGGGCAAATGGTTTTATTGGAACTCAAAGAGTCGGATCATAAAAGTACAAATTTAAATGTAAGTTTCCTACAAATCATCAAAACCATCATTTTACCTTTAAAAACAAACGACTGCCACGCTCATAACTCTAGGGAAAATATGGGACCGTTCTCCCTCCAGACCTCCATTTATTAATAAGGTTTTGACTGAATTTCCTGACAGCGCCTTTCCTTGCTCGGACAATTTTAATGAAAAAAACAGTCCTCCAAAACATGGACTGGAGGGCCAATGTTCCGAGCAACTCACCCAAAGTCATGTTGGGTAATTTTGGAAATGCAAGGAATGGCTGCAAATTTTCCCTCGTCAAGTTTGATACGTGGCGGGGCAGAGCGACATCAAATATCCGACAAAATTACATTCTGCCGGAGGAGCTGTCAATAAGATCGGACGGTCTAGCAAAGAGACGGTCGGACAGACTACAAAAAAGACGCTTTATTAACAAATGGCGAGGCCATATTCGGCTAGACTGATTTTCAGGTGAGATTATTAGTACAGTGTATACTATGAATGGTAGAAGCTAGTGTATAAAAATAATTTTTACGACAACATTACAAGAAGAACAACACCCAGAAAACAAGCACAAAACACATTTCGTGTGTTGTGTAATGCACATAAAAGAACCCAGTGCATTTATCGAAAAGAGAAGGGGTTTGCCCCAGTGTTTCTGGTTTGATTGGCAGCATATTGCGCCACAGCACCTTGTAAAACCATTACATTGTGTAAAGGAATAGGTCTAACAATAGTTCTAACAAACGTAGCTCCACAATACCTTGCAGGAAAATACTGCATGTTGAAGTGCCTTGAGTGTCACTGAGTGACAGAGTGAGCGCTATACAAGAAGCCATTATGATTATTAAAAAATTCTTTCCCCCCCCCAAAAAAAAACGAACAAACACACACACATACACCAACAAGACAACAAAAACATAACACAGATTTGTCTTGACAACTGCTTCTTGAGAGATTCATGATTTTTAAACTGGACGAATTTGAGATCAGAATCTTACCTTAGAGAGTCTGTGTTTATCTCAGATGACAGTTCTTCTCCATGGAATTAGATACAGACAGTTTTCCTCTGCAAGATGACTCGTACAAGTGGTTTCTGTAAACAAGAAAAAATGTAGATGTCTTAAAAAAAAGCCTCCGATACAGTTTAGATAACATGATATTCTCAAGCAGTAAAAAATTGCATGACATGTAAACATTTACAGGATGTGTCACATGGATTCTAACAACCACCAATTGGTTAATCCAGCCACTGAGGAAGGAAATCAACCATCCAACCCCCCCCCCCCCATCCTACCAGTGAACTTTGTTGACCTGTGAACTGAGAGATGTACACCAACCATGGATAAACTGCATATTAAAAACAAATTGTATATAAAATTACACAGTCGTACAAACATACATACAGCCTTGTGCGTATTGCAGTTTGACATGAATGTAAACTGCTCCATAGAGAAAGGAATGCAGCGATCAGTGGTACAGGTACATACAGGTGCCAGCCACTACCCATCACATCCACCCAGCAATCACCACCTTGCTCCCATAATTTGATTGTCCCCCGTGGCCTTGTGGTTTCCCACTCAGGGGGTGAGCGTAGCCAGTGATGTAATTCACACGTGTTATGGAAGTAGCCAAACCTAGCTTCATGTCTACAGTACACCACGGAAGTCTAATTCTACCTCCATGAGTACAGTCTTCAAGGGTAACTCAACGGTAAATTTTTCCCACAGACTTTAAGATTTTCCAATGGAAGTGCCCTTTACAAAAAATGAAAATGGCCTTGCCCTCTCCAAGATGAAATAAGGTTTATTTCCTTTGTTGACACGCTCAGACTCAAAGTCAATATTTTGGACACAACTGAAAAACACAAGCCAGCCGGACTTGTCCATTCACAAGTTTACTGGCCCAACGCAAAAAAATCACTGGCCTCGGGCCTGCAGTCCAGCATTAATTTCAAGCACTAGGATTCATCCTGAAACAGTGCATGTCTAGGTCTGTTACATGTAATTGATGAATCTACAACAGGGTCCAGCAACTGTTCTCTGAACACGTTTTCCATTACTCAGATGATCCACGGTAATCCGTATGGATTCTGTGAGTCATGTCAACCTGAAACAACTGGTTCCCTCTCTGAGGTGCAATTCAATTAGATACGCTCCATCATCATCAATAATAATAGGCTGTAAAAAACAAAGTGCACTATACAAAGACATTGCTCCCTGGAAAAGTTTTAAAATAACAGAAAAAAGGGCTTGTTAGGCCAAGGAAAAAAATTACCAGCTTTGATCATCCTGGTTTTTTGAGAAAAGAGGAGGATGAGGGTCTTGTTGGTTTTTAGTTTCTATTATTTTCTTCAAGGAAGAAAGAGCCATAAACTAAAGAGAACTGTAATAACTTAAAAGTCTAAAATATGGGTAAACTAAATCAACTGTGGAAAGGATTGGTGCCAAGATGAAGCGAAAAATACATTGACAATTTTTGCCTTTTTCGGGACAAACAAATTTAACTTAAGGTTTTGTAAAAGGATGCGGTTTCGAAAAAGGGAAGAGGGCAAGAATGATCAACTGACATTTTTTAATTTGTTACTTGGCCTTTTAAGTGTTTCAACGAACAATTGTACAGTACCCAAAATGCAAAGTTTGCGTACACTACACAGTACATTGTAAACAACCATGGGCTGTCTAAATTTAAGAGTAGACCAAACACAAAGTGTCCCAAAAGAGCTCAAATTTAACAGGCCAAATAGACTAACAGAATAATTTAGAGCACCAACCAAAATACAAAACTACATGCTTGGATCATGATCCGTACTGTATGTCAACATGAATCAAATGTGTGTGCAAATTGTACCCCAAACAAAGTTCTGCCCAGGATTTCTTTAGTGGTGGAAAAATGTTTCCCTGGAAACCATTGCGAGATGGATAAGTTACACGGTTGATCATATAAAAAGACTCAAACAAAAGAAGTACTCAAAATTAATGGCTTCGGATACCATTTTTCACTGGTAAATACTAAATTTTACATTTCGTTGAAAACCTTTGCAAGTGTCATTTAAAAATTTTGAAAATGTGCGGTGGTCAGAAAGAGAGAAAATTCTGCCAGTGGTGGTTGTGGAATACTAATACTAAGTGCCAGGTGGGTTTTCCGGCACCGACCACTGTGGGCAGAACCCTGCCCAAAATAATTGTACAAATTATAGAATCACTATTTCAGACTGGAACTAAGAATGTCATCCCACACGTATCTGAAGATGTTTTGTTTGTAAATTCTACAGCGTGGACTTAATTTACGAGAACAAGACCAAATCCTAAAAGTCTAGGAGCACAAATTTTTTACAATTACTTTTTCAGACTGGCACCATGAGTGTCATGATCAACCCATGTCTAAAGTGAACAGGAGAATCAATATTAAACTTGTAGTCTGAATGTAAATTATGCAATTGTGATACACTGTACATGAAACATTGATAGCAAGGTTGACTAATGAGCCATCTAAACAGACAAGGATCCTTGCTAAATAGCCGGGTCGGCTGGCACCAACAGAGATCCTTGGCTGGCATCACATTCGCAAACCGTCCCAAGTCACAGAACAGAAATTGCTACATTTGCGGTGTGTGTTGCAAATGGCGTGGGCTCCGTGTAGCTGCAAAATTGATCACACAGGCCTCCAGCACTCAAACCTCTGGCGCCAGCCGAAGATCTGAAAATATTTTGTTTGTAAATTCTACAGCCTTTAACTTAATTTACGTGAACAAGACCAAATCTTACAGGTCTAGGAGCAAGAGACCAAGGGATAGAGAGCAATATTACATTTATGTACGTCTCAAATGTCTCGGGACATTCAAGTACTGAAGGCCCAACAATTGACATAGACCATGGAGAAAGGCCTCAGGGGCTTAGACCAAGTCCCTAAGGTCAGAGACCGAGTACTAAAGGCCCAGTAATAGACCATGGAAAAAGGCCTCTAGTGTATAGACCAAGTCCCAAAGGTCAGAAACAGAAAGTACTGAGGGTCCAGTAAGACCATGGTCTTAAAGGTCAGAGACTGAGTGAACTCCAGTAATAGACACATTAGACCATTGAGAATGGTCTGGGCATAGACCAAGTCCCAAAGGTCAGAGTTCAAGTGCTGAATGTGCAGTAATTGACACAGACCTTGTAGGCAGACCTTGGCATAGGCCAAGTCCCAAATGTCAGAGACCAGAGTCCTGAAAATCCAAGTAATGCCTCCCTCCGTGTCTAGACCATCTCACCCCAAAATCTGAGACCAAGATCTGGGCCTGCCAAGGATCCAAGCACAGAGAAATGCCATGAAATAAAAATGGGACCAGTTGCACTCATCTACATCTACAGAGCCAAACCCTTACGCATGTTAGGATAAGCCCCTCTCAAAAGTTTGTTATACCATGAAACACTGGAATCGCTATAGTCCTGTGGCACAGGAGGGGTACCTACATGTACATGCTGGTAAAAAGCCGGACGTTGTCTGGCAAGCGGGTTTTCCCACATTTGTTCATGTTTTGTTGTCATTCCAGTCTTGTTAATTGTGCAGACACACTCACTCTGTACTGAATGAGGTGTTAAATACCCTCTCAGACCAGTGTGTTTCAATCGCCTCAACAGCGATACTCTGTTAACTCTGGCACTTATTTTGATTTAAACATTACCTATGTAATCTCCTCCTCCCCTTTCCTTCACCTTCCTCTACATACTTGCCACGTTTTCCAACCACTCTAAAGGCCCATCATCTGGACTTGTATACAACGAGCACAAAACTGTTATTATCCGGTACTGAATACAGTGTTCTGTTACACATAATGGGTCAATGAACAGTCCCTCGCTCTATGCATGGATGCACTCACCTCATGGCACTGTAGTAAATGAAGTAAAACACTCTTTCAACACCTGGCTTTGTACTTGTATTGCATTATCGAGCAATAAAATAGCGTATTTTACACTGCTTAATAGGGGGAGAACCCATAACTGATCGTCCCTCCAGGCTGGAGCAACTAATTAACTCCACACAGGTGTTTTAACAAAATGCTGATTGGTATTGGATTTGACTTGGTTTTTTTTATGACAGGTGTACTTCTTAATCCATTGAGCATGTTGAGTGATGAATGGATCAGACCGATTAGGGAAGATAAAGATGTTGACAATCTGATGGGTTGAGTGATAGACAACTTGATTTGTTTACATAATTAAATCCATAGAGCAAGGAAACCACTGTGGAAGATCATGGAGGTGGGTGCACCCCACCAAAATAATAAGGAGAGAACAGAGCGTCTCAAATATTGAGGTATTGTGGACGAAATAGGCCCTGGAATAAGTGGTCCTATTTGCTAAGCGGGTTAGAGACATTTTTCAAGATCGATGCTCAGACGTTTTTTTAAATTACACCTGTGTAGGGGTGTTTTTATTACTTTTAGGAGGGAGAAGGCCCAGGGACTCCCCATATCAAATTGAGCAGAGAATAAAAGTTCGAGAGTCAATTAATAATTTTCCCTAAACTGTAAAAAGCTGTGAGACTTCTAAGTATTTTTTGTGTATTTTTGAATATTTAGCATTTTGCACTGTATGCTGTGGGAGTTTATTTAGAAGGGTGCACCCCTACCTGCATGATTTCTCCTCAAGCATTAATGGTTCTTCCTGCGTGGTGTGTAGAGAAACCACAAAGAAACAAAACTGTCAGGAAAAGTTCCCAGGCATTCCATTATTATCCTAGAGACTATCAACTTGGCAGCATCCTCCCTTTACCCTCTCTTTACCATTAGGTGACTCAAGTTGATTGCACCATGGAGGAAGGATTCTTGCACTTACTCAGCCCTCTTCCTCACCACTGACAACTTTCATAGTCGACCAATCTTACACACTCAAGCCTGGGCACACAGGCCATGATTTGTTATAAAGCTGTGGTTTTGTCCACGTTCACTTCTACTTCTACATTTACTTCGTTACATGGCAGAATCCATGAGTTAGGAAATAAACACAGAGTGAGCAATCATAGTTAAGTGTCTTGCTCAAGGACACAAGTGCTGGGACCGAGATTCGAACCCACATTGTGTTTGACTCAGCCACCACAACTTGGAATTCGTTGCGCTAGACCGCTCAACCATGACAGGATAAAATTCACATTAAAAGTCACCCTCTAATCATTTTAAGATCATATGAAAGAGAATTCGCCCCAAGAAAACACTTGTTATTATTTACTTTGCTGTAAAACAATATCTTCAAGGTGACAATAAAGTTTGTAATACAGGTCTTTGAATGAAAACTTTCTGTCACGTGTAAGAATGTGTGCTTCCTACTTAAAGGCCCTGTACACGATTGATAAGATCGAAAAACACAAATGTTCACAGATTCACACATAAACTTACATGATTTAAAGTAAGTAATGGTAGAAAGGGTTCCTTAAAATATTTCTGCCTAAAATACTATCGTTTCTGAGAAATTAGTAAAACAATAGTTTTTATCACGTGTGATAAAAACTCAATGTTTGAAAAAACAGAAAACACATTTAAGGTCTTTTTCACTATTTTCTCGTGACCTCGATGACCAATTGAGCTCAAACTTTCACAGGTTTGTTCGTTCATGCATATGTTGAATCACACAAAATGTGGACACTGATTTTGAGCTGTTACCAAAAGTGTACAATACCTTTAAAGGCAAAGTACATCCTTTGGTTTTGGGGACCGTACATACAATAAAACTAACCTGTGAAAAACTCATTTCAAAAGGTGGTAGCGTTTTTGAGATATCGCCAAAAATCTGGAGCGGTTATGTCCACGCAGGAAGAATAATCCCTACTAGGTACATGTATACACAATCTGATAAACAGAAACTTTTCTCAGCAAGCAAATTTTGGGGGATAAAAACTGACATCTTTTTCCATAAACACTTTATCTTGAATTGAAATATTTCTCTATGCTTTTATCGAGAGTTGCTGTACTAACCAAGTAAGTTTTTATTGCCGTAAATTTTTAGATCGTATATACACCTTCCCATTAAGGTGACAATAAAGTTTGTAACACTGGCCTTTGAACAAAGCTTTCTGTCATGGGTAAGAATGTGCGCTTCCTACATAAGTGGTCAAACAATGCGGTCACAAGTGGTTGTTTTTGTTATAAAACAAATTTGGTACAGAAAGAATTATCAGCGATCCTCTGGCCTATTGCCAGTAAAAACAAATTGAGGAGCAGTAACCATTCTGTGGAAGTGGTCCAGCTGGGTAGTTGAGTGCTTCCCACTGCTACATGGAAACCACTCATTATTCACCATGTTTTACTTCAAAATCAAAGTCCCACAAAAATTAGATATTGTACTCACTTGTACCAGTCAGCCACGCAGTGGTATACATGTACCTTCGAGTACTGAGGGCCAAGTATGTTGTGGCAAGGGCCAGTTTGGCAGGAGAGTAAACCATCAAAATGGAACCACCTTCATGTAACATTATACAATTGTTGCTTACGGTGACATGGTCCACGGTGTTTTGTACACCCGAGGGGTCAAATGGCACCCGAGGCGAATAAATAGTGAAAAACACCATTATTTTCATTGTTATCAGACATCGGGTTTTGGACACACGCGATAAAGACGAATTGTTTTACTCATTTCCTAAAATAGCATTCCAAGCAAAACTATTTCCGGGAAGCTTGTCACCATGACTTTTTCTATACGTAAGTTATGTGCAAATCTGTGAACCTTTATAATTTCAATCTTACCAATGTTGTTACACACCCTTTAAATTTGATTTGTTAAAGTTTGTGGCTGTTCTTGTCTAAATATGCAATAAAGCCAGTCTTTAAATGTTTACACACATTCCTGGCCTGACTCGGTTATTCAACCTTTAATTAAATTCTGTGCTGGTGGTACAACACCTCATCTTTTGTGTACATTGATTTATATCACATTTATGTCAACACTTTGAGGCAATTACATGTACTGGATGAGTGGCCAAAACATTTAGTAATAACCCACAAGGAAAACTGATTGAGTAAATATGAAAAACTATTTGGGTTGAAAAAGACTGGTTGAATAGAGCAGGACTTGAACCAACGTGGTGCAGAAATATGATTTCATATCCATTCAAATCTCATATCCATTATTATCTCAAGAGATTATATCTCTTGTCTTTCTGTGTTTGGAGCTATTCAGAATCATACTACCTTTTGCAAAATCAAAATACTCTTATTTTCTTTAAAAAATTACTAAGGAAGCTGCCTGGAGTGTAGGTTTTGCCAAATGCGTATCTGTTTCGCATGCAAAACTTTATACGTTGTTCTTCCGCTTGAAGGTTGCACAGAAGAATCAAATGAAATCAACAGGAAATTAGCTGAAAAGTTGCACGACTGATACACGTTGAGTATTTTTAAAAACATGTTATAGAGCAAGAACCAGGAACCCTGACCATTCTGACTGTCCAAATAAGCTGAAACCAGGTCACTGAGTTGAGCACGCGATTGTTGTCATACGTTGTTGTTGCAGAGTAGCACTGTACACATTGACCTGTTGCACAGGCTTAACTAAAATGAGAAATTGCAAGCATTTTTATGTTTTTCCCTCATTGTTTTAAAAAACTGGGTAAATATATTGAAGTTGGAGAACTTTGCCATTTATAGTCAAAATGGCAGAAGCTTACTTTAATTGTCGGTGATTAAGCCGCCCAAAATACGAATATTATAAGCCAGCAGGGCATGTTGAAGGCCTGACAACCAAATCATAAGCCGCGACTTATGGTCTAAAAATTAGGGTAGTGATGGGCCCAATTAACAAATGCTTAAAATAACAATAAACTAAGGAGGATACCAGTTACAGTTGATACATATTAAATGGTATTTTGGCTAGTAACCCTATTCTGGTTTAAGCATGCTTATGGGCAATTCCATGGTCAGTCGCATTACACTTTTCTGTGTCATTTCTTGATCTCGATGCTATTAGTTCTATGTGAGTTATTCTTTCCACTAAGTTTATAGACTGATTTGTACTTGACACCCAAGGCTTTGAAGTCATGGTATTAGAAATGTTGTGGGCTTTGTACTCCGGATGTTATAATGCTGTAAAAAACGGTCAGTCGCATTACACAAAAAGGACATGGTAAAAAATACATGTATAACAATTGAAAAGTTTCCTCAAACCAAACAAATTGCAATAGTTTTACTAAGTGTAGCACACAACTACTATACAGGAGTCTCCAACAGGACACTTATAAATGGTCAGCAACTTGAAGTATCAAGTGTACATGGCAAAACCATGGTTAGTCGCATTACGGTCAGTCGCATTACAGTTTGTCCGGTCAATTCAGCCAAGCCTATATGGAGCCCAAACTAAGTTCTTGTTTGACAAAATTGGGTTTATTCTTTGTCAACAACTTGAAAAAGTTGATTTCACTTGTTTAGACTAAAATAATCACACCTTGTCTCTTAAAAATTATAGAAACGAGGCAAAAATGTGTATTTTTAAAGTTTTGCAGATTTACATTTTCCGGAAATATGATTAAATGCATTTTACGGATCAACTTTACTTTATATTCTCGGGAACACCAGATTTTTGCTTTTAAACATTAAATGTTAATTTTCTTGCTGAGTATGTAATTGAACAGAAATGAAATTGCTAATTTAAAGTAACTTACATGTATGTAAACATACCCTGAAACTTCAAGCCATTGTTTAAAAGTGGTCTCGAAATTTGAAATGGCCACGATTGTTGGCTATCACAGGTCCTTCAATGAAACAACTAATTTGTTTTGTTTGCGAGTGTAATTATTATCCTTGGGATTTGGGCATTTCCAGTTTTGAACACACGAAAATCTCCTCGATCACCTACATCTTCTTGTCTTCATCTGGATACACTTCACCATCATATTACACCACACACCACTCACCAATGCATGCATTGCTACTCTGATTTGTCGGCAGCATTTTGTTTAAAATCAAGTTTCTTCTTTCTCAAGGAAAATGGTGGAATAAGGAGCTTTTTGCTTTTGTTTGCTCTTTTGGGAGATTTGTCTGTGCTTCTTCTTGAACTGTTCATATTTTCCTTGTACTTTCAGTTTCTCAACATAACATGTCTGTTTTCAGCACTATAGTCAGTGGCATTTCCACAATTTGTGGAGAGTAAAATATTTCAATGTCATTACTTCACTTTTTTGACTCAAAATGTCTCATATTTCTATATTTTATTACACATGATAACATTAAGACATGTCTACATGTCTTTTTATTAATATAGGCCTACCTGTATTGTTTCTGTACAATAAAACCAGAAGTTACAGACAGATATTTGACTGGCACATGTACAACACATCTGCGCATGTGCTTTGAAGAAGTGCATTGTGGGTACGGCATTGTGTAGAGGACAATGCTGCCCTTTATACATCATGAGTGACATCTGGAGAGCCCCAGAGCTCTTACTTCATGTAATACTGTCCTCTCGTAAGTCATGACCAAGATCTCCAGCTTTGCTGACCTCTTAGCATCCTCCTCTTGAACATTTGAAAACAGATTTGGTCAGTCGCATTACAGTGCATGGTCAGTCGCATTACCGGTTAGTCGGTAATAACATTAATACATGTCTACATGTCTTTTTCATTAATATACAGTCTGTATTGTTTATCATGTTTATGTACAATCAAACAATAAACCCAGAAGTTACAGAAAGATATTGGAATGGCACATATAACACATGTATGTGTTCTGCGCATGTGCTTTGAAGAAGTGCATTGTGGGTACAGCATTGTTTAGAGGACATACATCATGAGTGACATCTGGAGAGCCCCCCAGATCTCTTAATTCATGTAATACTGTCCTCTAGTAAGTTATGACCAAGATCTCCAGCTTTGCCGACCTCTTAGCATCCTCCTCTTGAAAACAGATTTGGTCAGTCGCATTACAGTGCATGGTCAGTCGCATTACCGGTTAGTCGCATTACACTTTTTGATGACTCGTTATTAAAATATGCCAAATTTATTGTTGATTTTTTTACTCATTTCAGACTTGACTATAAGGGTAGAAGGATTATTTGAAATGCCCTGAAAAAAATCAGTGTATTTTTCTTACAATTGAAATAACTTCATCTCACGGTCAGTCGCATTACACCCTGTCGAAGCTTCAACATGTACAATCACATAATGCTTAAACTGGACAAATGAAATGAAATTCACTCTGGATTGTAAAAAGTTGATCCTGGTGCTAATCACAAATATCAAAGTTTTGCTGGAAGAATCTTTATGGAGAAAAATATTTAACTTTGAAGAAATCACCTTGATAAGCTCATTTTTAAGGGTCCATTCACAGCTTGTGAAAACATCTCTGCCTTTGTACAATATGGTCTAGAATGTCTTAAAAAAAGTTATATCTGTTTCCTTTCATATGTTAGCTACAACTTTTAAGTGGAATGAAAGTTGTGGCACAAATTTTATTTTTTTGTGCAATGTCCATGTTTGCTTGGAATTGCCCTTATATATGTAGCTACATGTACGTGTTGTGCTTTTAAGCCAGCTCTAAGAAATATGATTTCAATACCAGGTAAACATGTTCATGTGACCACATTTTCAACCCATAGACTGCCTTAATCTGTTCGGGGTAGTTGTGAAACAACGTGGCTGTTTCAAATCGCTTATAATCATCATGTCCTTCACCCATCCATTCATTCAAAAGGCAGTACATGTTCAGAACATCCCTGGATTATTATACAACTATAAAGGCGTTCTCAAAGTTCCACATACGGCAGACATGTCTGATCTGACACTGCTAGTCCAGACTCTTTGCACACTGAATCTATCTTCAAATGTCCACACATGTGTTATTGTACTCAATAAAGTAAGGGGGGGAGGGTAAAATCACCCAGGTACCAATGCAAAATGCAAGGTCTATAGCTATTATTATTCAGGCAGAGAATTGTTGGTTGTGTACAAAGCAAGCAGAGTCCGGAAACCCAAGGGAGATGCTAGCCATATGGTACCTGTTCAAACACTGTTAATAAATGGTGTCAGGTGTTTCGGAAACTTTTGGACAGAATGACCTTCAAGCTTGCAAGTTTACAAACCCTTAATTAGAACTCTAGTTCAGGGGTAAGTCAGCAGCCCTGTTGACACTAGTACTAGTAGTACAGAGGAAAGTCCCAGGAAATCAACTACAAGAAAATTCCATGGGAATTTTAATTTAAAGGTATAATGATGTACATGTATAATATTTTACCGGATTGGTACAGCTGACAAAAAGGTCGCAGACAGTGCTTATGTTTTGTGTGATCAACCGTACATGTATACATTGTCAATGAAAAAACAAACATTGTACACTCTACCGTGTCTACAAGCTTCCACTCAAAATTGACTCGGGTCCGTATGAAATAACAAACCCGTGAAAATTTGGGCCTAATCCGTTGTATGTATGAGTCTGGAGAAAATAGTGAAAAACCATGCACAATTTTCAGCATGTAAACACATTGTCCTTAATTTTGGTTGAAACAGCCGAAATCAGCTGACTTAGGTTTTTTTTTAAAGGTTTTCAGAATACAGTTTTCTCGAATACGACTTCATTTCAGCAGAGGGAATTATTTCACATACAAAAATGATTAAGTAAACTTCATAATCAGTAAGCTTTCAGACTAAAGTTAAAGGAACATTACAGAATTGGTTTTTGATAACAAAACAGTTGCTGGCAGTGTAAGAACAATATGAAATCCACCAAATACATAAACTGAGAAACCTGTAGAAGTTTGAGATCGATCGGCCATCCGGGTCACAAGAAAATAGTGAAAAACCGATTACACATTTGCATGAAATCATATAGATTCAACAAATGAATAAAACGCTCACTGAGCAATAAACTCCAATCGGAAAATTAGTTTATTCATTTCTCATCAAATATGGCATTTCAGACAGAAATATTTCAAGGGATGTTTTCTACCATCATCATCATTAGACTGTGTAAGTTTTATGTATTATCTGTGATCAAAAAGTATATTTTACAAGTTTTTTTCTTACCAATTCTGTAATGTTCTTTAAACAATGATGTTTTGATCTTTACTACTTGTGGATTCATGCCCATGATGGGACAGCGCAGAAACATGTGTAACAAAGAGTGCTCTCTCAGGCCTGGAATTACACGGAGGCCATGGCCTCCGTTGCCCTGCTCTTGGCCTTGGTGCCCCTTCAAAAGTTGCCAATAGACTTTAAGATTTTCCAATGGAAGTGCCCTTTGCAAAATGAAAATGGCCTTGCCCTCTCTAAGATGAAATTCCAGGCCTGCTCTCTAGTTCTAATTCTATTATCATTATAACTCTTATGGGTGCGACCAATACATTTTGAGAGTGGAAAGTGGAAACAATTCTTTCATTTCCCATTTAGAAGTTTTGAAATGATCATTGGACATTTGTAGGTAGGGCACCAAGGCTAAGAACAGGCTTCTACAGCCTGGTGAAGATTAACATTATTAGTCTTACAGGAACTGGACATTCCTGCCCTGCCCATGCATTGTGCTATTCATTTCCCCCCAAGAAAATGAACAAAGGGAGTGACGAAGGGGCTAAAGGAATTATACAGTCTGGGTAAATTACATACAGATACACTGTGTATATACTTTACAAAATGTTGGTTTTGTGAACTGGGCCCAATTTCATGGCTCTGCTTACCGCCGAATTCTGCGCTTGCGGTGACCATTCTCCGCTTACTGTTCAAGCGCCGAATTTCTGCACTAGCTGTGTAAGCGTAGAATGCCTAGTAACGTGGAGTACGCAGGCGCACAAGCCAAAATTCCCCACTAACTCGTGAAATACGCTTGGCGTAAGCGTGGAATTCCCTGCTTCCGCAAGCGCCGATTCTTTGCTTACAGTAAGCAGAGCCATGAAATTGGGCCCTGGTGCGTGGGTTGTGTTATATTGATAGGTCAGCGCCATTTTTCTCAATGGCCCAAAATGCTTCTTCTCGGTGCTTGTCACATGGTGTTGTACATGTACACCCTCTAGTTTTATTACTCTATGGTCGCACCACACTAAATAAGAACCCACATATCAACCAATGCTAAATATTCAAAAATACTCCAAAAATATTTGAAAGTCTCTCAGCCTCTTGAAATCTTATCAATATTTGCAGACAGCTAAACCTCCGTTTCAATTTCAATCATTGTTGGTCCTTTCACTAAGCTTAGCCCTTCAACTACATGTATTGAGCTACACGTGTGTGCCCCTCTAAAAATTAAAACAATCCCGAATAAGTCAACTGGCCAGACTCAAAAAAGAGCCCTACATCTGAGCAAAGGGTCCACTTTTTGAGGGCTAGTGTATACTACCCAAAATGCCCCCAAGTTGAAAGTCGAAAACCAAGGGGTAAAATATTGGCTCATCTCATCAACAGCCCTACCAGCCATGACCTTCAAATCTTTGATTTACAAAAAACAAATGGCGGGTTGACATTTTGTAGGCTTGGCACAACTTCAAGACAATACAAACAAGGTTTGCTCTTCACTTTCCTAGTGACTGGCCAGAAGGACCAGTTAGCTCATCATTTCACTAGTCTAATTCACTAGTCCATTACAATAACCCTCTTGCTGTCTGACCATTCAATACCATTCACTGTGGTTTTGAATGATAGATAAACTATGCCAGCCTGCAATATGATACCATGAGGGAATGCATGTACACAGTACACAGTTAGTTATGTGCACAGTTGGGCCACCGTACACAACCTTGGCAGTCTAATGGTTTTAAATGGTTGGTCAACTCACTGAAAAATGTTGCCAAGAGTCACTGAGAGTAGGAGGGTTACAAACGAAATGTAGATGATGCAAAACTAGCTAGCCTGACCACTTTAGAGTGAATTTTTACTGGTCCTTTGGCGTTTAAACTACATACCTGGGCCTGGAATTTTATCTCGGAGAGGGCAAGGCCATTTTCATTTTGTAAAGGGCACCTCCATTGGAAAATCTTTTTAAGTCTATGGGGAAGTTTTGAAGGGGCAACGAAGGCCAAGACCTCCATGGCCTCCATGTAATTCCAGGCCTGGTTAACTACCATCTGGCCAGCAGACCACTGTTAAGGGAGAAGGCTAACAAATCCCTGCGTTCTGCTGGCACTGAACACCGAACAGCCAAAGGGTGCAAACCCTAATTGGTTTTAAACTTGCCTCGGCCAAAACTTCATCGAAATCAAAATCTACTAATCAACAGCAAGGAAAATATTTTCCTCAACGCAGTTTGCTATAAAAGGATAGAAATCCTGGGATCCTGGGAACAGTTTTCTAATAGGGACCAGCTATTAAGTGGACTACCAAGACTGATAAGATCAGAACTTAATCAAATTCTGCCATCGAGCCTTGACATTTCCCGAGGAACTTTAAGTAACGAGAGGAGGGACTAAGAGGAAATAATCTAATAAGATGGTTTGACAAGATACGGCATGGAGTCTTAGTCAGTGCATGAAGCATTACGGTCAGGGTATGATAGCTTGCGTGTACAGTGGAGGGGCCACTAGAATGCAAATTATGAGACCAGTGACCACCACTAACACTGTGTATTTAGGTGTACCCATTAATTAATACTTTTATGTACATTGGCAAGAAACGATTTGGTCAAGAAATTTTGCACAGCAAAATATTTAGACTGACCATGCACGTTTTTATGCACACTGGACTCTGGCCAGCGGTCAAGTGAGTATTTGGACATAGAATGAATTACGTTAGTTTTAGATTGGCCATTCTTACACTTAGGCAGGGCTCAAATTTGGGGATAAAATCCACAAGATTGCAGAGCTTGTAGCTAAACATTTTCACTGGATTAGAAATTCATTAACAAGACCAGAATCAAAATGAGAAAAAAACTTTTTACATAGTTTAACAGGGCTGGAAATTCATCTTGGAGAGGGCAAGGCTATTTTCATTTTGTAAAGGGCACTTCCACTAGAAAATGTTTGAAGGGGCAAAAAGGCCAAGACAAGGGCAACAGAGGCCATGGCCTCCGTGGCCTCCATGTAATTCCAGGCCTTGTTTTTAAAACATTTAAACTGTTGTTTTTTTTACGTACCATGAGATAAAAATCCCATTTGCCTCATAGGTTCAGTATACTTCGATATTCGAAAGAATTGAAAGACATTTTATCAGACTCAAAGTAAATTTCTTTTTGAAGCAAAGTAAATAAAGAGTTAGTTAGTATTAAAAGGAACATTACAGAATTGGTTTTTGCTAACAAAACAGTTGCTGGCAGTGTAAGCACTTTATGTAATCCACCATATACATAAACTGACAAACCTGTAGAAGTTTGAGATCGATCGGCCATCTGGGTCACGAGAAAATAGTGAAAAACCAATTACACATTTGCATGAAATCATATAGATTCAACAAATGAATAAAACGCTCACTGAGCGATAAACTCCAATCGGAAAATTAGTTTATTCATTTCTCATCAAAATGGCATTTTAGACAGAAATATTTCAAGGGATGTTTTCTACTATCATCACCATTAGACCGTGTAAGTTTTATGTAAATCTGTGATCAAAAAGTATAGTTTACAAGTTTGTTTCTTACTTTCTTACCAATTCTGTAGTGTTCCTTTAAAGTTATTCAACTGAAGAACACACGACCACTGGACTTATCCGGTAAGTGGCCCGTCACTAAAATCACTGGCCTCGGGCCTGCAGTCCAGTGTTAGGCCTTGAATGATTCCAGGCCTAGAACGTCATCTTGTAAAAGGCACTTCCATAGGAAAATCTGAAAGTCCATGAGAAACTTTTGAAGGGGCACCAAGGCCAAGACGACGCCACTGAATCATCAAGTGTGAAACACTGCTTGTACTTTTTCAGTACTTCAACAAGTGGTGTTGATTTCAGCTAATGAATCATTGATGGACTGATTAGCATTGGACCAAACAGGAAACACCTAATTTACATAAATGTACTTAAGTGCATTAGGTGCCACAGTACCAGAGTTGGTAACTGGAGTCAGTGGCTTGGATGGACTCGAAGTCTTTTAAGACTTGACTGGGACTTCACTTAGTGATGAGTGGAAAATTTGCAATTTTGCAAACTGTGATTATGACCCAATATGTAAGCACAAATTTCACTACAGACTTATTAGGAGCATTACATTAGGCCCGGAATGTTATCTTTGAGAGGACAAGACCATTTTGATTTTGGAAAGGGCACTTCCATTGGAAAATCTTGAAGTCTTGGGGGCCTTATAGGAAACTTTTGAAGGGGCACCAAGGCCAAGGCCAGGGGCAACAGAGACCATGACCTTCATGGCCTCTGTGTAATTCCAGGCCTGTTTGTCTGCCTGGAAGAAGGGCATCTAAGCCTTCATGCCCTTTTTCTAGACACATGACAATACTTCAGGGTTCTCCCCATGAGATGTACGTACAGTGTACATCGTGTACTTGGCTAACTTTTAACAAAAACAATTAAAATTTATAATGCACTATTCCATCTAGATCATACGTAGCGCATAGAAATTTACACTATGGATGCTTTAATATGAAATAGTGATTAAGTTGACAGATTTTCTAATGACAGGAGAAAGATTGTTCCAAATCATTGGTCCAGCTACATATGTACACTGAGACTGAAAGCTTTTTGATCCAGAATTTTTGTTTGCTCAGGAAACATGTTCCAGGGAGTGATATCAAGTGTAGACCGAAGAAAACATGGCGATACCCGAGTGTAATGACAGTAAATTGGACAGATAATGTAGGAGTAGTTTGTGTCAGGCATTTGTAAACAAAAAGAGCAAATGAATCTGTTCTCTAATCGATAGCCCAGGCCGAGATTAAACAGAGGCCACGGAAACCATGGCCTCCAGTGCCCTTATCTTGGCTTTGGTACCCCTTCAAAAACTTCCCATTTATAGGAATTAAGATTTTGCAATGGAAGTGCCCTTTACAAATTGAAAAATGGCCTTGATGCTCTACATTTTTACAAAAAGTCACGGCAAAACTGCCTTGCCCCTTCAGAGCCGAAGTTTCAGGGCTGGCCTGGAATTAGACAGAGGCCTTATCTTGGCCTTGGTGCCCCTTCAAAAACTTCCATTTATAGGCATTAAGATTTTGCAATGGCAGTGCCCTTGCAAATGAAAAATGGCCTTGCCATCTCAAAGATGAAATTCCAGCTTGCTATGGTAGCCTATAAAGTGCCTAGGTGATGGGGTAATATATTTCTCTTTAAGGGTGTGAACTACCAAACGAGCTGCATTATTTTGTGATTGAACTCTGTCCAAACAAGACATTTATAACCAAATAAAAGAAGATTCTAAGGGTGTTTTTAGAATTTTTGTTTATGGATGTTTGACTTTCAAATATGCCTTGAGGAATCGGTACTAAAATGTTAACAAATTTACCTGCAAATACACAATTTAAGTGGACATTTTCTCGTGGCCAGACCTCTTGCACACACATGCGCTGCCCAAAAAACATTAACTAAAATGGCATTTCAGCGAGTAGCATTGTCAAGACCACCGTAGACCCGGCCAGAATGGCTTGTTTTTCCTGAATTAGACTCTTCTACATGTATGTAATTTTAATAACTTCAAATTGCCTCTCTCTCTGTTTACATTATGTTCATCTTTTTATCAGGTAGATGAGATTCGAGATTGAGAGTATAATAAAATTGAAAAAAATTTTAAATCCCACAGAAAGTCAGTGTGGGTCTGATACAGAATTTTTTGCCAATTGTGCTTACAAATCAAAACAATCCTCAAAGACAAAGACGTCTAGTGTCAATTATAGTATAGGAGAACTGTTGCTATACACGATTTATACCACAAACTACAGTACTCAGCAGCTGTAGCCAGCAGTCTCTCAGTCAAATAATGGATGGTCAAATGATCCGGCGAAAGGCTGTCCGCTTCGTCACAAATGACTATAGGTTGCGTGAGAACAGCGTGCAGCACATGCACATTCACAAAACTCATTGCAGGATTGATCAGTGAACAACGCGGCTGCGTTAAAAATTTGAGCGCTTGACGCGCCTGCAAGCCAAAACGCAATTTGCCATACAGAAGGTGTCTATTGGGAACTACAGTGTAACCAACATGCTAAATGATTTACAGTGGGACTCCCCCTACATGTACATTAAGAACAGACGCACCATCAGTCGTCTAACTATGGTTTACAAAATTGTAAATGGAATTGTGTCTGGATTCATCTTGGCCTTGATCTAGTCTATGGTGAGTGACTATGAGTATGATCTCATTAACACTTCTTCAAATTTTAATACAGTCTCCGGAATAGTCAGAAGAAAAATCTCTGTCACCTCCAGCTTAGATCAAACATTTAAAAGAAATGTTCATCAGCCACCAAATCAATCCCCAAATAGAACAGTCTCTCTGCGAAGGTGATTTACTCAAAACTCATCAGAAAATATCAAATCTGCAGTCAAGCACCAGATCACATGGAGCGCGATTTCATTCAGCCAGTCTCGCCAGCACATACTCCTAGAATTATGAGGTTCGATCCGCTATCGTCTCCATGAACCTTATAGAGCTACATACTTGTACAAAATCTTATACAAAACTTGTTGGTCACGTTTCTGCACCTGGAGAGTGGAGTTCTCTTTTGAAACCTGATCTCACCCAAATTAGGCTCTACGTGTTCCTTGTACTCTCATTGAACATTTCATGGGTCCAGAAAATCCACTCCGCAAATTTAAAATTGTTAAATTCTTACCGTAATCCAGATCCCATTCAAACAGTGTTGTAACAAATAATGCATGATTTGTGTACAAAACCAACCCACAGTTGCCAGGACCAGCGTTGCTGTGCGAGGAGTACCAGTTTTTTTTCCTACGACTGTTTGCTGCGGTTGAAAAAAAGTCTACCAAACAAACTGGTACACTGTGCGCAGCAACGCTGGTAGACTTGTTAGATTTTTGTCAAGCGCAGCAAACAGTCAAAGAAAAAAAAATGGTACTCCTCGTGCAGCTCTCAATGAGAGTACAAGGAACACGTAGAGCCTAATTTTGGCGAGATCCGGTTTCAAAAGAGAACTCCAGGTGCAGTAAACGTGAAGGGCAAAAAGTTTTGTATAGGATTTTGTACATGTTGCTCTATTATGAGGTTCATGGAGACGATAGCGGATCGAACCTCATAATTCTAAGTCAAGAGTAGTCAGCATATTACTATAGTAGCAGGCCCCTATTCATCATGGGGATGCTCTACTCCTAGAATTATGAGGTTCCATGAACCTCATAGAGGTCCATGTACAAACTACAATACAAAACTTTTTTTCATTTACGTTTCTGCACCTGGAGTTCTCATTTGAAATCAGATCTCGCCAAAATTAGGCTCTACGTGTTCCTTGGAATCTCATTGAGCGTTGCATGGGTCAAGAAAATCCACTCCGCAAATTTAAAATTGTTAAAAAGCAATAAATTCTTACCGTCATTCCCAGTCCTCTTCAAACAGTGTGAGTGTTATAACAAATATGGCGCTGGAGTCACATGATGTGTGTACAAAACCAACCTACAGTTGCCGGGACCAGCGTTGCTGCGCGCGGAGTACCAGTTTGTTCGGTAGACCTTTGCGAGCGCAGCAAGCGCCATATTTGTTATAACACTCACACTGTTTGAAGAGGACTGGGAATGACGGTAAGAATTTATTGCTTTTTTACAATTTTAAATTTGCGGAGTGGATTTTCTTGACCCATGCAACGCTCAATGAGATTCCAAGGAACACGTAGAGCCTAATTTTGGCGAGATCCGATTTCAAATGAGAACTCCAGGTGCAGAAACGTAAATGAAAAAAAGTTTTGTATTGTAGTTTGTACATGGACCTCTATGAGGTTCATGGAACCTCATAATTCTAGGAGTAGGGATGCTCAATCTGCATTTGCAGAAAAATTCCAATAGAAACAGAAACAGAAACAGAAACAGTCCCCAATGCTCGGTCCTTCCTTCCTCCACGACCACACCATGGAATTCAAGCAGTGGTCACGAACACAATTGAGTAATGTCAAGGCCGGTCATTGTACGTACACCATCATTACATTAGGCCTAACAACTATTCAACCATGATTCAACATTTAACATTACGAACAAAATAGTACACTCACCAATACTGCTTACTGGCTCAGTCACAAACAGTCTAACTAAGTAAAGCAAAAATACATTGCAAATCAAACGACAAATCTAATCGTTGAGAACTTACCGTTTTATCAGACCTCGATGTCAAAGGAACGTTTTGAGCTCAGCAACTAAACACAAAGACACTGTCTCCTTGCGAGAAAGCGCACTGACTGACAACGTGAAATCTGAACAAAATGAGAGACCCATTGCATTATCAACAACGTGAGTAAATAGCGCCCTCTATTGTTGCAAACTTTATGAAAACAAAATGGCCGCGCCCATCTGAAAAGTACTCGGCAGAAGGGCTAGGGCCTTGTTATTTTCGGATTAAATACACACCTCTCTGCATTTCATGATCTAAATTAACGTGATTTACACGAAAATATCAAAGATGTTCTCTGAACTGAATGATTATATTGGGTTTGGTCCAGGTAACCCACCGAAGGTATCTTTCTCAATCTCATTTCTGTTATTTTTTTTAAATACAGACAGATTCTTTTCTGCATTGAAATGATTGATTGTATTAATTGTTTTGTAGTTTGTACTGTCTGGTCTGTTTTCTTTCAATTAGTTTTTTTTAAACATTTGCGAGAGAGCCGTCTGCTTTTAATGTGACAGACATTTAAGGACATGTCCACACACTAGTTGCGATAATCGTAACCCTCCATCCTCCCGACGGTCGGAGACCGGAGGGTTACGAGTCATGCAGTGCAAAAAAGTGGCGAAATAAAAATTTCGACTATTTTGGTCAGACTAGTCACCAGATTTGCCCAATTTTTACCCCTTTCAAAAAACATGACACACATTCTAAGAACATGGATGTGATCATCAATGTGTCATGAATCCATTCGTATTACTCAAAACATCGATGAAAAATTATTTGAAGAAAAAACGAACAAAAACTTACCAGAAACTGACCGAAATGTCCATGGACCGCACTTCCCCTACATCAACCAATCAGCGTAAACCAAACCGTTGTGTAGGCGTGGCGATCGTCTCGTGTGCGACTGTGCGTGCACGCAGTTAATGTATTTAACGGATTTGCGCTATTTGCAGTTTGCGCTGATTAATTGCAGGAACAGCTTTCTAGAATGCGCGCTCAATCTGTAAATTTTTCCTCATAAATATCCTGTGATTGTGCAACTCAACAAAATGCGCTCAACAACGAGTTTGCTTACGCTGATTGGTCGAGATGTTGCTAGGTCACGAATCGCGAGGTTCGAAAACCGGACCTGAGATTGTCTACGCATCATGAAAATTTCGCTCACTCTCTGGTAAGTTTTTGTCTTTTTTTCTTTAAATATTTTCTCAATGATGTTTTGAGTAATACGAATGGATTCATGACACATTGATGATCACATCCATGTTTTTAGAATGTGTGTCATGTTTTTTTAAAGTGGTAAAAATTTGGTAAATCTGGTGACTAGTCTGACCAAAATAGTCGAAATTTTTATTTCGCCACTTTTTTGCACTGCATGACTCGTAACCCTCCGGTCTCCGACCGTCGGGAGGATGGAGGGTTACGATTATCGCAACTAGTCCACACACATGACACAAGTCACAAGTCTAGGGTCACACGCAAGAGACCCAGCTCTAGCAACTGGGGCACTGTACGGTGTACCATGCTGTACTCCTCTATTAGACTCTAGTCTCTTTTTCTCTGACTCTGACTTCGACTCGAGTCTGAAATCTTTACTTCAAATTCAATGGTCATCAACATTTTTAAAAAGAGGAGTACAGCCTCCAAGTTGATGGGTCAAGGGTTACACCGGTAGGGTCGATTGTGCCCATGGAATTGCCAACCATGCCAGAAACACTGGAACGAAGATAACAAAGTTCTTTTGCGTGCATTATGCAACACACATGACCTACATCATGTACAAACAAATGTAAACAGCTTTATGTTCCATTCGAAGGACAAAGAAGGACAATATAGTGGTGTCTTGCATATGGACACACATGTGTCAAAACTGGGACTCAAAGTCACACTCTGCTGAACATAAACACTAAAGCTTGAGCTCTGTGCGCTTGACAGCACGCCCTTTAACAAGAATGAAATAATCAAGCTTGTATTGCTCACTTCATGTACTGTCATTGCCATCAAAGTATCACAGTACCAACCAAAGAACCAGAATAATGTCAGTATCACTTGGTACATGTATTGTCAGTCATTTTGATTTGCTGCTGCTAATATTCAAACCTCACAGGTAGAGAAATCTTATTCACGTTTTGTCAGTTTTTTTTTTAAACTGCGATGATCTAACTGTAATCTTCCTATCCCTACAATCCCCTATATAGTACGAAAAGAAGAGTAAGGATTGATTGCAAATGTCATGTTTGGAACTTTCTTATCACACAGGGTCAACTGATGCTTATTACAGATTCCTTGACAGACGGAAGTTTCCTCATCCATCATTTTCTCTCTGTATTCCTAAAAGGTAACGTTGTAAATCTTAAATAGTAAGCCTAAGTTTTTAATGAAACCAAACTTTACTATATTTTCTTAGTTTTCCCCATTTGGGACTTTCCCTCCAACATATCTCCAACTGACAATTCTACATGATCTTCTCTACGCAGGTATCTTTAGGCCTACAGGTCACAGTGCTTGTTGCTTCTTAGGGTCCCTTGGTCTCATTACCAGAAAAATATAATAATCAAAATTCTGTGAGTTTTTGCTCCTGGTGTAATTCCAGCCCAAAATAAAAGTTGAGTTAACCAGCTCCAGGCCTGGCATTTCATTTTTGAAGGGAGAAGGCTGTTTTCATATTGAAAAGGTCACTATATAAAGATTTTCAATGTTTGTGATTTATTTTGGAGGGCACCAAGGTCAAAACCAAGGGCAAGAGGCATGCAGTTTTTTGCAGACTGTGGCATAACAAGACCACTAATGGCTCAGGTTGTTTTTGTCTTCTCTCACAGGTGGCCACAGGGTTTGTCTCTTAGCCTTAGCGCAGTCATTCAGCCATTATAGTGCTGTTGCACAGAAACTAGTAAGTAACTACCACCACCCCCTCCCCATGAAATCACCGTTGCACAACATCAGAGCTTAGCACAAGCTGCGCTGTTATGGGATCATAAAATACAAATATTGTTTGCATAGGATTAGGAGTGCATTGTCGAAGAATATAATCACGAGGTGAAATCTGGACTATTCCATTTCGCAAGGCGAAACCTCCTGAAATTGAAAAGCCAGATTTCACAGAGTAATTACATTCTGCGACAATGCACGAACAAAATGCATTCACTATTTGACATATATAACACACACATAGATCCTTGTAAAAAAAATAAAATAAATGGAAATTTGTCCACCCCCCACACATTCTTTTAAAAAACATTGTCCAACGCGCCATGACACAACCTTGATTCGCTAGGACAAACGGGGGGGAACGATTATCATGGAAACGACGCTGCAAAGCTTCGCTGTGAAGCTGTCCCATGTGTCCTATATTTATCAGTTATAGGACTCCTATATTAAATTTTGGTGCTCACACGTCACGGCAGTAAGTATATGGCAAAACAAAGTATGACACGTGACGCCTGGTCCAATCAATAACAAGGGTCTATAAGTACTGTGTAAAATACCAAATATTTATAAATGTATTTTTCTAGAATCACCTAGATCACTTTGACATTCTTGTACTACTTTCATATTTGGCTAATTCAGGGTGTGAATCTCGGTACTGCAAGACGGAATGAGCAGCTTACATTAGTCAATGGTTTAGATTTCTCACTGCAGCTGATGCATGATGGCATGGAGGAAAGCCATCATGATGAACGGATGATATTACAATGTCTAAAGTAAGCATACATTAACCCTCCAGCGAGATGATCAACCATTTGAAACCATTAAAATGCATGGGCTGTGTAGGGTGGCACCACTGTGCACAGAACTGTCTATGTACTGTGTAGATGCATCACCAGATGATATCATATTGCAGGCTAACATAGTTTTTTTTGTGGTCACATCCACATTGGATGATACTGAGTTGTAAGACAGTGGGAGGGCTGACTGTGTACAATGTGGATGCATTCACCACATGATATTGTTGCAGTCTCATAGTTTATCTACTATTCAAAACAATAGTGGATGATATTGAATGGTCAGAGAGTAGGGAGTAGGAGGGTTAACTGTGTACTGTGTAGATGCATTCACCACATATATATCATAGTGCAGGCTGGCGTAGTTGATCTACTATTCAAAACATCACAGTGGATGATATTGAACGGTCGGACAGTACAGGGTTGACTGTAATGCACTCACCATTTTCTCCAAATTTTCTACAAAGCTCTGAGGTGAAAACAACACTCCTTTGTACTTCTTTTTTAGTGGTTAAAACCACTTGATATCCCATCTACAATGCAAATCAAGTAAAATATTTTGCTGAAGCCTTTCTTTTGCTGAATCAACCAAATCACTGCAATTTGAAGTGGATGAATTTAGTCCAAGACCAGGTTGCTTAAAGGAACATTACAGAATTGGTTTTTGCTAACAAAACAGTTGCTGGCAGTGTAAGCACTTTATGTAATCCACCATATACATAAACTGACAAACCTGTAGAAGTTTGAGATCGATCGGCCATCTGGGTCACGAGAAAATAGTGAAAACGATTACACATTTTGCATGAAATCATATAGATTCAACAATTGAATAAAACGCTCACTGAGCGATAAACTCCAATCAGAAAATTAGTTTGTTCATTTCTCATCAAATATGGCATTTCAGACAGAAATATTTCAAGGGATGTTTTCTACTATCATCATCATTAGACCGTGTAAGTTTTATGTAAATCTGTGATCAAAAAGTATATTTTACAAGTTTTTTTCTTACCAATTCTGTAATGTTCCTTTAAACACCTAAAGTAGCAATTTTTCGACCCTACCTTTAACCATAAAAAGTAGCTAAGCAACAAAATTGTGCTTACCAGAAAAAGGTAACAGCCAAAAAGTGATGCCACATTTACCATATGTGACTGGTATCCTGCTTAATTTTGCTGAGCAGAAAATTCTTTAAAGCACAATTTGCTGTTTAAGAACTCGATGAAATTGGGCCCGGAGCTTGGGCATGCTGTATTAATTTCATATACTGCTCTTCATTGCACAGGGATGAGAAAGTTTCAGTCAGACCTTTGTACAACATCATCAAGGAGTCGTCCGCCCAAGACCATCAAGAGAACAGTGGTAGCAATTTGATTTTAATTGATGACTTGAGTGTGCTCATCTCATTGGGAGTGACTGTTCAGCAAGTAATGCAGTTTATTCACTACTGTCAGACCTCTCAGGTTAGTGGAAATTTATCAAGACGCTGATAACCACAGCTGAACACAAAGATATAATCTAGACCAATGATGAAACTGAAAGGGAGAGTGTCATCCAAAGTATCCTGCTTGGGATATACCTATACCTTGATTGGAATGCTCTTATCCCAATGATATTTATGGCGTGTCGTGGCCGAGCGGATAAGAGCACCGGACTCAAGCTCTGGTGTTTTTGTTCAGCAGAGTGTGGGTTCGAGTCCCGGTCGTGAAACTTGTGTCCTTAAGCAAGACGCTTAACAGGGTGATGGATATGAGCGCTATGATAGTATTAGGTTTGGGTAAGTTTGTCTGTATATACCCAAACCGAACAGTTCACTCCTATAGTGTCCACCATATTATCTCAAAAAGGCTAATTACCCAAAATGGTTAAAAAGTTGGTTAATGACCTAATTTCAAGCAGTTAATACCCCTTTCACCAAGCCAGTGCAAGAGGTCATATCTTGGTTACACAAAGCACTTGGAGTGAGATACGACTGTGTGCAGGATACGACCTTTTGACCTTTTGGACCAAAGGGAGTCAATAGATGGATTGCAATATGCGTCATTGACCGCCATCGTTGATGTAAAACATTGGAAAAGTGTATGCGTGTACGCACTACGCACGACTCTCAGCCAATGATACATGTAGCTCTTCACGCGTGCACAATTCATCAAAGATGGCGGCCGATGACGAATACTGCAATCCATCTATACAGAACCTATGCACTGAGTGACATGTTTTTTCTTCTTCCTCCCCAGCCTGATGCAACCGTAGTGTGTTTAGTTCACTCTGATGCCGATGTAGATGATGACATCAATATGTCTTTAATCACACGTCTGAGGCATCAGTGTCATTGTTTTCTTCAAGTACAAGGATTAGGAAGTGGTTTCTCAAAGGACATTCATGGACAGGTAATACACACAATGGGAGACTTTTGAACCCCAGGTGGCAGCAGACTTACCAGGTAAATTTCCATTGTTTACGTAGCTCTGAGCGTGCACATATTTCCGAGAACAATGGATTTACCTGGTTAGTCTGCTGCCACCTAGCGTCAACAAAAGTCTCCTATTGGCGAGCAGAGTCACATGACTCGTAGTGGGTCTACGATGCAAACAAACCGAGCAAGCGATGCGCAGTGTGCCTGGAAGAGCATGACTGCTTCCGGGCATTTCTGCCATAGTAGAAAGCAGCAATACCTTTTTGCGTACACTGCGCGTTGCTTGCTTGGTTTGTTCTACATTGTATACCCGCTATGAATCCCTTGACTCTGGTCGTCGATTGTGTTTATTCAGAACATCATCCGTAGAATGCCAAGGGGAAAGAGGTGCGGGGGATGGTTGTGACTTTCGCTTTTTATGATTTACCTTCTTAGTCTTGGTTCAAGAAGACCCTCTTGTTGTTTATGTTCATAATCACCGCAGTCATACTGCACGCTACCATCCACCACAACTTTCACCAATAGAGGGCGCTGTCTCAAGACAAACCGCTATCACTCTTGAACGGCTATGATCAAATTTTGTACGCCCTCTGTATGTAGAATTGAGCCATTGGGTTATTTTGGTAAATAGGACAAGGAGGGTCAAAGAGACTACTTTATTGTTTGTGCCAAACTCAAAATCACAGATATAGAACGTGTACATCTACGGGTGTCTCAAAGCGCTTATTAATATTCATTTATGTCAGAGGTTATCAACACGCATATGATATTGTCATTTCAGTGATCAGGGCCAAATTTCATAGAGCTGCTTAAACACAAAAAATGTTTAAACAAGTTTTCGCTAAGCAAAAATGAACAGCAAACCAGTCACAGACGGTACATGTGGAATGGTATTTTGGCTGGTTACCTTATTCCTGTAAGTATAAATGTTTTGCGCTTAGCTACTTTTTGTGCGTAAGCAGCTCTATGAATCTGGGCCCTAGTGTTTCTGATCAGCAGAGTGTGGGTACGAGTCCTTAAGTCCTTAAGCTAGACACTTAAACCGTCTTTGCTTCGTCCTTTGGATGGGACATAAAGCTGCTGGTCCAGTGCATTGTGTAATGCATGTAAAAAAAAAAACAGTTACACTTATCGCTAAGAGAAGGGGTTCGCCCAGAGTTTCTGGCAGTGGCTGCTGAGTGCGTCGCATCGCCTTGTAAACCCTTATAAGGTGCTTCATAAATAGGTCTCATAATTCAAAAACTTTTAAAAACCTGTACTTCCAAAAATAATGATAAGCACTTTGATACGCCTGTAGATAAATAAAGCCCTATGTAAACTTGTTATTATTATTTTTATTATTATGTATATTTTTTTTTCTAAATAGTGGAGAACAGATCTACTCTCCACTAGGCAACCTGCTTTGCATACACACCTCCCCCCTCAAGTTGAAATGCAAGTCGGCAAGTAGGCTTCCATGAACCCTTTCAAAGAAAATGCCTTTGCTATGTCCCTCGAAAACAAAAACACACCAGGAAAATGTAACTTAGACCTTTTGCAACAGATCACAAACATTGCCATTTATTTCAATGAACTCATAAGAAAAGCACACCACGTTGATGTATGAAGTGAACGTTCACAAGTTGTTGTCTTTGTTTAATTTCAGTTGACGATCATCAAGAGGGATCCAGACGGTACCAGACCGAACCGGAACCAACCGGATAGGACTCTGCAGTACAAAGTACTGGACAAGTCTGTGACATTTTTCGCTGTTGGGACATCATCAGCTGTGTTATGAGAACAAGACACTTTGAGAAACTTGGAATTGTTGGCATCAGTGATAAGGGCCGGATGTCTGCAAACTTCTCATCGTGACTGCATGATATAATAAAAGTGTTCTTTATCGAGGAAGGGAGTCCCAGAAGGGGAGGAGCACTAGGGATTGAACTTTCCAAGAATGCCATTATAACGAGCACCCCCAGAAAGTTCCTCTCGATTCCCTTCATATTTAAAACCTGGTCGCCCATCTGATCTGGGCATTAACATAAACTGTTATCCATGCATTTGTGACGAGTCTTCATCTGCTCTCGGTGACCAGAATTACAGCTGAACAATTTTCAAATTCATCTCCAAAGCCCAGTCACTTGATTCCATCTGTACAGTCCTACACAATGTGCACTGGCTATGACATGGAAAGTTACACATGTATCAACCGACTCCAGAGATAACCGAAATCACAACTCCAGGAAAAACGCCAAGAACTCTCCAAGACTCTTCTTTTAAACCTGGGTCCAATTTCATAGAGCTGCTTAAGCAGACAATATGAGAGTTGCAGACAATAGTGCTTTTACCGATCTTCTGCTAAGCATAAACATGCAGAAAACTGGTTGCAAAGTGTACATTTATTATGACATGATGATTTAGCTGACCAGTAAACTTTTTCTGGTAAGCTCATTTGTTTTTGTGCTTAAGCAGATGAAATTGGGCCCTTATGTCTGGAGAAATGATCTCTTTATTGTTAAATCTTTGATATTTTTGAAGTTTTAACAATCAATGCATACATGTACATGTATACACAGACCATTTCTGAGAATACATCCATGATTATCATCCCGAAACAAAGCTTAGCTTGAGCTCACAAGGTCTTCACACTACACAACCACCAGTCAACACTTCAACCACTCTTAGTTAATCAAACTATGAAACATCCTGTAGTTGCCATCTTAATTGGATGGTGCCATGAAACTGTTGTCAGCAGTGCATTTGTACACAAATGTTGTTTACTCTGCCAAAAATGTGGTCAAAAAATCTCTAAAATTCCAAGTTTCCTTCTGAGACAGAGTCAAATAGCATTGCAAAGGTCAACTTCCCCGGATTGAATCTTTGACCTGAAAAAATGCCAGTAATGACAGCCCTCCACGAACTCCCATAAGAATTGTACAACCAGGTTTCAGCATTGAGTGTGAATTGAACATAGGTTGGCGCTGGGGGTTAACTCCCCTCCCCAGGAGTTTCCTGGGGTTTCCTGTGAATCGGCTCTGTAGTGTGGAAAAGGGCTTTATTAAAATCCACCGGTGTTACAGTCAACTCTCATTACAAAGAGCACTATTATAAAGAGGGTGAGCTCATTAGAGCATTCATTCTGAAGTCCCAAGTCTCATTTTTCTACTTTGTGTTTCTTTGCTTTGCTGTCTTCTTATAATAACTTTCTTTATATATTCGGTTTGCGGTAACACCATGTGTATAAATATCTACTTGGCTGTGTAGATTTTGTTCTTTAAAGAACGTATCTTGCTTTTTATTCTACTACCGCGGAGTAGATTTTTCGGAATTTGGGAGACTTCTCAGTTCTGGAAAGAACTGTCCTGATTATTAACTTCTACCTGGGTGGGAGGTAGGAAATCGGCCTGGACTACTACTTTGGCTTTGTGGATCGGGGGGACTTCTCGTAATTAACTGCACTGCCGCGGAGTGAGTTCTTTTTGGTTTCAACGTTTTTACTAGCTTGCTCTAGCAATCGTCAGGAGCAATGCCTCAAAAACCATATAATAACTTTCCTGTTATAAAGAGGTAATTTTGGCCAGTCCCAGCAACCTTGTTATAACGAGAGTCGACTGTACTTCAGAAGTGAAAGGGAACCTATAATAAACTATAAGATTGTTTGTTATTGTTTCTTAAGCCATTTTAATGCATTGTATAAACACGTAACAATTACAGTGGGTGAGACAGGCAACTTAAAATAAGTGGGATTTGAGAATGTGTTAGGAAATCTAACTAACCTGTCAAGGACATGTAGAGAGTCTGCATATCATCTGAAGATCCCGATCCCGATGGTTTGCAGACAGGGCATCACCCTCTGAAGAGCAGAAGAGACTAGTATTTTCACAATCTCTTCAAGATCTGTATAAAAGAGCACAGTCATAAAATGCCTGCAAAATATTGTTTTAAAAACCAGTCGCGTTGAATCTTAAACTAATTAAAATTTAGTTTCCTTCCTTTATGGTATCAATGAAATGAATCTCTGAAAACCCAATCGAGAAGCAAACGGTAAGTTCTTAACAAAACATTATTTTGAACAAAGATATCAACAGAATAGGGCAACCACCAACATAGGGCTAGATTACTCAGTTGGAAGAGTGCTGGCACGTAAACCTGGAGGTCTCAGGTTCAAGTTTCGTTCTAGTAATTTGTTCTTTGTTTATCCCCCAAATAAATAAATGTATACCTTTTTGTGTAAATGTATTATATATTTCTTAAACTACTACAACATGACACCCTTTATTAATGATAAGAAGAATTAATGAAGAAAATACAAGAATTTATCAATTTAATCAATAAGCATTGTGCTTTATTTTTCAAGTTGTCATAAAATGCCAGCAAAATGTTTCGTTTTTAGGAAGAGAGTAGCCTTGAGTCTTGACATAATAATTTGAGAGTTTTAATAAAAGTATTAACAAAGCTCTGAAAACCCAATAAAGAGTTATATCTTTTATTACGAGGACTTGTGGCAAGTTTAGGTAGACGTTCCGTTCGGCTGACCGCAAACAATAAGCAAGGGAAAGTACAGGATGACGATCCGAAAACAGCCGCGCTTCGGTTCCGCTTGAGCGCATCACAAAAGCCCCACACCCTGTTCGCCATTCCATAGGCCATTCCCAGCCCCAAAAATATGCACCCACTAGTAGGCAGCCATAAACAGCACCGCCGTATAAACAAGAGTTCAAGAAAATTAGATCTCGGTGTTTTGACTTTTCTCAGACGTCGATTCGCATCTTGAATTGAATCTGTGACGACACTATGACTTCAAGACGAGGATGGCTGTGTCCCATTGCCGGGATCGTCTTGTTGCTCTGCGTCATTCCGGACGTCAAAGGAGTGTTGAGTAAGTTGGGAGAGAACATAGCAATGCATTCTAGTTAGAACTTAGGTTACATTACTTTAATTACACCCCAATGTTGTTACCTTATCATACAAAGAAGTTGGGGTTTATCATTTTGCAATTTTCTATCAAACTGAGGTTCGTGGTTATTAGTAGGATCACAATGTCGGCCTCAACGCGAAAAGTGACTTTTCAAACAACTTCCTATAATTATTTTGCTTCGGGTAAAATTTTGATTATTGTTAAATTGCAACTTAATAATGTATTTTGACTTTAGTGTTACCTTATCTGTTTATTTCGATTTATATTTTAATAGTCCTATCCTGTACTAAATCTTTGTTCACAAACCGCTTAAACATTAAGAGAATTGTTACCTCTCTAATGTCATCTCTTATTACTGCAAACTAAAACATTGTCCAATTAAGTTACACTAACCGATTTTTGCCGAAATATTTTTTTAAATAGTTTAAATAAAGCTTTTAACTTTCTCAGTTTACAAAAATAGCCTTTTAAAATTTAAAATTTAAACATAAATCTTATCGAAAAAACTATCGGTCGCGACTCAAAAGTGGGTCGCGAAAAAAAGTAAGTCGGTCGCTTAACTTTGGTCAGAAGCACTACAACTTATCAGTTCGGTGCAATTCCTCATAAATATCATCAAATACAAACTTCTACAATATTATTCTGTTAAAAGGAGCCTGTTTTTATAACAACTACCTTTCAATATGGGGTGCGATCCGCGGGTCAGTCGCGGTCGAGTTCCTGAGATCTTTAATATGGTCACCGGCCTAAAAAGTATGTGCAGACATCTGGTTTAAAGGCACTGGACACTATTGTGGTAATTACTCAAAACAATTGTTAGCGTAAAAACTTACTTGGTAACGAGCAATGGAGAGCTGTTGATAGTATAAAACATTGTGAGAAACGGCTCCCTCTGAAGTAACGTAGTTTTTGAGAAAGAATTTCTCAGTAAAATATTTGAATTGATTTTGAGACCTCACGCGTGAGGTCTCAAAATCAAGCATCTGAAAGCACACAACTTCATGTGACAAGGGTGTTTTTTCTTCCATATGATTATCTCGCAACTTCGACGACCAATTGAGTTCAAATTTTCACAGGTTTGTTATTTTGTGCATATGTTGAGATACACCAACTGAGAATACTGGTCTTTGACAATTACCAAAGGTGTCCAGTGTCTTTAATTAAAATGTAATATTTCCAATGTAGGAATATTACATTGGTTTACCCTTTGGACCCATTTGTGGTACACTCTGTACTTTCTGAGTCTAGATGGGGCAAATGTCGATGTTTGTAGTTTAGAGAGGATCTCGGCGGTAAAAATTAAAAATAATGAACAAATTAAAGAGCAGGAGCGCGAAGGATATTTTTCTGTACAGGGGTTGGGATGCGTCATGGGTTCGAATCCCACTGAGCATATGCAGATTTGTCTCTCACTGGACTCGGTAAAATTCTGCGGTAAAAGTAAAACCAAATAGGGTCTAATAATAATGACATCCAAAGGTATTATACATGATTGGTAGAGCTGACAAAATAGTCGCAGACAGGGGGTGAGTGTTCATGTTTTGTGTGGATCAACCTTTCAGGCCTGCATAATCGAAGAAAAAAACTGTGACCATTCGGGCTTAATCCGTTGTGTGGGTCGGGATAAAATAGTTTTTTTTTAAACATGCCAAATTTTCAACATTGTAAACACATCGTTCTTAATTTAAGTTGTAACAACCGAAATCGGCATTTCTGATCTAGTTTTCAGCTATAGGCCTTACAGTTTTCTCGAATATTACTTATAGTCCGACGGAAATATTTCACAAGCAAAAATGGTTCCCAACTTCATAATTAATAGTAAGCTTTCAGACTAAAATTAAACAATGATGTCTTTTTGTTTTCCCCTTACCAATCTTGTATAACAGGGCTACCTTGAATAATATTATTTGGGGTTTTTCTTTGTTCAACCCAAAACTATTTAAAATCTACCCAGTCAACCTCCCTTCTGGTTTATGGAAGGTACAAGATTGGTAATCACTCAAAAAATGTATGGCAATCAAAACTTAGGCTACTTGGTTAGAAGTACAGCAACTTTCGATAGTATTAAGCATTTTGAGAAATATTTCAATTCAAAATAATGTGGATATGGAAAAAGATGTCAGTTTTTATCCCCAAAAATATGAATCCGAGAAACGTTTCTGTCAGAAAAGTTTCTCGGATTGTGTATTCCTAAGACTAAGAGGGATTATTCTTCATTGGACATAAAACCGCTCCAGATTTTGAGCGATATCTCAAAAACGCGACCACCTTTTGAAATGAAATTTTCACAGGTTGGTTTTATTGTATATATCTACATTTATATAAAATTAAAACAATGGAACGGTTCAAAAAACAAAAGGTATACTTTGCCTTTAATATTGTTGACAACAATGGTATACTGGGAAAATAGATTTTGTATTTCGTGCTGCGTAGTTATCTACAAACGTTTACGCCTATTTTATGTCATATCCTATACACCCTTCCATGGCCCCATTTGTAGTTATTGTTATTCAAATGTTTAATTATGTATGGATACGTGAACTTGAAGAAGAAAACAATTTCTAAAAAATTGCTTGTGTTCTCTGGCCCGTGAAAACACCCCAAACGTAGCATGCGGTGTTGTTTAATACTTTCGAATGACTCACTTCAGGGCTGTACGGATCGTTCTGGTTTGTTGGCCTTATTGAATTATTTATGTGCTGCAAAATCAAGCGGTCTGTTCGGAAATAGTGAGTGTTTTTTTTGTGCAGTCTCTTTAATATCTGAATCATCTCAGAAAAAAGTCTAACCGTTTAAAAGGAACAAGAGAGAAGGATGCCACGCCTGTATCGAAATAAAAAATAAACAGCTATTTTTTTTCAAGGAGGGTGATATGGATGGTGGTTTTTGGTTGGGTGTTTTTATTTACTTGTTTGCTTTTATTCAAGCACTTTGTTATTTCGGCCCAATACATTTTCTCCACAGTATTATATGCCGAAGGGACTTGTGGACAAAAACGATTTTTTTTTAAATGTAGCTCTCATTTGGGGTCACTTTCAAGTTTTGGACAAGTTTGCTTGTCGATTCACACAATTCGACATGAACTATTGAGGGCGCTATAATGCTGAATCTTTGTGATTTTGACGACTGTAAACAAAGCTTGTGTCACCGAGCACATGGGTAGGAACATTGGATGTACCGATCAAGTGGCTTGATCTCAAGTTAAACACACTAAATTGAATCAGACCAAGCACATCGGGTGAGTTTATGGAGTTACTGCAGAATACCCCACAACTTGTTTCCCCTCAGCCCTGCTGTAATTGTAAATAGTGCCATACAATTCATGAACTACAGAGTAGTACAAACAAGTGTTATTGGTGACTCAAATAATTACTTGTCAGTAAAAGTACTACCCCATGAATAGGGCCAATCCACAAGGAATGATACGGAGTGGATTGGCCCTATTCATGGGGCTATACTACTACTAGTCTTGTAGTACTACTACTCTAGTACTAAAAGTAATAGTGGTCTGGTGTAGGACCAGTGTTATACTGTTAGTGTTAGTAACACAGTTACTACTCAACAACAGCGTTAGTGTTACCAACTTTTTTAAGAAAACAAAAATAGCTGTTGCAAACTGCTTACCAACCAAAAGGACCTATGAATAATGATATAAATGCAAAAAATAGTTAATAAATAATAGTCTGAATTTCGACCCTATAGTTAGCATAATTAATTGACATCCATCTCGCGATTACAAAGTAACAATGAAAAGGCTGGCACAGAACTATATAGACAATGATTTATCACAGCAAAATTTCTCAGTCCCCCCCCCCCAAAAAAAAACCCTGTTCACTGCGCATGTTCACAGTGCCGGGCTATATAATTGTTGACTTCAAAAATTGCCGGTACCGGCAAAATATCCACTGCCATTAATTTAATAAAAAACTATATTCTTACAGCCATTCAAAATTGTGTCATGAATGTTACAACAACACGCTCTAACCTGGTATACTGGCCATCACCGACTGTAACAACAGATGAACCTCATGGGTTCACACTCACACGGGATCACCTACCCGGCCGATACTACTACCAGGATACTACTGTGACTTACACAGCGACCGATGGCAACGAAACAGACACGTGTATGTTTGACATCATAGTTGAAGGTAATGTAACAAATCTCTTTTCTTTCTTTAGTGAACTGTTTTGTTAGCCATGCTCTTTTTTTTTTGTTGGTGCAACATTTTTCATACGAGTGTGATTTCATTTTCACTACCTTATGGGGACCGAGAACAAAACAGAAAAGGGATAACAAAGGGTCTCCATAGGGACATTCTAAAGACTGGGTTGCTCCACAAGGAATTTTGTGTACAAAGTCTATGGGAGGTTCTTAAAGGCACATTACAGAATTGGTAATTGTAAAATATACTTTTGATCACAGATTTACATAAAACTTACACGGTCTAATGATGATGATAGTAGAAAACATCCCTAGAAATATTTCTGGCTGAAATGCCATATTTGATGAGAAATAAATCAAACTAATTTCCGATTGGAGTTTATCGCTCATGAGCGTTTTATTCATGCATTGTATAACACATGCAAATTTGTAATCGGTTTTGCACTATTTTCTCGTGACCCAGATGGCCGATCGATCTCAAACTTCTACAGGTTTGTCAGTTTATGTGTAAGGTGGATTGCATAAAGTGCTTACACTGCCAGCAACTGTTTTGTTAGCAAAAACCAATTCTGTAGGGACAAAGGAAAGAACAAAAGATGTCTCCACAGGGATGCAAAAAATAGAATGTGTGTATCTGCTACACGCCCAAAGTTTCTGCTACTCCCAGCTCCAAAGCTGGCATGTGTGTGTGTGGGTAGACTAGGTATACATGCACATTCAAACCGGGGACCTATAACAAAAGAGGACATTAGGGTCCCCGATTGGGGAAAGGTCCTCAGTTGGAAAGTTTGTAAAAAAACAAAACAATGAGAGCTGTACAAACAAAAGAGGGACAATAGGAGGTCCCCGATTGCAGGTGTTTACTAAAATCACCCGTTCTCCATCATTCAAAAGCATTTCTTAATATCACAGAAACTTTAAATTCTGAGAAGACCATTGTCTTTGATGGACAAATGTGAAAGCCCAGTCCAGTTGTTAAACCTTCCTTGCACAAATGTTTTGTTTAATTTTGTTGGACCGGGTACTGCACTAGTAAACTGATTATGCTTTACATGGGATCAGGCATAGGCCTATATTACTACCATAATCAGAGTCCAACAATTTGGGTGTTGAGTGACATAGGTGTTGGATTGTGTTAGAGTGAGGAAGGATCCTACTAAATCACTTGAGGAATCAGGCATATCACCATAATCCATCAGTCCAACAGTTTGGGTGCTGAGTTACTGTATGGTGTTGGGTTTTGAATGAAAAACGGATCAAAGTAAATCACTTAAGTACAGAAAGTACCTGTAGGTGAAGTTACTGACTACATGTAAGCCATTTGTGTTTTGCCATGAATTGGAGCAAACTTTAAAAAGAAATTTTTATGATAGCAGTTTTAACCCTCTTGCTGTCTGACCATTCAATACCATTCACTGTGGTTTTGAATGATAGATAAACTATGCCAGCCTGCAATATGATACCATGAGGGAATGCATGTACACAGTACACACAATTAGTTCTGTGCACAGTTGTGCCACCGTACACAACCTTGGCAGTCTCAATTGGTTGGTCATCAACTCACTGGAAAATGTTGCCAAGAGTCACTGAGAGTAGGAGGGTTAAAAAAGAATGAAAATAAATTTTAAAAATTATTTTATGTATAATAATAACTAGTTCTTTTAAAGTGCATTTTACAATAATGTATCGATGCACTTTACATTTCATGTATTATGAAAGACCTTTTTTACCCCTCAACTATTTAAATTTTTGTAGTGGTTTTCTGGAGGAGTTATACTGGTGGTAATAATAATAATAATAATGTGACGTTCTATTAGAGCGCTGGGAGAACTCTCAATGTGCTTTACATCCATTATTACCCCTGGTCACTGGGCCAATCATTTCTTTCCTTAAACCATCTCAGCTCCCTGGGAAGTATACAGCCGGTGCTGCCGTAGTGCACCAAGCTAAATCAATCACAAGAACCATCTCTGCCCTCACATGTACCCATTTACCCCTGGGTGAAGAGAAGCAATTGAAGTAAAGTGTCTTGCTCAAGGACACAAGTGTCATGGCGGGGATTCGAACCCACACCCTGATGACTCAGCCACCAGAACTTGAGTCCGATGTTCTAACCGCTCATATATTACAACAATCGTCAAGCTTTTCGAAAAGAAAACAAAGAGATGAAAGTTGCTAAGTGCTAATACTCTGTTTTTAACCTATACGTGTATTTCTTATTCTTACTTATAGATAATGGTTCACCAGTCATCAATTCCTGTCCCAGTGACACCTCAAATACCCCCGTCTTTGGCCAGACTAGAGTTTCCGTCACTTGGTCACCTCCTGTTCTAGCCAGCTCAACGGGTGTCACAATTAGCTCCAACAAGAACTCGGGAGACCTGTTTGATATTGGTCGCAATATCGTGAAATACACGTTCAAAAATGATGTTGCATCGTCATTTTGCACATTTGATGTGTTTGTGAATGGTAGGTTAAGACAAAGTACATCCCATGTTAACAAAAAAGCATGGATTTCCTGTAGGCACAAAACATACACTGCTTAAACATTGGTAATTATCAAATACCAGTATCCACACTTTGTGTAACCCAACATATCCATGAAATAACAAACCTGTGAAATTTTAAGCTCAATCAGTCATCAGAGTCACAAGAAAACATTAAAGACCCCTTTATGTGTTTCCACTGTTTTCAAACATCGGATTTTATCACCGTGTGATCAAAACTGATTGTTTTACTAATTTCTCGAAAACTATAAAGCATTTCAAGCAAAAGCTATTTAAAGGGAAGTTTTCCACCATGACCATCTTTATACCATGTAAGTTATGTGCAAATCTGTGAACATTTATATTTTCAGTCTTACCAATGTTGTACACCCTTTAAGGGATTTTAAAAAAATAATAATAATACTTAACAAAAGTTGGCAGTCAATGATTCTTATCAGGGCCCAATTTCATAGAGCTGCTAAGCACAACAATTTGCTTAGCATGAAATTTCTTCCTCGATAAAAACAGGGTTACCAACCAAATTTCTATGTGTTGCATTAATTGCTTGTTACTGGTATTCAGCTGTTGTTTGCTTATCCTGAAAATCACGTGGAAATTTGTTTGGTAATCCTGTTTTTATCAATGAAGAACTTTCATGCTAAGCAAATTGTTGTGCTTAGCAGCTCTATGAAATTGGGCCCAGTTGTTAGATATAAAGAAAGGATTCAAACTTCTACATTACTCTTTGTTTTACAATTTGGCAGTTTTGGCTTTTCAAAAATCCTGATAATGAATACAAAACTTCACGCTTGAGTAACTTAATATCAGTCTTGCCTGCCAGGATTTGTCCTGAAATGTACGGATATTTGGTATCCACATATAGTGTGTGCACAGCAGACACACATATGACAACAGACTGCAAGTCTTGCGCGTATTTTCAATGGGGGACTTTTGGGACGCTAGGTGGCAGCAGACTTCCCGGGTAGATCCATTGTTCTCAGCAATGTGCGCATGCTTAAAACTAACTAAACAATGGGAATTTACCTGGTTGGCCTGCTGCCATCTAACGTTCAAAAGTCTCCCTTTGGTCCCAACCAATTGAGTTTTTACACTTGCGCGATTCTGTTTCTTTAAATACTTTAGTTTGGTAATTGGAGCCTACTGATTGTGTTAATCCTATATAAATGTAGTATATACAATGACAGTTGTATCTAAAGATTTGGTTCCACTTTTCAAAATATAATCACATGTATACATTTAAACACGTTTCATGTTGGCACACTGTTAAATCTATCCCTGCCTAGCCTGTCACCTCTGTGATCCCAGTTTGAATCACAGACCGGAGCCTTGCATAATAATGACTAGTTCTTATATAGCGCATTTCACAATAACGTATCAATGCGCTTTACATTAGTGCCCTGGTCATTGGGCCAATAGCATTCCCGTAATCTTTCTCAGCTCCCTGGGGAGTATACAGCCCCGTGCTGCCGTGGTGCACCGAAGGCTTTTTCATACACAATATCAACCTCTACCCTCGCAGGTACCCATTTATACCCCTGGGTGGAGAGGAGCAATTATAGTAAAGCATCTTGCTCAAGGACACAACTGTCACGACCGGGATTCGAACCCACACCCCGATGACTCGACCACCAGAACTTGAATCCGATGCTCTAAACCACCTCATTTGGATGAGGTTTTCAGTCCCTACACGATTGTTTTCCTTATTTTGGGGTTCTCCGCCCCCCATCTAATGCTGACATTTCTTCATCGTCATCTCTACACAGGTACCTTCAAGCCTGCACACACATGTTTGTTGACCTGGTAAATCAAGGACTTCTTCTTGTTCTCCCGTTGTTTGGAAGAACACTATTAGTGCAATTTTAGAAGAGCTCTACTTCACTACACTTTACAACAACAAAAACCCACAGTGGTTTCCTTGAGAAATAATAATAATTTCATGGCAAATTACATACAAACATTTAAAATCTGTTCTTCTTTATGTTTAACACACTACAGAGCCAGCAGCTACGACTCTTCCGACCATCACATGCCCGGCCAACACTCAAATTACCTTACCTATTGGTGTAGAATCAATGCCAGTCACCTGGGACGACCCGGTCTATCCTACAAACCTCGGCAGTGTGACGCTAACCTGCGGTCGAACAAAAGGAGACAGTTTCTTCGTAGGGACAAACACGATCACATGCGTTGCATATTTTGAGAGCAACGAAGCCAGAATGTGCTCATTTGATGTGGTTGTAATTGGTGAGTTCTTCAAAATGCCAACCTTGGCATTGATTCCTTATACCCCCCCCTTGCTCGATCTCAGGCAGGCGTAGTATCTCCGCATCAGTTCAAAAACCTCAAATCTCCTAGGATAGCACTAACTTTACGCGCGAGCTTGAAATTGTCAAAACATTGTATCTCTCTTCAAATAGCCCGGAAATACACACACAAAAAGAACGCACCGAGATACAACGTTTTTTGCACGCAGCATTTTCGTGAGGTACAGCGTTTTTATACTGACTCAACAAAAAAAAGAAAGGACTGTCTACAGACTGGTCAAATGTTGCTGCTTTAAGGCAAAGTATACCTTTGGTTTTATGGGATCGGTTGATTGTTTTAATCGTATATAAATGTAGTATACAATAAAACTAACCTGTGAAAATTTCATTTCAAAAGGTGGTCCCGTTTTTGCAATATAACGCCAAAATCTGCAGCGAATATGTCCACGCATGAAGAATAATCCCTAATAGGAAAACACAATCTGCGGGAACGTTTCTTATTCAAATTTTGGGGGATAAAAACTGACATATTTTTCCATATCCACATTATTTTAAGTTGAAATATTTCTCAAAATGCTTTATACTATCAAAAGTTTTTATTGCCATTAATGTTTTAGAGTGATTAGACCAATCATGTACCTTCCCTTTAAAGGGGCATGTACTTCATTAAAGTCAAACATATGATATATGATTTCTCTGTAGGTCACAGGGTTAGATTAAATTTTCTTTAAAAAAAAGAGAAATTAATTTCAGAGAATTTTGCTCCTCTTTGAAACAGAAACACCAGACACGGAGAACCCAAGTATTCTGAACTGTCCCGACAACATTGACACGTATGTGGCACCAGGAGGCACTGGTGCCATCGTGACGTGGGATACGGTGACCATCACCGATAACTCCATGACTGATCTGAACCTTGTTGGTACGCACACAAACGGAGAATTCTATAATATCGGAACGTATGATGTAACCTATACTGGAACTGATGCGGCTGGCAATACAGAAACGTGCACCTTCCGGATTAACGTGCAAGGTGAGTCTCTATAATGACCTCGTCGCATGTGGCAGTTTTTAAAGACAACTTTCAAGGCAACTACTTCATCGCAACTCAAAATATCAGGGGCCAAATTTCATAGAGCTGCTTATAGCACAACAAGTAGCTAAGCACAACAAAGTTATGCTTACCAGAATAAGATAACCAGTCAAAATACCATGTTCTATGTATCACATTTGTGCCTGGTACCTGCTCATTTCTGCCTTGCAGAAAATTGTTAAGCAGTATTTTTGGCTTCAGCAGCTCTTTGAAATTGGGCCTAGCTGCAGGCCTGCCTAATTTCATAGAGCTGCTTATGGGGAAAATCTTGCTGAACAGTTTTCTGCCAAGCAAAACTAAGCGGAAAACCAGTAAAAGACCATAGACTTGACATGGTATTTTGGCTGGTCCTGTTTTTGTTGTTGTTTTGCTTGGCTACTTTTAGTGCTTAAAGGAACATTACAGAATTGGTTTTTGCTAACAAAACAGTTGCTGGCAGTGTAAGCACTTTATGTAATACACCATATACATAAACTGACAAACCTGTTGAATTTTGAGAACGATCGGCCATCTGGGTCACGAGAAAATAGTGAAAAACCGTTTACACATTTGCATGAAATCATATAGATTGAATAGATGAATAAAACGCTCACTGAGCGATAAACTCCAATCGGAAAATTAGTTTATTCATTTCTCATCAAATATGGCATTTCAGACGGATATATTTCAAGGGATGTTTTCTACTATCATCATCATTAGACAGTGTAAGTTTGATGTAAATCTGTGATCAAAAAGTATATTTTACAAGTTTTGTTCTTACCAATTCTGTAATGTTCCTTCAAGCAGCTCTATGAAATTGAGCCTTGGTCTTGGACTTGGTGCCCCTTCAAAAGATCCCCATAGATGTTAAGAATTTCCAATGGAAGTGCCCTTTGCAAAATGTAAATGCCTTATTGCCCTCTCAAGGAGGACAATTTCAGCACTAAAATGGTGTAATTTCACTTCTGTTTCTGCGTTTGTGGGGTCCAAAGTTCCACAGCGAATGGGGGCTAAGACTGTTATATGAAAGTTCGGCGGTAATTTTTAATAACGATAATAATAATAATGGCTTCTTATATCCGTCACTCAGTGACGCTCAAGGCGCTTCAACAGTCAGTATTTTCCTGCAAGGTATTGTGGAGCTTTAGTATTAGACCCAGTCCTTTACATAGCACCATGTAATGGTTTACAAGGTGCTGTGGCGCAATATGCAGCCAATCAAACCAGGAACACCAGGGCGAACCCCTTCTCTTTTCGATAAGTGCACTGGGTTCTTTTACGTGCATTACACAGCACACGGGACCAACGGCTTAACGTCCCATCCGAAGGACGCAGCAATAATGGTTAAGTGTCTTGCTTAAGGACACAAGTGTCACGACTGGGACTCGAACCCACACTCTGCTGAACAGAAACACCAGAGCTTGAGTCCAGTGCTCTTATCCGCTTGGCCAAGACACGCCATAAGACCACTCGATGCTGTACAAAATGGCCTCGTTGTGGATGCCAGAACACAATCTTGTACATTTTAGAGATTCCTGTAAATGACAAAGATCTACCTGTGTGTCATATGAAACAAATAATGCATGTTTTGCATTTGTGCAAGGCAAGGCAAGGTGATTATTTTCATTCGTTGAAAGATGGAATGTTCCACTTCGCCTCTTTGAATGGAACTTTCCATCTTTGAACTCATGAAAATGTTCTCACCAATACACTCATAAATATGAACTTTTCCTATAGGCCTACTATAGTTAACATGAAATAAAATGGCAAGAATGGAGACGTGACATTAAGATTATGTATGAGGGAACAAAAAATGGCAAGGAGAGTGCAGGCCTGGAATTTCATCTTAGAGAGGGCAAGGCCATTTTCATTTTGCAGAGGGCACTTACATTGGAAAATCTTATGTTCTATGGGCAACTTTTGAAGGGGCACCAAGGCCAAGAGCAGTGCAATGGAGGCCATGGCCTCCGTGTAATTCCAGGCCTGAGAGTGACCCCCACATTCAATTTTACAAAAATTGAAGGAAACTAATTTTCATGATTCGTTGTATGTTTTCTCTCTCTAGTTGATAATCTTCCACCGACGTTTGTGACCTGTCCCAGCACACCTCAGACGTTTTACGTCAAGGCAGACCAGACGGAAGGGGTGGTATCATGGGTTGAACCCACTGCCACAGATAACTCTGGGCCAGCTTATCTAAACAGGGTCTCCGGTTTTCCCAGTGGGGGAAGTCTCACTGCGGATGGCGCGTCGATGACTGTGTCGTACACCGCAACGGATGGATTCGGCAACATAAATAAGTGTGAATTTGTAGTTTCTGTTGAAGGTCAGTACAAACAAGGGTCTGCCTTTTTTTTAATTTTTATTTTTTTTTTATTCGAGAGACTAATTATTGACCCATTGCACTGACTTTACACGCAGTGTGCCTATGGTCTGCCATTTTGAGAGCCAAATTGCACATAAGGCCCCCTTCACACTGGACGACTTTCCCAGGAAAATTTGGTTGAACTTTTCACACTTGAGTTGCTAACCTCTGGGAAACCTCCTGGGAAATAATCTTTTCCCAGGAAATAGTTACCCATGCTTGGGAGTAGGGCAGGGCTCGAATTTGGGGGAAAAAATCCACAAGACCACAGGGCTTGTTGCTCAGAATTTTTACTGGACCGGAACATTTTTTACCAGACCAAAGTCATCTGAGAAGAAAAAAATCCAAACACAATAAAAACGCACCAAAAGTTAACATGTCTTTTCATTCTTTTGCACAAGTTTTTCACTTGCAGCTCGCTTAGGAGGCAGTTTGGGCTTTGAAACCCCATCGAGAAATGACCACATACCTTTATTTTACATGACGTTTGCTGCCACAGAAAAAATGAAAGCGGTTTTGACAGGACAATATCAACAACAAGGGTTAAGCCAGATAACTCTGTGGTTATATAGCATACTGAGTGTTCGTTCTTCCCAAGAGAACTGCATAAAATGGGTGAAACGAACATGGGGTGGCGACAGAGGAGTTTAACACTCGCCAGGAATTTCCTTGGAATTGGCTCTGTAATGTGAAAAGGGCTAACCTGTTTGGAAGGCTCTGAAACATCATCACTTACAAGGGCCCAATTTGAAAGAGCTGCTTAAGCACAAAAAGTAGCTAAGCACAACAAAATTATGCTTACCGGAATAAGGTTACCAGCCAAATTATCATGTCACATGTACAATTTGTGACTGGTATCCTGCTCATTTCTGCTTAGCAGAAAATTGTTAAAGCAATACTTTCTGCTTAAGCAGCTCTATGATATTGGGTCCAAGAGGGTATAGAGACATGAAAACGTGGGTGAATCGCCTCAAATGCTCACCATCCGGTTTGGGGAAACTGACTCTCAAAATGGCACAACCATGATTGATTGTGGTGATGACATTGGGTTAATTGGTTCAATAGGGTTGAGGATGTAGTGTGAGGAATCTGAGGTCAAAGTGAGATAAGAATTGATTTTGAAGGTGGGGGAGAGGGGGAGGAGGAGGGGGAGGGGAGGGGATTGTAAACCCAGTAATTCCCTGAGGATACTGAATACCTTTGACAGCCTCCTCATTTTATAATTGATTTTTTTAAATATTTGTTTGCAGTTGATCAGAGTCCAACGTACATTGGATGTGACACAACTAATATAACTGTGGATACAGCACCGGGGGTCAACTATGCCAATGTGACCTGGTCGGAGCCATCCGCTACTGATGTACGCAGTCGTAACTCATTGATACTTACCAAGTCACATGAACCTGGGCAGAATCTACAAATTGGTCGCTACCTTGTCCAATATACAGCCACCGATGAGGCCCAAAACGTTGGCACTTGTACATTTACAGTCACAGTAAGAGGTGAATTTAATCTGCAGTATAGAACATTTAATTCAATTTAATTCAATATTGTATTAGTCATATTAAAAGTATTATACAGGATTGGTAAGGATAAAAACATCATTGTTTTGTTTTGGCCTGAACGCTTTCTGATTATCAAGTTTATACTTAAACCATTTTTTCTGTGAAATGAAATCATATTAAAGAAAACTGTATCTGAAAACCTAAACAAATGCAACAGCTGATTTGGGTTGTTACAACCAAAGTTAAAGACACTGGACACCTTTGGTAATTGTCAAAGACCAGTCTTCTCACTTGGTGTATCTCAACATATGCACAAAATAACAAACCTGTCAAAATTTGAACTCAATTGGTCGTCGAAGTTGCGAGATAATAATGGAAGAAAAAACACCCTTGTCCATGTCGTCACACGAAGTTGTGTGCTTTCAGATGCTTGATTTCGATTTCGAGACCTCACGAGTGAGGTCTCAAAATCAATTCAAATATTTTACTGAGAAATTACTTCTTTCTCAAAAACTACGTTACTTCAGAGGGAGCCGTTTCTCACAATGTTTTATACTATCAACAGCTCTCCATTGCTCGTTACCAAGTAAGTTTTTATGCTAACAATTTTTTTAAGTAATTACCAATAGTGTCCAGTGCCTTTAAGGCGAATGTTTTTTGATGCTGAAAATTGTGCATGGTTTTTCACTATTTTGCCCTGACTCACATAACAGATTGAGCCAAAAATGTTCACAGGTTTGATATTTTTTTAAAGTATATTGTTGATCACTCAAAACATGTGTCAGCTATACCAATTTTGTATTTATACCTTCAATTCAAGTCAACGTTTTATTCGTCATGTTAAACAGAACATGGAATTTCTGTTCTTGTTGTGAAAAGTAAATATTAAAAAAATAATAATATAACAAAAAAGTGTTTCATATTGTTACAAAGTTACAACTGCAACTTTAAATGCATAAATTCAGACTACAGGGTGTTGCAAAATAAGGAAACCCACTTTCGATAGCAATTTTCACATACTTGTTGAGCATATTTGAAAGTTTCAATTTAATTGTATTAAAATATTGATCTTTAAATGTAGGCGACACAAAAAATGATAGCAAGTTCATATTTTGTCTCTGAGATATGGTAGCTTTGCAGAAATAGGTTACCAGCCAAAATGACATATAGTTTGTGCAAATGCAACCGGTGCCCAGCCGATCCTTCGCTCAGCAAAGGAAATTTGCCGAAGTAATGTTGTCACACAGAGTATTTTTTTGAAGCAATTTGGAGGCAGCCAACCGCACTGGATGTAAAAAGATCACTTTAAGTTGCAGGGCAAATTTTTTGCCGAAACATTTTTTTTTACAATTTTTTTCTCTCCGACCTATGATACTGTTTCAGAGTGGAAGACATTTTAAAAAATTTCACACATGCCGAGGTCAATGTAAAAAACACCTGTAACATGCAGCTATTTGTATATCAAACATGGCTAATGGGTGTGAATTAAAGACAGGATCCCAACCAATAGTTTTGATGGTCTGCCATTCAAATCAATGCAACCAAACTGAGTCTGGAGGGGCAAATAGTCTGGTTCCTTTTTGTTCAATTAATATTAGCATCCATAACTGCTGTGGATACAGGGTGCATGACCAAGATGGTGGCAGCATGTTAAAGGTCTGTTGAACAAAGTGAATTGTGAGCCCAATGCATGGGATCCAGGTGTACCATGTGCATGGCCATGCATCAATTTGAAAGGCGCCATCCCTTGCACGGGATATCTTAATTTGGGTCACTACTGTAGCTACATCATTTTCTTGAGCCATCTACATTTTTTCTGATTTCCTTCTATCACCCCCTGCAACAGATCGGGAAAAGCCTGTGCTCGGCCCATGCGTCGTCTCCAAAACCTTCACCCTTGCCGAATCGCAAAATACCGTGGAGGTCACATGGACAAATCCTACTGCAACGGATAATTCTGGAGAGACACCTACAGTTACTAGTGATCAGAACCCGAGGTCCTTCATGGCTGGGGATTACACAGTAACAATAACAGCCACTGATGCCTCTCTGAATGAAGCTACCTGTACATTCTCTATCAGAGTAAATTGTGAGTATAGACCTCATGTACTGACGTCCTACACGGTTACCATCTTTGACTTTTTTTTTTTAGCGTGGTGCGTGCACTGGGTGACACGTTGCTACTGAATGGAAAACTCAAGTGCTGTACTCGCCCGAGACATCATACCATAGACATACATAGCGTAAGGAAGAAAGAGAGGGGATATCAGTCTAAATGCTGCCCAAAATTACACTTACTGGAGAAACTAAAGTAAAACAAACATACTAGAAATATTAAGCCAATCACAAATTGGTAAGACTCTAGCAGTATCGCGCAGTATCTGCTCATTGTCTGCCATTTTGGGCGTAAGAAGGAAAGAGAGGGGATCAGTCCAAATGCTGCTTAAAATTATACTTACTGGAGAAACTAAAGTAAAACAAACATACTAGAAATGTTAAGCCAATCACAAATTGGTAAGACTCTAGCGGTATCGCGCAGTATCTGCTCATTGTCTGCCATTTTGGGCGTAAGACGGAAAGAGAGGGGATCAGTCCAAATGCTGCCAAAAAATATACTTACTGGAGAAATTAAAGTAAAACAAATATACTAGAAATATTAAGCCAATCACAAATCACAAATTGGTAAGACTCTAGCGGTATCGCACATTATCTGCTCATTTTGGGCGTGAGGAGGAAAGAGAGGCAAGGGATCAGTCTAAATGCTGCTTAAAATTATACTTACTGGAGAAGCTAAAGTAAAACAAACATACTAGAAATATTAAGCCAATCACAATTTGGTAAAACTCTAGCGGTATCGCACAGTATCTGCTCATTGTCTGCCATTTTTGGCATCAACTTGCATGTCATAGATATGGGTGCGTGTCTAACTGCAGACATTTCACCAACAAATATGCACTGCACAGTATAACACAGAGAATCTGACTTAAAAAATTGCAATATCATGGGTGATGTATTATTGATTTTATTTGATTGATTGATTGATTATTAGGGCCCAATAAGGGCCCAATTTTATGGCTCTACCTGCTTACCTCCCAACTCTGTGCTTGTGATCACTTTTCACTTACGGGCGAGTGCCAAATTTCTGCGCTGGCTGCGTTAGCGAAGAATGCCCAGTAACATAGAGTACGCATGCCCACAAGCAAAAAATCCCTGCTAATCCCTAATCCTTCGGTAAGTGCCGATTCTTTGCTTATGGTAAGCAGAGGCATGAAATTGGGCTCTGGTGAGTTTCGTCAATTGTAAAGAATAGAAACCCTAAAAATCTCATAGTTTTCATAGCTTAGTTGCGTGTTTTTGCTGAGTTTGATGGATCCAGTGTGGAACATTCAAACAAGCCATGTGGCCCACAGCACCTAATGTCACAAAGCCTGTGATTCAGCAACCAGAACTTGAGTCTGATGCACTTGCCCACTCAGCCACGACACGTACCATGAACCTTTTTTTTGTAGGTTCCACCTTAGTGACCTTTTATGACCTTGTACGGTGGGCGACTACGGGTGGGCTCAAATTTCACAAAGCCTGTGATTTAGCAATCAGAACTTGAGTCTGTACACTTGCCCACTCAGCCACGACACGTACCCTAAACCTTTTTTTTGTAGGTTCCACCTTAGTGACCTTTCATGGACCTTGTACAGCCAGGCGACTCTCCATCCCCCCCCAAAAAAAATAAATAAATAAATAAATAAATAAAATAAATTAATTAGTTAATAAATAAAAAAATAAAAAAATAAAATAAGTAAATAAATAATTTATTACTTTGTTTGTTTTTTATGACAGCTTATGTACCAGACACTTCAAATCCAACATGGAGTATCTGCCCATCAAGTGCAACGGTAAATACAGACAATGGAGCTGGGACGGCCAGGTACATCTGGACTGCTCCGCGTCCAGATGATGATATCGGCGTTGTGGCAACTTTCATGTCTCACACTTCACCGTTTGATTTTCCGATCGGTGTTACCGAAGTTCAGTACACTGCAACAGATGCCGGTGGTAATGCCGGAGAGTGTACATTCACCGTTACTGTTACAGGTTAGCTTTGTGCATTCATTTTTTCACTGACTCTAATCTCGGGGGAAAAACAACATAGTATTCAATTGAATCAACGAACGTGTATGTAACCCTTTTAGAGATCATTCATTTCTGTATAACCATCACCATATGCCCAGACATGGTCTTATTAATGATTTTTGGAAGAAAAACAAACATTCTTGTAAAAGTGTCTGAAGAAAAAATATATATGACCAAAATTTGCCGTTGTTTTCCTGATTGTGGCGCAAGGAAGTTCACTCTGCTTTCGCATTTCGCGTGAAGTATAAACCAGGCTTTAGACATGCTTGAAATCTCATCTCTGAAGTACAGGAAAAGATAAACATTTGATTGCTTTGGCTGTTGGTAAGGTGCAATCTGCAGCTACCCACACCAGAAAACACAGGGAAAACTCCTTTTCTTAACGAAGGTTCTCGGGTTTACTTGGTTCTTTTATGTGCATTACATGACATGTAACAAAACCCAGTATAAACAGTCTGGTTACCATGATAAGCACTGCATGGTTACAAAGCCTCAGGTGTACAGGGAATAAGACGCAAGACGGAAAACTTGTTATGCATTGGCCAATGTCTCTGTACAGTGATGTGATTCTCTTGTTAATAATTGCAGATAATCAGGCGCCAGTGTGGACACCAAATACAGGCTGTGATACAACCGTCACTCAGTATGTCCTTGCTACCCGCACTAACCCCTTGGTGATCCTCCTTATTAATCCGGTTGCTACAGACAACTCTGGCATAGCTCCTACAATCACAAAACAGCAGACTAACCAAGCGACACCAAATGAGTTTACTGTTGGAAATACAGACATAATTTACACAGCAACGGATGGATCTGGCCAGGCCATCTCAAACTGTATGATCACTGTACAAGTGATTGAAGGTAATAAACTGAAGTAACACTAACTCAAAATTTGTATTTGCCTGCAAGATATCTAGGCCTGGAATTATACAGAGGCCACAGAGACCATGGCCACTGTTACACCTTGCCTTGGTGCCCCTTCAAAATATATCCCCAAAGACTTGAAGATCCCATGGAAAATAGAAATGCCTTGCCCAATCAAAGATGAAATGCCTGGCCTACAGAAACAATAGTCATGGACAACTTGACTTTTTTACCCACAAATGTCCTTGTAAAATAGTTGTAAAACTTTCAAAATGTATGTAGCAGTAAGTACTGCTCTGAGGTGAAAACACAAAACCACTGGTCTGGTTCAGTTTTGAGTTTACTAGCCCTATGCTAAAATAATTTCTAAAAAAACACTGGACTTGGGCTCACAGTTCGCTGGGATGGAAGAGTAAAATCAATTTGAAGTCTTGTTGCTGCCTGTACAGTTATTGAATTATCTGTGGAGTCTCGTTTATTGCTACTGTGTTCGTTCCATCATCAGCCAGGAGTAACACTGACACAAAGTGTTAAACTCAACACCTTGCATCGGTTTTTTACTGATAACCCAACCCCTGCATGCCATGGCCGAGTGGTTTAGCACATTGAACTGGTGGCTGGATGGAGTGTGGGTTCGAATCCTGGTCGTGACACTTAACATGCTTCTCATATCACGCAGTAAGCAGGTGCCTGTGAGGGAAGAGATTGCTCATGTGGCAAACCTATGCTCCCGTTTCGCTCCTGGGACGGCAGACTCCTGAAGGAGTCAAGTTACTTTTAGGGATGCTGAGGGCCCAATGAACAGGGGGAAATTAAGGCACATATGGGTGCCTTTCTGGCCTACTTGAATACCAGGGTTGAGAGTCATTGCTGACTAAAAAGTCAACACTTTAAGAGGTATGTTGAAATGATGGTATTTCCAGCTTTTGGTAACCCCTGGAGTTTAGATTTCACCGAGCTTTCAGGAACACGTGCCCTCAGCACTAGAGAAGTACATCAAAGAGCAGGATTTCTTTATATGTGGGGGAAAAATAATGATTTGATTGTCTTCACCATCAGGCTGACTTATAAAAGTCTGAAACGTCTCATCCCTGGACTGCATTATGATATTGAGTTTCTCATTGATTTCTTGTTGTAGCCACAACAACATGGTCTCCACAAGGCAGTATTACATTTACCCACATCCGAGGACAAGTGGGTGGACAGATCTCCACCGCTGAGTCTGCAGGGCTACTCGCTCTGTTAGCTAGTGATGTAAGTCGCATAATTTCTGTCTACCTATCAGGCCTGTGAAATATCAGGCTTTTCTGGAGTTCAGAATTGTTCATTGATCATTGGTCCTTCGGGAGGGAGGTAAAGCTGTTGTGTAATACACGATAAAGAACCCAGTACACTTATCGCTATGAGAGAAGGGATTTGCCCCTGTGTTTTCTGGCAGTGGCTGCTGAATGCGCCACAGCACCATTATAAGGTGCTACATAAATGGGTCTCATAATTCAAAACATAGCTCTGCTTATCCTGCTTCAAAAAGAAATAATGAGAGCTTTGATTCGCTCTCAAGGGGTGTGATAAAAACGCCCTTTAACGCCTTGTTATGCTCAGACTTTATGAAGTACAACACAACAAGTTTTTTGAATTGCTGTCACAGTCTAAACGCTGTTTTTATTTAAACTGCAGGCTACCCTTTGGCAAACTGACCATATCCAAGACAACAGTGTAGCCAAACCGGCAGCACAAATAAATGTGTACTTTAAAAAAAAAAAAGTTTGACCTATGCGTTAGTTGACTGTAACGAAAGTGACAGCTATCCCGCCTAATTAAAACTGCCGCAATAAAGCGAGAGACGTGATTGGCTAAATGTATCAATTTTGCACAACCCGCCAATATAAACCAATAGCAACCATGCTGACCTTGAAACCAATGTTTATAGCAACCAAGCATGACCTTGATATCAACTTTCCCCGGGGCCCCCAGGCACGCGTACGTGGTGTGTTACTGACCTATCAGACAAAAGTAGGTCAAGGCCAGTACAGCAACAAACAACACGACGCAGCCGCAATGCATGTACCTCGCTGAGCATAAGGCATTTTATCGTTAATAAATGAACGATAAAAGGAAGTGTCCTTGCCCTTGCCCTTACCTGCTCGTCTTCTACAAACTTAACAGTACCGAAAGTTAACAACTATGAGTATTACAAATTGATGGAAAGTAGTCGCTCAGTCCTAATTATTGGTGTGCTTTTTCTCTTCAACTAACAGATGGACACACTTTTCCGTCGAACTTCAGTCGGGGCCCAGTTTGCTGGAGTCACCGATCTTTCCCATGAAATTGTTAATGGCAATACAGTGGTGACTTTCAAACTCCATTTCACTCGCAATGGTCGACATACCTCAAGAGTTATCAAGGAAGCTTTTAATAGCGCCATAGCAGGAACGAACCCACTAGGGTTTGCCACTACTAATCGGGTTGTCGCTAACTCCTTCAGTCTGAGTAAGTTATTGAGTAGTGTTTTATAAATATAAGGGGGACAACAGAATTGTCCAATGCCACCATCGTTGTCTTAGAAATAGATTCTCTCTTGGGTGGCCTCTTCATTGCCAGAAGAGAGGTTAGTATGGTGGTGGTGGGTGGGGAGGGGTTCATTCCTAGACGAGGGGTATTGGGTGGGGGGTTCATTCCTAGACGAGGGGTATTGGGGTGGGGGTTCAAATCCCAGGAGAGAGGGTATTTGGGGTGGGGGTCAATCCCAGGAGAGAGGGTATTTAGGTGGGGGTTCACTCCCAGGAGAGAGGGTATTTAGGGTGGGGGTTCACTCCCAGAGGAGAGGGTATTTGGGGTGGGGGTTCACTCCCAGGAGAGAGGGTATTTGGGGTGGGGGTTCACTCCCAGGAGAGAGGGTATTTAGGGTGGGGGTTCACTCCCAGGAGAAAGGATATTTAGGGTGGGGGTTCACTCCCAGGAGAGAGGGTATTTGGGGTGGGGGTTCACTCCCAGAGGAGAGAGGGTATTTAGGGTGGGGGTTCACTCCCAGAGGACAGGGTATTTGGGGTGGGGGTTCACTCCCAGGAGAAAGGATATTTAGGGTGTGGGTTCACTCCCAGGAGAGAGGGTATTTAGGGTGGGGATTCACTCCCAGGAGAGAGGGTATTTGGGGTGGGGGTTCACTCCTAGAGGAGAGAGGGTATTTAGGGTGGGGGTTCACTCCCAGAGGAGAGGGTATTTAGGGTGGGGGTTCACTCCCAGGAGAGAGGGTATTTAGGGTGGGGGTTCACTCCCAGGAGAGAGGGTATTTGGGGTGGGGGTTCACTCCAAGAGGAGAGAGGGTATTTAGGGTGGGGGTTCACTCCCAGAGGAGAGAGGGTATTTAGGGTGGGGGTTCACTCCCAGGGAGAGAGGGTATTTGGGGTGGGGGTTCACTCCCAGGAGAGAGTGTATTTAGGGTGGGGGTTCACTCCCAGGAGAGAGGGTATTTAGGGTGGAGGTTCACTCCCAGGAGAGAGGGTATTTAGGGTGGGGTTCACTCCCAGAGGGAGAGGAGGGGTATTTAGGGGTGGGGGTTCACTCCCAGAGGACAGGGTATTTGGGGTGGGGTTCACTCCCAGGAGAGAGGATATTTAGGGTGTGGGTTCACTCCCAGGAGAGAGGGTATTTAGGGTGGGGTTCACTCCCAGGGAGAGAGGGTATTTAGGGTGGGGTTCACTCCCAGAGGAGAGAGGGTATTTAGGGTGGGGGTTCACTCCCAGGGAGAGGGTATTAGGGTGGGGGTTCACTCCCAGGAGAGAGGGTATTTAGGGTGGGGGTTCACTCCCAGGAGAGAGGGTATTATTTTGGGGATGGGTGGTTCACTCCCAGGAGATGGAGAGGGTATTTAGGGTGGGGTTCACTCCCAGGAGAGAGGGTATTTGGGGTGGGGGTTCACTCCCAAGGAGAGAGGGTATTTAGGGTGGGGGTTCACTCCCAGAGGAGAGAGGGTATTTAGGGGGGTTTGGAGGGTTGGTGGTCACTCCCAGGAGAGGGTATTTAGGGTGGGGGTTCACTCCCAGGAGAGAGGGTATTTGGGTGTGGGGTTCACTCCCAGAGGAGAGGGTATTTAGGGTGGGGGTTCACTCCCAGGAGAGAGAGGTATTTAGGGTGGGGGTTCACTCCCAGAGGAGAGGGTATTTAGGGTGGGGGTTCACTCCCAGGAGAGAGGGTATTTGGGGTGTGGGTTCACTCCCAGAGGAGCGGTATTTGGGTGGGGGTTCACTCCCAGGAGAGAGGTATTTTGGGTGGGGGTTCACTCCCAGAGGAGAGAGGTATTTAGGGTGGGGGTTCACTCCCAGAAGAGAGGGTATTTGGGTGGGGGTTCACTCCCAGGAGAGAGGGTATTTAGGGTGGGGGTTCACTCCCAGGAGAGAGGGGTATTTTGGGGTGGGGGTTCACTCCCAGGAGAGGGTATTTGGGTGGGGGTTCACTCCCAGGAGAGAGGGTATTTAGGGGTGGGGTTCACTCCCAGGAGAGAGGGTATTTAGGGTGGGGGTTCACTCCCAGAGGAGAGAGGGTATTTAGGGTGTGGGGTTCACTCCCAGAGGACAGGGTATTTGGGGTGGGGGTTCACTCCCAGGAGAAGAGGTATTTAGGGGTGGGTTCACTCCCAGGAGAGAGGGTATTTAGGGTGGGGATTCACTCCCAGGAGAGAGGGTATTTGGGTTGGGGTTCACTCCCAGAGGAGAGAGGGTATTTAGGGTGGGGTTCACTCCCAGAGGAGAGGGTATTTAGGGTGGGGGTTCACTCCCAGGAGAGAGGGTATTTAGGGTGGGGGTTCACTCCCAGGAGGAGAGGGTATTTGGGTGGGGGTTCACTCCCAGGAGAGAGGGTATTTAGGGTGGGGTTCACTCCCAGAGAGAGGGTATTTGGGGTGGGGTTCACTCCAAGAGGAGAAGGGTATTTAGGGTGGGGGTTCACTCCCAGAGAGAGAGAGGGTATTTAGGGTGGGGGTTCACTCCCAGAGGAGAGGGTATTTAGGGTGGGGTTCACTCCCAGAGAGAGGGTATTTGGGTGGGGTTCACTCCCAGGGAGAGGGTATTTGGGGTGGGGGTTCACTCCCAGGAGAGAGGGTATTTGGGGTGGGGGTTCACTCCCAGAGGAGAGAGGGTATTTAGGGTGGGGGTTCACTCCCAGAGGAGAGGGTATTTGGGGTGGGGGTTCACTCCCAGGAGAGAGGGTATTTGGGGTGGGGGTTCACTCCCAGGAGAGAGGGTATTTGGGGTGGGGGTTCACTCCCAGGAGAGAGTGTATTTAGGGTGGGGGTTCACTCCCAGGAGAGAGGGTATTTGGGGTGGGGGTTCACTCCCAGGAGAGAGGGTATTTAGGGTGGGGGATCACTCCCAGGAGAGAGGGTATAGACCGATCCATTAAGCTCCGCCCCTTACGTGTTGACCAATCACAACCTTGGCTATACACCACCGAAAGTCCGACAAAGTCCGACATGCTAAAATCCCATTAGAATAGTAAACATGCGTGCACGCGTACTTAAAGCGCACACATTCATGTCGCGAGTGTGGCATTGGAGAGACGCACATGTGCTGCACACGTGTGCAGTGGTGAGGCAGCCAATGCTGTGATTGGTCAATATGCTAAAGGGGTGGGGCTTAATGGATCGGTCTTAGGGTGGGGGTTCACTCCCAGAGGAGAGGGTATTTAGGGTGGGGGTTCACTCCCAGGAGAGAGGGTATTTGGGGTGGGGGTTCACTCCCAGGAGAGAGGGTATTTGGGGTGGGGGTTCACTCCCAGGAGAGAGGGTATTTGGGGTGGGGGTTCACTCCCAGGAGAAAGGGTATTTAGGGTGTGGGTTCACTCCCAGGAGAGAGGGTATTTAGGGTGGGGGTTCACTCCCAGGAGAGAGGGTATTTGGGGTGGGGGTTCACTCCCAGAGGAGAGAGGGTATTTAGGGTGGGGGTTCACTCCCAGAGGAGAGGGTATTTAGGGTGGGGGTTCACTCCCAGGAGAGAGGGTATTTAGGGTGGGGGTTCACTCCCAGGAGAGAGGGTATTTGGGGTGGGGGTTCACTCCAAGAGGAGAGAGGGTATTTAGGGTGGGGGTTCACTCCAAGAGGAGAGAGGGTATTTAGGGCGGGGGTTCACTCCCAGAGGAGAGAGGGTATTTAGGGTGTTTGGGGTGCACTCCCAGAGGAGAGGGTATTTAGGGTGGGGGTTCACTCCCAGGAGAGAGGGTATTTAGGGTGGGGGTTCACTCCCAGAGGAGAGGGTATTTGGGGTGGGGGTTCACTCCCAGGAGAGAGGGTATTGGGGTGGGGGTTCACTCCCAGGAGAGAGGGTATTTGGGGTGGGGGTTCACTCCCAGGAGAGAGTGTATTTAGGGTGGGGGTTCACTCCCAGGAGAGAGGGTATTCAGGGTGGGGGTTCACTCCCAGGAGAGAGGGTATTTGGGGTGGGGGTTCACTCCCAGGAGAGAGGGTATTTGGGGTGGGGGTTCTCTCCCAGGAGAGAGGGTATTTAGGGTGGGGGTTCACTCCCAGGAGAGAGGGTATAGACCGATCCATTAAGCTCCGCCCCTTACGTGTTGACCAATCACAACCTTGGCTATACGCCACAAAAAGTCTGACATGCTAAAATCCCATTAGAATAGTAAACATGCGTGCACGCGTACTTAAAGCGCGCACGTTCATGTTGCGAGTGTGGCATTGGAGAGACGCACATGTGCTGCACACGTGTGCAGTGGTGAGGCAGCCAATGCTGTGATTGGTCAATATGCTAAAGGGGTGGGGCTTAATGGATCGGTCTTAGGGTGGGGGTTCACTCCCAGAGGAGAGGGTATTTAGGGTGGGGGTTCACTCCCAGGAGAGAGGGTATTTGGGGTGGGGGTTCACTCCCAGGAGAGAGGGTATTTGGGGTGGGGGTTCACTCCCAGGAGAGAGGGTATTTGGGGTGGGGGTTCACTCCCAGGAGAAAGGGTATTCGGGGTGGAGGTTCACTCCCAGATGAGAGAGGGTGTTTGGGGTGGGGGTTCACTCCCAGAGGAGAGAGGGTATTTGGGGTGGGGGTTCACGCCCAGGAGAGAGGGTATTTGGGGTGGGGGTTAACTCTGAGGAGAGAGGGTATTTGGGGTGGGGGTTCACTCCCAGGAGAGAGGGTTTTTTGGGTGGGGGTTCACTCCCAGAGGAGAGAGGGTATTTGGGGTGGGGGTTCACTCCCAGAGGAGAGAGGGTATTTGGGGTGGGGGTTCACTCCCAGAGGAGAGGTTAAAGCGGCCCTCTGATGGCGTTGTAGACCCCTCTCTAAAGCTTAGCCAGAAAAGGACACACTAACGATGTTGGTTTTCACAGTTGATGCTAGACAGGACTCTTCTCAGACTCAACTTGTGAGGCTGTGTGTTAAGTTTAATCTCTGTTCTTCATTCAGATGTGCGCGAGTTTAAGCTGACCACCAGGATGTACCAACTTGACGATTTCATGGATCCACCCTTCCTAAATAGCTACAGTGATCAGACATCAAGTGCATTTATGGAACTTTCAGGACGCTTCAATGAACAGGTATGTATCCAAGGATAAAACGTGCCCTCACTAAGTCGTCCCAAATCTAGGTAATTTCTTTACCTTGGTTCTCTCTGTAACATTTGCCAGTGAGTTGACCAACCATTTGAGACCATTCAACTGCACAGGTTGTGAACTGTGGCATAGGTGATGAGCCCCGAAGTAGAACAATCTTTGTGCTGTGTAAAATTAGATGCATTCACCACATGATGTAGTGGAGGCTAGCATAGTTTATCAATCATTCATAAATACCTCGGAGAATTTATCCATTCTGATTGGTGGAGAGCATGTCACGTGGGGGTGTTTAAACAGATGATAATGCACGGCTAGAGGGGTTTAAACACACCTGTGGCGCGCAAGGTTATACGCAGGCACTAGTTTACGCGAAACGCAATCAACATTCAGTTAGTGTTATGATGCACAACTGTTGAGCGTGGCATGTATATCCTTTGCGAAACAGGGCTCGAGGACGTGACAGGAAATGAAAGTTAACAGAAAAGTTTAGATTTTCCAACAATATTATGCTTTTTAACAAAAAGGGCATTTATGAATGGGACTAAAAGGGTAGTGACTCGGTCTTACCTGGCCGTTTAAAACCTTGCAGGGCAGTGGCTGTGCGATGCATAGTTTGTCTAACATCCACAAGTAGCCCATGTGCATGAAAGATAACGAGACACTGTGTGCCTAGTTAAAGGCAGTGGATATTTTGGGTAATTACTCAAGAAATACATTACCATAAAAACTTACTTGATAAGGAGCACATGAGAGCTGCTGATTGTATCTAGCACTGTGAGAAACTATTTGAATCTGTAAAAAAAGGCTTCAGGCATAAAGCCTTTCTCAGGCATTTCAAAGCACACAATTCTATGCAACTTTGATGACCGATTGAGCCCAAATTTTCACAGGTTTGTTATTTTATGCATATGTTGGGATACACCAAGTAATAGTCTTTGACAATTACCGAAAGCATATCCTGCCTTTAACCAGTTACACATAAACAAGATCTTTCAGTAGTCAAGTCTTAGGTTAAAACTTTGGGCCATTAACACTTTTTACTATGTATTTTTTATAATCTGGTCAAGAAAAAAAATGAAAAGTAATACAAATATATTGTTTGTCTCTGAACTAGCTTGATTTAGCTTTCTTGGGCAGTTTTAGCTACTTAGTCTCCACTGTGGTTGCTATGAGAGATGGTAGCATCATTCAAGACACTGTTCTTGTGTTTGATGGCGCATCAGTGACAACGGAAATGGAGATTGTGGATCTGTTCAACGGAAAGTTGTCTACGCGTGGAGAACTTGGCACTTCATCTGGGCTTTACTTCGTTAGTGTTGTCTACACTCTCAACCAAGGTACGGTACATTCTAAGAGTATATCACAACTTTAATCAATCTTGTAATGTGATGTCAGTCCACTGTAAACTACGCCCACGTCACACAAACTGACTCGAACGAGTCTATTGCTTTAGAGGTCATCCTGCTGCCATCTTAGAAGTAGTCATAATAATAATAACATGGATTTATAATGTGCACATCTCTGGAAATCGATCAAGGCGCATACAAAAAACAGCAAAGTGATACAAAAGTTATGTTCAGAACTTGTGAGGAGAAAAACTAGCGAAACAAACGGGACTTCAGTTCACTCTTAAAGATGTTCAAAGATGTTGTTTGACGTAGTGTGGGCAGGGAGCTTGTTCCAAATGGCAGGCGCAGAATTGGCAAAGGCACGCTGACCATAGCGAGAGGTTCTAAATCTCGGTCTAGTAAAACCACGATGAAGAAAAAACACACAGCTATGTAGGCACAGCGCACAGGATGGTCTAGTGAGCAAATAAGTTTGAACTCCTACGAGATATTCTCACCACATCATCCGCATAAGGTCAACGAGAGGTACATGTACGTTACGGTTGGATTTCTTTGAGTATTTACACAGAAAATTTGGAAGCTGTAGACTTGGCTATCACATATATTTTGTGTTAATATTTATCCCAGAACTCTGTCTATTACCAACTGCATCGGATTGTTTAAACGGTGGAACATGCTCAGTGAGTAACACTTACACCAACGTCTGCACGTAAGTACACAATTCAAAGTTTATCTTTCAGGGGCATGATTTTGTGGTGAATGAATTATGTTGTTGATGGCGGCATGAGTGTTTCTTTTTTTCTTCTTTTTTTCCTCTCCTTTCCATTTCTTGCCTTTTATATTGTTTATCCGGTATTTACATATAATACTTAACAAAGATGTCATCCGACGTAGAGTTGTCAAACCAGCCCCAAATGACCACTTATTTATATTTGCAGTCCTCCTTTGTGCATTTTTTTCAATATGAGAAGTTTGTGCTGTCAAGAAATGATGAAATTTCATAGATAATTTGTCATTTAAATAAATTCAATGTTTTCTTTTTCTACAGATGCCCTGACGGGTTCAGTGGCACCACTTGTCAGACGGAAGCTCCGACTGCCGGTAAATCACATGATTTCTTCTTCATATTAATTGTGTACATACCATAGAAATAGAACTCAGAGAATGCTGTGTGTAGTTATCAGTGCATATCTGCTTTGAGGCAAGTCATGTGTGCTGCCATTTTAGCTGTATGGCAAATTCCAGCTTTCCCATTGGTTGATCGGGTTTATTTTGCCATACAGACATGTCACATGGTATTGATACTCTATGTCCAGTGACATAGAGGGCGTGCACAGCAGACACAGACGTGCGTTCGATTAGCTTCCCCGGGTCGACCCCGGTGTGCTCATCCCGGTGAGCCCCTGACATGAGCTAATCGAATGCCAACTTCCCCCAGCATTCACACCAATGCATCTTGGGACAGCCGACCCGGAACTACTTTAATTTTGTGCATTACGTCCGTGGATTCACGAAAAGATCGTTAAATAATTATTATCAAGGTAAAACTGCAATGTTAAATTATTTTACACGCCTATGTTGATACAAAATTACCCATCTTCGAATATGAAAAATACTTCTGCTCATAAAGTCGCTGTTTAAAAGGTGAAAATGTGTGTCAAACTTCCTGAAAGTGGTGGCCATTTAGAAAGTTTTTCGTTGTGACGTCATGCACCTCGGTCAGCCCTAAGTGACCCGCTCCACAAGCAGCTGGGCACTTGGGGCTGACCCGGGTGAGCCCCGAGAATGACGTCAAAGCTATTCGAACGCACCGGGGGAAGACCAGGTCGACCCGGGGAAGCTAATCGAACGCACCCTATAGGTGCCAAACTGAAAAATGCACAGCGGCTATGATTTAAGTTTCTATTTGGGAACGTGGAGAAGAAGCAGACCATCAGTTGCGAGGAGATGACCAAAGTGGTATAAGATCGGTAGACAACAGAACTTTGAAGGTCTTGTAATGATTTTGAACAGAAGGAACTGCTTTTGACAGCATGCTTTTGGTTAAAGGCACAGTACACGTTTGGTAATGACTCTGAAAATTAATGGCAATAAAAACTTACTTGGTAAGAAGTACAGTAGCTTTGGGTAGTATAATGAATTTTGAGAAATTTTTTTAATTCGAAGTACTACGGTTATGGAAAATATATCACTTTTTATTCCCCAAAATCTGAATCTGAGAACTTTTCTGTCAGAAACGCTTCTCAGACTGTGTATTCTGATGGGGGAATATTCTTCCTGCATGGAAATATTCAATCTGTTTTTTTGGTGATATCTCAAAAATGCGACCACCTTTTGAAGTGAAATTTTCACAGGTTAGTTTTATTGTATGTGCCTACATTTATAAAGGATTAACACAATCAGTAGGCTTCAATTACCAAACGTATGCAGCACCTTTAAAGCTTAAGGGACTTACCAATGGTTTGTCTGATTTTGATTTTGCAGACCTGTCTGCGCTGGCCATAGCAGCCATCATTGGGGGCGGAGTCCTACTCCTCATCCTCCTCTTTCTTCTCTTCTGTTGCTGCATGTATTTAATGCGGACGCCATTAAAGCCAGTGGAGCAGTATCCAATGGAGAGACCGTTCCACATTTTGGATGATGAGGCAAGCGTCGCTTCGTCTATGGACATTTTTATGTTGCCTAGGCAGAGGGTGAGTAAGAGGTCAAAGTGTGATACCCTTGTCAATTATCGTGTGGGCCGGTGGTTAGACTGCAGGACTTGCAATCACAGGGTTGTTGGTTCGAATCATACCAAGCTGACCGCTGATTTCACAACGACTAGAATAAGTTTTGTCATCTAGTTACTGAATCACAACTTATCGAATTGTGCAATTCATAATCATAGACGTTAAACCGATGTTTGTATGAGAAAGATTGGCTGTTGCCAGCTTGGTGTTTATAACTTTTGTGGGAGTTTCCCCGAGTTCCCTTGATTGGAAGTGATTGATTTTATTGATTGAAGTTATTGATTTCTTGTAAACAGCTTCACTGCGTATGTTCAGTGCTGCTCCTCCTTTGTATTGTTTACTACAAGAAAGCTGGTACCAGCAAAATATGCACTGCCTAAAGAAAAATATTTAAGTGTTGACTAACTTGTTGTTGCTATAGGAGCGTTCTTATCTTCCTGCCTTGCCTCCACCTTCACCTCCTACACTGCGTATCGAGACTGACCAGTATCCATCCGATGGGTACCGATCCAATGGGTACCGAGCAGATGGGCCTTCATTCTCTCCTGATGGAGAGGTTTACGTCACGGTAAGATCTTACAGAATTCCCTGTTAAATTCAAAGTATTTATTCAATAGTAACAAGTGTTTGTATTGTTGCAAAGTTAAACTCCAACAAATAATTGACCATGAAAATTTACTTGGTGAGAAGCAGTTGTTGAAAGTATAAAACTATTTCGAAAAAGGATTCCCCATGAAGTAATATGGTTGGATAATTTTGGATAAAGTAAAGACAGTTTCTGAATTGGTGGTAATTGCAGCTGCAGCTTGATGCGTATGAAGCCCATAGCAACACCCTTAGGAACAGCCACAGCCGCCAATTCGGTCATGGTTTGATACACAGAAGTAGCCACATAAGAATAGCCAAGTCAGATTATTAGGGCCCTTTTTAAAAAACCATGCCTACAGCTTCGTCTTTCTGTTTGAAGCCCCCTATACCAAAAGCCACACATTTTCAAAACAACCGACGGAGCCAGAGCTTGAGCCCAAGCCCACGGTTTAACACACGTCAGAGATTCTAGATACATGTAATAGATGCTGCAGAAGAGAAAAGCCTTTGAGTATTGTGCACTTTGAAAAAACAAATCGTCTTAAATCCTAATCATTTTTTGCGGTCTGATTTTACCCCTCAACAGGGACCAAACCAGGTGGCCATCCGACCCAGCAGCAAACGCTACAATTTTTACTAGGAAGTTACAACTCCATCTAAACGGTAATCAAATAACTAGGAGGTCGAGATGACATTTCCAGTTGTCGGATAAAGTTCCAAAAAAATTATAATAATAACATTCTCATGAATGTAGATAAGTTTATGGAAAGGATTTCAAAATGAAGTAAGAATCTTCAACATGACATTTTTGATAAATCCTCGGACTCAATACACTATAAATGTTGAATGACTATTTGATTTCTGTTTTATTACAGATATCTTCCAAGACCATTTGCTTAGGGTCTTAAAGCTATAATGGTGATGGGTAAAAGGATCAGAGTTTTACTGAAATAAATAAAAGCTGGTTAGAATTCTTAGTTTCATATCCCTGGCAAACGAAAATATGTTTTCTTATGGCCTTAAAGTATTAGTACACGATAGTGATAAAAACTGTCAAATTTTACATTCATGGCACATAAACATTATGACCCAGTATTGGGTCATTTGATTTCTTTCTCAAACTGTCTCAGCTCCCCGGGGAGTATACAGCTGCCAAGTAAGTAGTCCACCAAGCTAAATCAATCACAAGAACCATCTCTGCCCTCACAGGTACCCAGTGTAGCCTACCCCTGGGTGAAGAGAAAACAATTGCAGTTGAGTGTCTTGCTCAAGGACACAAGTGTCATGACTGGGATTCGAACCCCACACCCAAATGACTTAGCCACCAGAACGTAAGTCTGGTGCACTAGACTGCTTGGCCATGACAAGCTATAAATTGTAATAATACAAAATAATGAGTGCTTTGAGACACCTCAGGTGTGATAAAGCACTATATAGACCTTTCTTATGCAACGTCACAGCTTCCAGTTTTGCCAACCTTGGTTGGCAAAAGCATGGGCGGCCTTCACTGCAAAAAATACAACAGTTTCTTATTTGACCAATAATGCTATCAATTTCATACCAGGGCTCGAATTTGACAATGGACCGCAGGCCCGAGGCCAGTGATTTTAGTATCGGGCCAGTAAACTCATGACCGGACAAGTCCGGCGGTCTTGTGTTTTCAATTCAATAACAATTTATGTAACTCACTCTATAATATCTTGTAAACAGAAACAAATTATGTTCAAATGTTGACTTTGAGTCACGATTAGAAATATAGTTATTACCCTTAAAGACAATGAGGTAAATCTTCTCTTATATGTCTTAGTGCTTGTTTAATTAAATGCAAGTTAAACTGTGCAAGGAAGTCTTTTCTCAGTTTGAATCTGGTCTTGTAAAATTATTGCAAAAAGTTGTAATGTTTTGATAAAAATTACAAATATTTTGTTGAGCCAGTTTTATACATTTTAGCTACTCAAGGCCTTCCATACAAAATGGTGGCCAATGTTTGTAAAAGAAAGGTCTATAAGAACTTTGTATTATTATTATAGACTGAAAGCTATCATTGTTATTTTCTCTGGACCAGGGAAGCATTATATATTCATTTGTGACAATAGAGTAAAAATTTATATTTGTTTTGTTTTGTAGCATTAAGTATTTGGAGGTTTATAAAATCAACAGTTACATTGAATTGAATTTACTTCTATACAGGAGAGTAAAGGGAGTTGGTATGGCCATATGGCTATTAACAGATGTTGGAAACTACCTTTAGCTTAAAATATAGTGGCGTTTTCAAAAGAGATTTAAATCACATGGTTGTTAAAGCATGTGTACAACATTGGCAATTGTCAAAATACCAGTATCCACACTGTGTAACCAAACATATACCAATGAAATAACAAACCTGTGAAAATTTAAGCTTAATCGGTCATCAGAGTAAAAGACCCCTCTATACGATTTCAAACATCGGATTTATCACCGTGACACAAACTAATTGTTTTACTAATTTCTCAAAAACAATAGCATTTCAAGCAAAACTATTTCAAGGGAAGTTTTCCACCATGACCATCTTCATACCATGTAAGTTATGTGCAAATCTCTGAACATTCATATTTTTAGTCTTACCAATGTTGTACACACCCTTTAAATTTAAAGGTAATTTAGTAGAAACCGTTCAATGGATACATTGCAGTTCCCAGACCTTTCTCGGTAGTTAAATTCTCAGAATACTTTGTCAAACTTCTGGTCATTTTATAAGAAGCCATGTTATTCTTGAGCTACTGCAAAATACTCTACTGTATCTCAGCCTGGTTCTTCTCAGAGCCTACACTTCTCACAAAAGACATTTGATCCACATGTTTGTTACCTTGGTAAACCAGCGCAGTTCTTACATCTTACTTATTTGTTGTGTTAGTTTCAAAATACAAGACACCCGTTCAGAATTAGAGACTAGTCGTTAAGTAAACAAGCTCATTATGTATTCCACATTTATTTTTCATTTAAAACTCACTGTATCTCTCAAATTACATGTACTTGCACGCTTTTAAAAATGATGCTTGAATAAATAAAATATAGGAAAAATCTGGTTTCTTCATCTGATAATTTTGTACATACTATACATAAATATGTTTGAAATCTATATTCATCTGTAGTTTGATGGCTATGGACAACTTTAGGGTTGGAATAACACACTGTACATAACCTCAGACTCAATTTTATAAAGCTGTTAGTGTTAGGCCAGGAATCCATTTGGCAGTTACATTTATGCATTAAAGACAGTGGATACTTTTGGTAATTACTCAAGAAATACATTACCATAAAAACTTACTTGGTAAGGGCTGCTGTTAGTATAAAACATTTTGAGAACTGACTCCCTCTGAAGTAATGTAGTATTTTGAGAAAGAGGTAATTTCTCACTAAAATATTTGAATCTGAAAAAGGCTTCAGTTTCAGGCATCTGAATGCACACAATTCTATGCAGCAAGGGTGTTTATTCTTTCATTATTTTCTTGCAACTTTGATGACCAATTGAGCCCAAATTTTCACAGGTTTGATATTTTATGCACATGTTTGGATACACCAAGTGAGGATACTGGTCTTTGACAATTACCAAAAGTATATCCTGCCTAATCCAGTTGGCAGTTACATTTTTGCATAAAGTGTACCGCTTCATGTATGGTGTGTAAACATGAAAAAGTAAGCCGGCAATGTACTCATCGCACCCAAACTGCAAACTACCTCCATACATCTCCGATCATCATCCTCAGTACACCTGCAACTACCTCCTGGTCCCCGTACCCATAATCGCTATGGTGAGCAAGCCTTCTCCGTTTGTGCCCCCAATAAGAAGGACATGCCTCACTCGTCACAAATTGAAAAAGTTCAGAGTCAGTCACCTTGCAATTAGAGTACGGCAATAACAAAACTATCTGGGCCCAATTTCATAGAGCTGCTTAAGCACATAAAGAAGCTAAGCACAACAAAATTATGCTTACCAAAATAAGCATACCAACCAAAAATACCACCCAACATGTACCACTTGTGATTGGTACCCTGCTCATTTTTGCATAGCAAAACATTTTTGAGCACTATTTCCTGCTTTTAAAAGCAGCTCTATATTAAAATCGAGCTCTGGTTATAATCAAAGACTAAATCTAACCATTTCTGATACCTTAACCTGATGGAGTCATAACTCTTTCCCTACCAGAGATTCTTATGTGTATTGCATTGCTTAAGATCAACTTCTTTAGTATCCAAATTATTTTAAATATCAAGTAATAAAACACAAGGGAAACTGACCGGGTAAATTTTGAACAAATTACATGAATTAGGGTTGAACAAAGAAAAAATGGCTTGAGCAATATTTGAACCTACAACCTCTTGGTTAATGTGCTAATGCTCTACTGGTCAACTGAGCTAGGTACATGTAGCTCTAATGTTGGCAGTCTCCCTGTTTTTCAATATCTTTGTTCATGGGTGCCAGTCAGAAGCCATACAACCTGTAACTGCCATATAGCCAGAGATAACACCCACGTTTACAATGCAGACATGTTTAGTAGAGCGACATTGTGGGCTTTCCCCATCTGTTTCCCAATTGTTGCTTTTCTTTAATCGATCCTGTTAAAAAAACACCCCACAAATACAGTTCCTACCTAAAAATCAGCCCTTAATGTATCCCTTGGTAGCACAACCTGGGAAGCGACAGGAGAGGGATCACCTTCAAAGGATGTGACTTTTTATTTGAACTATCAAGTAATAAACCACAAGGGAAACTGACTGGGTATTATAGCTCAGTTAGTAGAGCACACCAGCATGTCAATCCAGAGGTCCCAGGTTCAAATCCCGCTCTAGCAAATTGTTCTTTGCGCAACCACAAATTATTGTAATGTAAGGGTCGGGTGAAAAGTTGTGGACTATTGAAGAATGTCGGGTATCAAAATGAAGCTGATGACCAGGGCCCAATTTCATACAGCTGCTTAAGCAGATTGCTTAAACACTTTCTGCTAAGCAAAGCTAAGCAGGACACCTGTCACAGATTGTACGTGTTACATGGCATTTTGGCTGGTAAACTTATTCTGGTAAGCATTATTTTGCTGTACTTAGCTGCTTTCTGTGCATAAGCAGCTCTATGAAATTGGGCCCATATTGAATAATTACTCACTCCACCGCATTCAAGTTAATCACAAGTCCCCTCAATCCACGAAGCTAAAGTAGTAGTCTATATGGGCAATTCCACACTAATGGGCACAAAAGTGTGACACTGGAGGGGATTGATGGATAGTGGTAACAAAATGAAGTATATTGTCATGTATGTTTGTCTGTGTACATTCAGAAGCACATGAGGATTGTGGCTAACAAAAAAAGAAGGTAAATGACCGAGTATTTAAGAAACTGGAGGAGATAATTCTTCAAGATTTATACGTATGTAACAAGGACAGAAATTTTTGTTATCATTTGATAGAGGTTATATTAAAATAAATGTATTGCCCAATGTTGTCCAGATACCAATTCTACAGACCCTTAGGGATAGTTACCAGCCAAAATTAAGAAAATTCTTCCCTGGCTATTTAAGAAATTTTAAGTTTTAAAAACAAATTTATACGTACAAACAAGGACAGAGTTTTGTCACAAAAGCATCTGTCCAATGTTCGTACGTGATTTATTTCCCATTGTTATTGCCTTAATACCCACGGCAACATCTCAGTTTTATTGCATACAATCTTTAAGGGTTAGGAAAGTTACTGACACAGTATTTTGTAACTGTTTTTTTCATTCTTTCTTTCATTTCCAGGTCATATGTCTGTCTTTGATACATACGTAACACATTTTAAATGACCTTGCAAATCCTAGAGGTCACCGAGTAATTTGTTACTTTTTACTACAAAACAATCATAAACAGATTTAAAATGTAAAGGAAAAGACTGTAACAAAATAGTTACTTTTGTCTCGCTCTCACATGCCTATCTTACAAAGTTATCTTTTGGCCCATTAGTGTGGAATTGCCCATATGATTTTCCTACCCACCCCCAGGTAGACAATACAATGGTTCTGTACAATTGCTTGAGGGGCAAACCACCATTTAGATATCGCATTACTCTCCAAATATGACTTAAAACTTATATATAAATGGTCAAATTCTTACAATTTTAAAACATACCCGTTACAACTTTACATGTTTACTATGTACACAACGAAAGTGGCCTCCGGTAGGATCGAAAGTAACTTGTTCTCATAAAGGCAAGATATATACAACAGTCTTTACAAAGTACGCCGCCTTGATGATTCTCTGCCACTCATCCACAACACAAACAGAAATAAATACATTCTCCATAAAATCCCAAGAACCTGCACGTGTTGAACTACAGCTGGATTTCACTAAAACACTAAGACTTGATGAGGTGTCAATATCACCACAGTGATTTGTGTTGTGACATCACAGTTTGCTTAGCAGTACAGAGTGATACATGGCTTAAAGGTGCTGCATACGTTTGGTAATTGGAGCCTACTGATTGTGTTAATCCTATATAAATGTAGGTACATACAATAAAACTAACCTCTGAAAAATTCACTTCAAAAGGTGGTCGCGTTTTTGAGTTATCACCAAAAAACCGGAGCGAATATTTCCACGCAGGAAGAATATTCCCCATAGGAATACACAGCCTGAGAGACAGAAACGCTCCTCAGATTCAAATTTTGGGGAGTAAAAGTGGCATATTTTCCATAACCGTAGTATTTAGAAGTTAAAAGTTTCTCAAATTCATTACACTACCCAAGGCTGCTGTCCTTCTTACCAAGTAAGTTTTTATTGCCATTAATTTTCAGAGTCATTACCAAAACGTGTACTGTGCATTTTCGATCGATCTAAGCTCTTTTGCGAAATCGAGCCCAAGGGCTTTCAGTCTTTTCACCTCACATCTCTGGAATATTTCTCTTGACGCTCACTGATGGAGAGGAGCTGGTTAGTTCTGTAGTGTCGTTTGTATCGGTCGATTGTAAAGTCTCAAAGATTTCAGGTGGGATGGTTCCTTGATCGATTTTCCTACACCACTGTTTGTACTGTAAAGATAACAAATACAACTTTGTTTTAGTCCCAGTCAAAAGGATGATGCCAAAATCCCTAAGAAATTATTATTATTTTGTTTTATGCAATGAAAGGTATATTTGGCTATCGACAACGACGACTTTGGTCAACTTTCACTAAGCTGTTAGATCATTTGGAGAAGTGGCTTGTATCAAAATGCCCACAGCAGCCACAAACAGCCATAATATTTTATCTATTTCCACCAAACTAAAGGGGTTAAAGTTAAGGTCATGACTTAAAATGACATTTTGCAATGTTTGCCGTCACTTCTAAAACTAAACCGAAATATGTTTTTAATAGTGTTATCTTCTCCAGACATTTTTACTGAAAACAAATTTGATGGTTACAAGAAAGGACAGGCTACCACCATTAATTATCATTGTATTTGGCGCAATGGGAGGTAAGGTCGAGTGGTTCAAGATTCCAGCGTACCATGGCAGATTATTGGCTGTGGCTTAAATTTTGCGATTCACGGTGAACGCCTACTCATATTTTCTAAAAAAGAGAACAACAAGTCCGGTGCTTTTTTTTATCAGGACCTTTGTTGTCTTTCCTTTGGCAAGTCAGGGTTTTCACTGTGACAATGATATTCTCAAAGAAAAGTTATTACTCCGGAAGCTCCACAATTTTCTGAAAAATAGTACCGTGAAGAGAAATGGTAAAGATTTTTGAATACGGACGTGTTAAGCAGCTTAATAGAATTGAACCCCTATGAAATCCTACCATATCAAGTTCTTGTCTCAATGCACAGATTGCACTCTCCTTGTTTGCCACCATTTCTTCCAGCAGTTGATACTTTTGTTTCTTACGTGCACGGCAGTCCCTGGCGCTTTGACGACTCCTCTCTAACTTTGCATTCTGGTCGATCTTAGATGGTTTGCGTCCTCTCTTACCGCCGCCTTTTCTTACTTTCCCTGATGCGACTGCCAGGATTTTGGGCTTGAAAAGAGTTGTGGAAAATGTTAGATATTAGCTTGATATCAATAACATAACAATAAAATCTGTAAATATTTACACAACAAACACATTCAGAGTAAAGTCTTTAAATATTTGAACAAAAAATGTTTAACTTCAATTTACTTATCAAGTAATAAACCACGAGGAAAACTGACTGGGATAATCTTAAATCAATTTTGACAAGAACAAAGAAAAATTGACTAGACAGGATTTGAACCTGCAAACCCAGGTCCTACCAAAGAGGCCTCCGACTGGCCCACCTGAACAATGGGGAGACCACCAACATTGGGCTAGATAGCCGAGTTGGTACAGCGACAGCCATGAGGCTGTATCTGAGTTGGTAGCTATGGCTACATCAGCTACGACTGTTGCTAAGGACATCCTATACTTCAACGCATGATGGCTTGGCAATCCAACCATCTAGCCGTAGCCCTGCCAATTCGTACACGGCATTAATCCTGAGGTCGAATTCAGTTGTGATATCATAACCCTCCATCCTCCCGACGGTCGCATGTGTGCCATCATTTTTGTACGTGATAAAATTGGGCAAATCTGGTCACTAGTCTGACAAAAATGGTCAAAATTACACAGATGATTTCTTACAAGTTGTCTCGTAACCCTCCAGTCTGCGACCCTCTGGAGGATGGAAGGTTATGACTATCGCAACTAATCCAGGGCCTGGTGTAATCAATTTTTACTTGTTCACTCCAAGTTTGGATTTAATTTTACCCAGTCCGTTTAATCATTCTGGCTGAGGATATAATCTGACACAACAGCATGGAGTTTCAGTTAGCATGACCGGAAAGTGTGGAGCATTGCCTTTCAAAAACCATTATGCGAAAACGCACACAGATAACTTGATATGATGAAAAGTTGGATAAGGAACTGAACTAACCCTATTATTACATGATTGTCACCATTACAAAAAGACAGCTTTTTTTATTATCTTTTTTTATTTGAATGCAAGAGTTGCCAAATTGTGCACTTCTCGCAAATTGTCAATCGCAACTCAACCTTGCACACTTTGTCACTGATGCCTTGAAAGGACACAAATATACAATACCACTTATTTTTGTTTTTAAGTTGTTTACATATTTAAACAATATTCACAAAGGCCTACAACTTTCTGAATTTAAAAGTTTTAAGAGCATTACTTTGTTGTATATTAAGTAATAAACCACAAAGGAAATTGACTTTTTAAATTACGAATTGCAACTAAGGCTTGCAACCTTTGCACCAAAGTGACAGGTTTTTGTTTTCACAAGCTGACACAAAGGTTCCATTTATCCATTGTAATGCACGGTGCGCACCGAGCTCAATATGTAAAAAAAAGTTTTCACGGACCGACACCAACCTTGTGTGTGATGCGAACATGCACAGACCTCAGTTTTTTTTTAAGTGACACACACGTAGTGTTGTACTACATTGGAATGACTGTCACATTAAGAAAACAGAAATTGACTGTTTTGCTTTTATTTCAGTTTCACAAACTAACAAGCAGTATAGTTTCCTACTTAATTGCTAATTAATTTAGGACTCAAAATATTCAAGAGCAGTATTCTTGCATACAATTTTTATCAAGTTCATTCAAGATCAAGTGTCCTCTATTTTAAAGAAAACTAGTTCCAAGACACTATGAATTTTGAAGGATAGTGGCCTTTTAAAAAGTGTTCAACTTCAGACGTGATTGGTCTTGTTTTGTACTGGTACGTGTGTGTCAGTTTGTGGCATTGGACAGGGTGCAACGTTGCAGAATGTGTACTTTGCACGGACTGGTCTTATGGATGGTAAGTCAAGTAAGTCACCAAGTCATGCAAGTGGTACTGTTGCAGTGTTGATATAGAATAGAAACCAAATTCAACAAATCATCTACACCTACAGGACATCATAACATGGCGATTGGTAGAACAAGTCTGCTTTTAAATTATGGATTTGTTAAAAGTCTCGTCATGTACCCCAGTACTGCAGTGCCAATGTGTAACCATGGAGGTATTTCTACCACCTCCATGGTGTAACAAACTAAGGGTAATTCCGGAAGTAGAATTTTGACCCCCAAAAATAAAACCACCCAAACAAACCAAAACAAAACACAACTGACAATGAAATAAACCAAAACTAAAAACATATTTCGAACACCTTACCTTTTTAGTATCTTCTGGCGGCGGCTCCTGATCATTTTGCCGGGTGGTGGGTTTCGTCATTATACTGCAATTTGTTTAGCGCGAAAACAACAACCTCTTCTCACTTGTCTCACCACTCGATCACTGGCGTCACAACTCAGAATCCTCTGTTTACGTTTTGGTTTTTAACTTTATTTGTTGCCCAATTGATGATTATTCCAACTTCAAATTTTGTCCATCCAACTTGAGTACGCGCCCAACTTGAATACATGTACATGTAAGTTGATGTGCCTTACTTGTACCTCGGGTTGGACTTACCCAACTGCAGTTGGGCTAATTACTCAAGTTCGACAGTAGCTTGTTCCGTAACAAGGATAACGTGACCGATGACACATTATTGTTGGTACCCGGTTTTCTAGAACGCTGTATCCAATTACTAACTCAGCGCTAGTAAATTAACTCTTCGTTTACCAGCTTTATTTGACATTAACTTGTCACAATAGAGGGCGCTGTTTAAATTTAATTTTGTCGTCGTCTGCTCTTCAAAGTTGTACACAATAAGACTTCAGGAACATTTGATGTCATTCAAATGTCATACTTTTAAGTTTTAAAGCATACTTTTTTTCATACAACTAGCCCTTTTAATGTATGGTGTTAGGTTTGAGTGTATAGAATTTTCCATTGCAATGTCACAGCCTGAAATTATAACAATGTTTCACACACAAAACATTTTCAAAAAATATTGTTGATTTTGTTGGCAACAAAAGCAACCGTTCATGGGATGCATTCATTTCAGTTGAAAGTTTGCAGAAATGTTGAATTTGTTTACAACATCTGTTAACACGATTGAATGTTTTGTTAACACATTCGGTTGTCCATGCCATCCAGGGCGGTTTGTTTATCAACAAGGGAAAGGTCTACATGTATACAGACAGAATTACCCAAACCAAACAACGCCCTTGTAATGTGTCCACCATATCTCAAATAGCTAATTCCTCAAAAAAATCTTACATTTTTACCAATAGACCGTATTGAATAACCCCTTTGTTGCTATGAAAGTTGCCATCTTGAAGGGCAAACCGTATGCACGCCTAAACGCGTCATCAATGAAGCACGCAGCGCCCAGCGTTCCCGGTTTGATTTCTACGGCACACGTACGCACACGTAGGCACACGTACACGCTCACAGACGCCATGTTGTAGGGCAGGTTTTTGAATGGTAACGTCATATTCAATACGGTCTATAGTAGGAATGAACACATAGATTTGCTTTTCAGTTGGGATTCAGGCTTGCTCTATGGTTCAGGTTACCCACTTACCCTTAAGGGAAAAAAGGCAGGTCGTGCAAAACCACAAATTTGTCTAAATGTTCTATAAATCAGGGGAAACTAGACGACTTTGTCAATATTTTGATGATTCTTATTCAGGATGTAGTGATGCCTGATGGCAATGATTGTATTCTTTAACATATAAACTGTGTTGATCTGGACAAAGACAAAATTTATTTCATTTGTCTCAAATTGGTAAGTATACTTCGAAGCTCAACATAATTAATTGAAAGATATTTTATCAGACTTGAAGTCAACATGTGAACATCAACTTTTTTTGTTAAAGATTTAATTACACAATGAGGCATTATTAGTTAAAAAAAGAAAAAGAAAGACCACCGTACTTGTCCAGTCATGAGTTTAGTGACCTAATGCTAACATCACTGGCCTCTGGGCTGCAGTCTAGTGGCAATTTCGAGCCCTGCCAGTGCCGTTGGTTCAGGTGCTGAGACCGAGCGAAGCTTCAGTTCAGGAATTATTCCACAGTTCAGGGCAGGTAATACCCACAGACCCCCCAGAGAAAAAAAACAAGAGTCAGCTCCTGCAAGACCCCTAATTTCCAAATTCTACATTCTATAAATTGGCGGACACAAAATAACTTTTCTAGCCAGGTCGAGCCCAAAGAGGTTGAGGTCACCTGACCTAAGTGGAAATATCTACATGCATGAAAGATATGGAGATCTGGTTCATTCCTAAACCTATTGCAGCTCTCAATGATTGATAGTAGTAGTTACTTCATGATCTCAATCTGTTATGGAAAATGATTTTATGGCTTGATTCAAAAGGGTGGGTCCAATTTGTTGCAACCATTGAAAGTTTTTGTGACTATAATATTTTACGGTGTTCAAATGTTCATTTGATCACATTCACAGTATGCAGTTTCTTCCATGTTGCTCTTGGTGTTTCACAGTAAAACCCAAAGTGTTGAATGATTAACTTAATTTCTCAATACCTCACATCAGAAGTAGAAATCAAATACCTCTTGCATGTTCTATTGTTTTCTATAGGCCTACATGTGTTCTTTCTACAATTAATTGCCACGTTTACATGAGTTGAAGCATATGATGCCTGAAGCAACACCATTAGCAAAAAACGGCCTCTAACTCGAAATCAGCCTCATCAATTCTTTAAAGGTAGGGTCATAGAGATTGGTCAATACTCAACGAGTTAATAACAATAAAATCTTACTTGAGGAGAAGCACTAATAGTATCAACCATTTTGAGAAAGGATTCCCTTTCGAAGTAACATGGGTTTGGATATTTTTCACCCCAAAACATCTGAATCTGAGAAAGTATTCTTGCACAAAACGTTGCTCAGATTTCTGAGGGTTAGTGTCTGTGTGCGAATGCTGCGGCCAGAGAAGCCGTTGGTACCCGTTGTCACCTCACTAAACGTGGATGGATTCAACGTTCTTGTGAAAATTCCAAGACAGTTTTTTGCTGTTTCTCAACAAGCTAGACACTCATTCAGCTGAAACTTTCACATGTGACTTTTATTGATTCTTTATAATCTGCTTAAATCAGCATTACGTTGACAAAAACCGATCCATAACCCTACCTTTAAATAACATCCATGTCTTGCACAAGGAAACAAGTGTCAGGTGTGGGATCACCAGTCTAGTATGTTGACAGAGCCACAATATACATGTATAACTCACAATATTTCCAGATTGCTGGCAGTACATCACCACTCATCAGTAAAATCAAACAGATTGTCATCCTCTATCAGAACACGGCCATTTTCGCTCCTTGATTTTCATTTTCCTTCGCCACACCTCCTGCAGTATAATTTCTCTGCGGTTTAACTTCAATACTGGTTGCTTGTTTGGTCAAACCATCAAGAAAAGTGAGAGGTTTGTTTTGGTTTTCAGTCAGTAGTCCACTGCTTAGGCGTCGGGGGCCACAACCTGTATCATTGTAGAGGTGCTGTGGGGAATTGTTAGGGTGTGGCATACCTCTACTCCAGGTTTGGGAAGTGGTGGAAGAGTTTTGGAAATGAAAATCTTCCTCATGGTCTTCCTCCACCTCCTCCTCGTCATCATCTTGAAGAAACAGCCCCCACTTGCTACTAATCTCTGGTTTGGGCTTAGGTGTCACCTTTCTTGTTTCTCTACAAGCAGTACTTGGAGTCCGTGTTGGTTTCATTCTGAAATCACCAGGTGAAGCTTCGGATTCTTCAGTGAATTTTACACCACCAATAATTTCAGATGTATCAAGTGGTGCCTTTGCAACTTGATAGTGTGGATGAGGAACTTAGGAAGGGCACTTTCCTCATTGTTAACGTCACTTGGTTTTACATTTCTGAAAGGTGCATTTCTGTTTTGCAGACCGCTAGGTTTTTCGCACTCAGGCATGTCCTATAGGTAACAACAATAAGATGATGCTTATATCAATGTCCCTATGCCAAAATGAGGAAATGTGAATGCACCTCACCAAAATAAGGAAATGATGAAATGGCGTTTACAGTGAAGAGTTTAGACAACCCAAATATTAGCCTTGATATAAATGTGATGTGTTGACATAAACATGCTATGTGATGAAAATGCTTTTATAGGCCTGAATAGTGTTACTTGAAAGTTCTAAATTCTCATCTATTTGAATGAGCAAATAAACTGGTTTTGAGTTCTGGCAGGGTGTGCCTGGTTCTGGCATGGGAGGTCTCAAATGTGCTCTTGAAAAAGGACAAAGGGGACATTTCAAGGCAGATTCTACCAATATCACATTACATGTATTTTCAAGATAAATAGGAAAAGCGCGTAATTGCCAGCAAAAAATTGAGGGGCTCCAAAGTTGTTTCAGTTGTAATAAACCGTCCGGCATAAACCAGTTCAGAAAAATTTGGTGGATATACACAGCATCCAACATGAATTTGTTAAGGCCACTGTGTCAAAAAGGTATTGGCTGTATGAACACATTTCTTTTAAAAGATGCCTACACTTTAGCGCGAATGGGTATATTTTTATAGTGTATTTTCATGATTTTTTTTTTATATTTTATTGTTCAGCGCATTTGCACTTTATAAATGAATAAATTATTATTATTATTACACTTCAGACAAACATTCCCAGAACCACTTCATAATAAAAGCTAAGAATTTTAGAGTTACCGAATATTATATTAAATTTAGTTGTGTTGTTTTCTTGTACTGTTGTAAGAGTCAACAGCTCATAAATGATAAAAAAGTAAGTCACTGGCTACTTTTGGTAATTACTCAAGAAATACAATTACCATTAAAACCTACTTGATAAGGAGCAGCTGCGAGCTGCTGATTGATAGTATAAAACATTATGAGAAACGACTCACTCTGAAGTAGCCTATTGTTTTTTGAGAAGAGGTAATTTCTCACTAAAATATTTGAATCAGAGAAAGGTTTCAGCTCAGGCATTTGAAAGCACACAGTTCTATGCAACAATTCTATGCAACAAGGGTGTTTGTTTCTTGCATTATTTTCTTGCAACCTCGATGACCAATTGAGTCCAAATTTTCACAGGTTTGTTATTTTATGCACATGTTAGGATACACCAAGTGAGGATACTAGCTCTTTGACAATTACCAAAAGTACATCCTGCCCTTAAAATGACAGCAGGGTTAAATCAAACAGACTGCCTAGTGTACATTTTATTGTTTTAGGTTAAATTTTTTATTAATAATCATTAACTTGATCTATTTCATAAAAGCAAAATGGAAATTGGTCATACCTGGTCAAAATCTCTCTTCCTCTTTCTTCCACTATTCCATCCACCGTACTTCCTCCCTCCTCTCCTTTGCCTCTCTGGCCTGCTCAGTGTAACCTCAGCATTGTCAAGATAAGGGTGTTGGGCAGCTTCTTGGAAGGAGTTCCCATGCATATCATCATCATCCACTTCCTCCTCCTCATTTATGAATGATTTCCATCTAGATGTTCCCTTTTCAACCTATTGAAAAAAAAAAAAATCAGATAACCCCATCTAAAGACAGTAGTCAGATTATCATTATTTTGGATACACTGCACATGTTTAAAAAAAGGGATGGGGTTGGGTAAGATAAAATATTCTTGGGAAAAAAAATAATCATAAAATAAAAAGGGCACTAAGGGTGCCATAAGCACAGAATTCTGTGGTCAAAGCTATGAAGTTGGGCCCACGTCCAGGGCTAGAATTTGGGCGAAAAACCCACAAGACTGCCGGACTTGTCAGGACATGAGTTTACAGGCCCAATGCTAAAATCACTGGCCTCGGGCCAGCGGTCCAGTGTAAAATTCGAGCCCTGACGTCTGTTTAAAAAAAAAAAAAATGACGTATTAAATTAATTAAACATTCCATAATTTTGAGCTGTTGTATCTGACCTTATAAATGGTTTTCACTTACAGTTGGCTTTTCAAAGTATGGTTCTTCTTGTGTCACTCTTGGTTCTTCATCTCTATGGGAACTACTTGGGATGGCACAGTGATCGTATAATCCAGTACCTCTCTGTGACTCACTACTCTCACCTGCTGTCATGTTGAGTTTCTGAACATGCCGTCTGCAATCAGACCCAGTGCCTCGGCCATACTCCTGAAATAGTAGTTGCAAAATTAGAATGGTTGAATACAAATTATTTATGTGTCTGTGTTGAAACCAAACTGACATGACTGAGAAAGCTGCAATAAATGTTCAGTTCAGATAGAGTCTTTAAAGGAACATTACAAAATTGTTTTTTTTCTAACAAAACAGTTGCTGGCAGTGTAAGCACTTTATGTAATCCACCATATACATAAACTGACAAACATGTAGAAGTTTGAGATCGATCGGCCATCTGGGTCACGAGAAAATAGTGAAAAACCGATTACACATTTGCATGAAATCATATAGATTCAACAAATGAATAAAACGCTCACTGAGCAATAAACTCCAATCGGAAAATTAGTTTATTCATTTCTCATCAAATATGGCATTTCAGACAGAAATATTTCAAGGGATGTTTTCTACTATCATCATCATTAGACCGTGTAAGTTTTATGTAAATCTGTGATCAAAAAGTATTTTACAAGTTTTTTTCTTACCATTTCTGTAATGTTCCTTTAATTATGACAGAAGAAGGCAATTTAGGTTTGTTGTTGAATTTGTTTCCTTTGCTGTTTTATATTAGTTACATGCATCACACAAGTGCGAGAAGAATATGAAAAAGAAAGATATGCCAGCCTGCAATACAACATCATGTGTTGGAACTGCATCTACCCACTACACAGTCAACCCTCCCACTATCTGACCATTCAATGATGTCATCCAAGCTATGCCAGCCTGCAATACAACATCATGTGTTGGAACTGCATCTACCCACTACACAGTCAACCCTCCCACTATCTGACCATTCAATGATGTCATCCAAGCTATGCCAGCCTGTAATACAACATCATGTGGTTAATGCGTCTACCCACTACACAGTCAACCCTCTCACTATCTGACCATTCAATGTCATCCAAGCTATGCCAGCCTGCAATACAACATCATGTGGTGAATGCGTCTACCCACTACACAGTCAACCCTCTCACTATCTGACCATTCAATGTCATCCAAGCTATGCCAGCCTGCAATACAACATCATGTGGTGAATGCGTCTACCCACTGCACAGTCAACCCTCTCACTATCTGACCATTCAATGTCATCCAAGCTATGCCAGCCTGCAATACAACATCATGTGGTGAATGTGTCTACCCACTACACAGTCAACCCTCTCACTATCTGACCATTCAATGTCATCCAAGCTATGCCAGCCTGCAATACAACATCATGTGGTGAATGCGTCTACCCACTACACAGTCAACCCTCTCACTATCTGACCATTCAATGTCATCCAAGCTATGCCAGCCTGCAATACAACATCATGTGGTGAATGCATCTACCCACTACATAGTCATCCCTCCTACAGTACTATCTGACCATTCAATAATGTGGTTTTGAATGATAATACAAACTATGAAAGCCTGCCATGTGGTGAACACTTCACAGTACAGACATGTGCACAGTTTATGTGCAACCATACACAACCCAAGCAGTTCAATGGTTTCAAATGACTGGTCAACTCACTGAAAAGTTTCACCAAGTGTAGGAAGAATTAAAAGGCGGTATCTTTACAGCAGTCACTTGAAAAAACTAAATACTACATGGTGATCGATCATTCACAATATTTGCCCCCCGCTTGTGGAATGTACTGCCGACAGCAATCCGATCTGCTGATACCCTTGAACATTTTAAAACTTCTTTGAAACCCATCTTTTTAAGAATCACTTTTGTATTACTTAATTATTACTTGGTGTTACTTAATATTGTATTACTTAGTATTACTTAATATTGTATTACTTAGTATTACTTAATATTGTATTACTCAGTATTACTTAATATTGTATTACTTAGTATTACTTAATATTGTATTGCTTAGTATTACTTAATATTGTATTACTTAGTATTACTTAATATTGTATTACTTAGTATTACTTAATATTGTATTGCTTAGTATTACTTAATATTGTATTGCTTAGTATTACTTAATATTGTATTACTTAGTATTAATTAATATTGTATTACTTAGTGTTACTTAATATTGTATTGCTTAGTATTACTTAATATTGTATTGCTTAGTATTACTTAATATTGTATTGCTTAGTATTACTTAATATTGTATTGCTTAGTATTACTTAATATTGTATTACTTAGTGTTACTTAATATTGTATTGCTTAGTATTACTTAATATTGTATTGCTTAGTATTACTTAATATTGTATTGCTTAGTATTACTTAATATTGTATTGCTTAGTATTACTTAATATTGTATTGCTTAGTATTACTTAATATTGTATTACTTAGTGTTACTTAATATTGTATTGCTTAGTATTACTTAATATTGTATTGCTTAGTATTACTTAATATTGTATTGCTTAGTATTACTTAATATTGTATTGCTTAGTATTACTTAATATTGTATTACTTAGTATTACTTAATATTGTATTACTTAGTATTACTTAATATTGTATTGCTTAGTATTACTTAATATTGTATTGCTTAGTATTACTTAATATTGTATTACTTAGTATTACTTAATATTGTATTACTTAGTGTTACTTAATATTGTATTTCTCAATAACTTTTAAGGATTTTATTGTACAGCGCTTTGTGATGTTTTCTGTACTGTTGTAAGAGTCACAGCTCAAAATGAATAAAAAGTAAGTCTCTGGCTACTTTGGAATTACTCAAGATATACAATTACCATTAAAAGCCTACCTTGATAAGGAGGCACTGCGATCTGCTATTGATAGTAAAAAACTTTATAGAAACGACTCACCTCTAATAGCCGATAGTTTTTTGAGAAGAGTCATTTCTCATAACTAAAATATGGAATCAGAGAAAGGTTTCAGCTCAGCAATTGAAAGCTACACAGTACTATGTAACAATACTATGCAACAAGGTGGATTTGTTTTCATGCATTCTATTCGATGCAACCTAGATGACCAATTGATCCAAATTTTCACAGGTTTGTTATTTTATGCACATTTTAGGATACACCAAGTGAGGAATACTAGCTCTTTGACCATTACCAAAAGTACATCCAGCCCTTAAAATGACAGCAGGGTTAAATCAAACAGACTGCCTAGTGTACATTTTATTGTTTTAGGTTAAATTTTTTATTAATAATCATTAACTTGATCTATTTCATAAAAGCAAAATGGAAATTGGTCATACCTGGTCAAAATCTCTCTTCCTCTTTCTTCCACTATTCCATCCACCGTACTTCCTCCCTCCTCTCCTTTGCCTCTCTGGCCTGCTCAGTGTAACCTCAGCATTGTCAAGATAAGGGTGTTGGGCAGCTTCTTGGAAGGAGTTCCCATGCATATCATCATCATCCACTTCCTCCTCCTCATTTATGAATGATTTCCATCTAGATGTTCCCTTTTTCAACCTATTGAAAAAAAAAAAAAATCAGATAACCCCATCTAAAGACAGTAGTCAGATTATCATTATTTTGGATACACTGCACATGTTTAAAAAAAGGGATGGGGTTGGGTAAGATAAAATATTCTTGGGAAAAAAAATAATCATAAAATAAAAAGGGCACTAAGGGTGCCATAAGCACAGAATTCTGTGGTCAAAGCTATGAAGTTGGGCCCACGTCCAGGGCTAGAATTTGGGCGAAAAACCCACAAGACTGCCGGACTTGTCAGGACATGAGTTTACAGGCCCAATGCTAAAATCACTGGCCTCGGGCCAGCGGTCCAGTGTAAAATTCGAGCCCTGACGTCTGTTTAAAAAAAAAAAAAATGACGTATTAAATTAATTAAACATTCCATAATTTTGAGCTGTTGTATCTGACCTTATAAATGGTTTTCACTTACAGTTGGCTTTTCAAAGTATGGTTCTTCTTGTGTCACTCTTGGTTCTTCATCTCTATGGGAACTACTTGGGATGGCACAGTGATCGTATAATCCAGTACCTCTCTGTGACTCACTACTCTCACCTGCTGTCATGTTGAGTTTCTGAACATGCCGTCTGCAATCAGACCCAGTGCCTCGGCCATACTCCTGAAATAGTAGTTGCAAAATTAGAATGGTTGAATACAAATTATTTATGTGTCTGTGTTGAAACCAAACTGACATGACTGAGAAAGCTGCAATAAATGTTCAGTTCAGATAGAGTCTTTAAAGGAACATTACAAAATTGTTTTTTTTCTAACAAAACAGTTGCTGGCAGTGTAAGCACTTTATGTAATCCACCATATACATAAACTGACAAACATGTAGAAGTTTGAGATCGATCGGCCATCTGGGTCACGAGAAAATAGTGAAAAACCGATTACACATTTGCATGAAATCATATAGATTCAACAAATGAATAAAACGCTCACTGAGCAATAAACTCCAATCGGAAAATTAGTTTATTCATTTCTCATCAAATATGGCATTTCAGACAGAAATATTTCAAGGGATGTTTTCTACTATCATCATCATTAGACCGTGTAAGTTTTATGTAAATCTGTGATCAAAAAGTATTTTACAAGTTTTTTTCTTACCATTTCTGTAATGTTCCTTTAATTATGACAGAAGAAGGCAATTTAGGTTTGTTGTTGAATTTGTTTCCTTTGCTGTTTTATATTAGTTACATGCATCACACAAGTGCGAGAAGAATATGAAAAAGAAAGATATGCCAGCCTGCAATACAACATCATGTGTTGGAACTGCATCTACCCACTACACAGTCAACCCTCCCACTATCTGACCATTCAATGATGTCATCCAAGCTATGCCAGCCTGCAATACAACATCATGTGTTGGAACTGCATCTACCCACTACACAGTCAACCCTCCCACTATCTGACCATTCAATGATGTCATCCAAGCTATGCCAGCCTGTAATACAACATCATGTGGTTAATGCGTCTACCCACTACACAGTCAACCCTCTCACTATCTGACCATTCAATGTCATCCAAGCTATGCCAGCCTGCAATACAACATCATGTGGTGAATGCGTCTACCCACTACACAGTCAACCCTCTCACTATCTGACCATTCAATGTCATCCAAGCTATGCCAGCCTGCAATACAACATCATGTGGTGAATGCGTCTACCCACTGCACAGTCAACCCTCTCACTATCTGACCATTCAATGTCATCCAAGCTATGCCAGCCTGCAATACAACATCATGTGGTGAATGTGTCTACCCACTACACAGTCAACCCTCTCACTATCTGACCATTCAATGTCATCCAAGCTATGCCAGCCTGCAATACAACATCATGTGGTGAATGCGTCTACCCACTACACAGTCAACCCTCTCACTATCTGACCATTCAATGTCATCCAAGCTATGCCAGCCTGCAATACAACATCATGTGGTGAATGCATCTACCCACTACATAGTCATCCCTCCTACAGTACTATCTGACCATTCAATAATGTGGTTTTGAATGATAATACAAACTATGAAAGCCTGCCATGTGGTGAACACTTCACAGTACAGACATGTGCACAGTTTATGTGCAACCATACACAACCCAAGCAGTTCAATGGTTTCAAATGACTGGTCAACTCACTGAAAAGTTTCACCAAGTGTAGGAAGAATTAAAAGGCGGTATCTTTACAGCAGTCACTTGAAAAAACTAAATACTACATGGTGATCGATCATTCACAATATTTGCCCCCCGCTTGTGGAATGTACTGCCGACAGCAATCCGATCTGCTGATACCCTTGAACATTTTAAAACTTCTTTGAAACCCATCTTTTTAAGAATCACTTTTGTATTACTTAATTATTACTTGGTGTTACTTAATATTGTATTACTTAGTATTACTTAATATTGTATTACTTAGTATTACTTAATATTGTATTACTCAGTATTACTTAATATTGTATTACTTAGTATTACTTAATATTGTATTGCTTAGTATTACTTAATATTGTATTACTTAGTATTACTTAATATTGTATTACTTAGTATTACTTAATATTGTATTGCTTAGTATTACTTAATATTGTATTGCTTAGTATTACTTAATATTGTATTACTTAGTATTAATTAATATTGTATTACTTAGTGTTACTTAATATTGTATTGCTTAGTATTACTTAATATTGTATTGCTTAGTATTACTTAATATTGTATTGCTTAGTATTACTTAATATTGTATTGCTTAGTATTACTTAATATTGTATTACTTAGTGTTACTTAATATTGTATTGCTTAGTATTACTTAATATTGTATTGCTTAGTATTACTTAATATTGTATTGCTTAGTATTACTTAATATTGTATTGCTTAGTATTACTTAATATTGTATTGCTTAGTATTACTTAATATTGTATTACTTAGTGTTACTTAATATTGTATTGCTTAGTATTACTTAATATTGTATTGCTTAGTATTACTTAATATTGTATTGCTTAGTATTACTTAATATTGTATTGCTTAGTATTACTTAATATTGTATTACTTAGTATTACTTAATATTGTATTACTTAGTATTACTTAATATTGTATTGCTTAGTATTACTTAATATTGTATTGCTTAGTATTACTTAATATTGTATTACTTAGTATTACTTAATATTGTATTACTTAGTGTTACTTAATATTGTATTTCTCAATAACTTTTAAGGATTTTATTGTACAGCGCTTTGTGATGTCTACATGTTTGTGACATGGAAAGCAGTTTTTTTTAAACAATAAACATTATTATTATTATTATTATTATTCCATCTTATCACAGCATGCAAAAGAAAGATTCCATTTTCATTTGTGCCGGTTACTCCTCGAGTCAGGCTACGTCCCGTAGCCTTAGATCTCAAGGGTCTTTCTCAGGATCCTCGCTGTTCCCAAAAGCGCCGCCTTCTGTAACAGATCTATCCTCACATTTGTCCCTATTTCATCTAGATGTTTCCCCAGTGCTTTGGGAATGGTGCCAAGTGCTCCAACAACCACAGGGACTACTTTCACTTTCACCTGCCAAATCTTACGGAGTTCCCTGGCCAGGTCTTGGTACTTGTGGATCTTTTCCGTCTCCTTCGAAGCTACCCTGATATCACCCGGCACAGCTATGTCAATGAGATGACACATCTTCGTCGTCTTATCTAAGACTACAACATCCGGACGCCTATGTTCTATAACATGATCAGTCTGAATGTTAAAATCCCAGAGAATCTTGACCTGGTCGGTCTCTACAACTTTCTCCGGAACGTGGTCGTACCATTTCGCATGCACTTGGACACCATACTTCTTACACAGATCCCAGTGAATCACCTTGGCCAACTTGTCATGTCTTCCTTTGTACTCCGTCTGGGCCATCATACTACATTCGCTGACAATGTGAAATACAGTCTCTTCTGCCTTGTAACACATTCTGCACATAGGAGAGACGTTTGCTTTCTCGATCCTTGCCTTCATAACATTTGTCCTTAGTGACTGGTCTTGCGCCGCAGTAATCAAACCCTCGGTTTCCTTCTTTAGTTCTCCGCTCTTTAACCAATTCCATGACTTAGGGCTCGCTACCTCTTCAGTACATCTCAAGAACCGGCCATGAAGTGGCTTGTTCCTCCAATCTTGATGTCTTTCCTCTTTCTTTCCCCTCTTGTACTCCTTCGGCCCAACTTCGTCTTCCCTCGTGTACTTTTGGGCAACCATCAACAAGTTCTCCTCGGTCCTCCTAATATGACAATGCAAGCTCCTGCGCTCGATGTTAACACTGTCTGCCACGCTCAGTAACCCCCTTCCGCCCTCTGACCTCGGAAGATAGAGTCTGCTGACATTTGACCGCGGATGTAGCATGCCATGCATGGTCATCAGTTTCCTTGTTCTCCTGTCCGTGACATCTAGATCTTCCTTGGTCCACCCCACAATACCCCCACTGTACCTCATCAAAGACACGGCCCACGTGTTAATCGCCTTAATCATGTTCCCCCCGTTCAGTTTGGACTTTAAACATTTCTTCACCCGCCTGATGTATTCTGCCCTCAGCCTTACCTTTGATTCCTCGTGAAGCACATGGTCCGATTCAAGAACACCAAGATACCGATAACTCTCCTCCTCGCCTAGAGCCCTCATCTGTGCACCATCTGGCAGAGCGATGCCATCGGAGTGTACCCTCTTTCCCCTCTTCATGGCCATTGAAGCACATTTCTCCAGACCGAACTTCATCCCGATGTCATCACTGAAAATCCTGACGGTCTGCACCAGAGAATCGATCTCCGCCTCATTCTTTGCAAACAACTTTAAATCGTCCATAAAAAGCAGATGGTTGATCTTACATCCGTCCTTCTTCATTACATAACCTGCGCTCACCTTCCTTATTATTATTATTATTATTATTATTATTATTATTATTATTATTATTATTGAAGAGTGGTCCTACCTTTTTAAGTGATTGCTTTTCACCACACATCTTACATTGCCATTTGGGGATCTTTTTGACCTGTTGAACTTGAAACACCTGGCAAGCGTAGCAACGAACTGCATGAAACTCTTGAGGCATTGTGGTGCGGATGAGACACAGATTGCCTGGATTGGAAAGCAAATTAAAATATCTCAAATTAAATGAGATAAATTTCCTAGGTATTTCTGAATAGGCTTTATTACCTGGCCTCAGTCATGTCAGTAGAAGTTAGACTAATTGTATCCTCGATCGTAACGCGCTATCCGGATGGTCATAGCCCAAATATTTATGATGAACCATGTTATAATTAATGCCATGTACAGAACAGATGTAGGCCTAAATAATATGTTATTTGTTTGATCTTTATTTTCAACATAAAGTGTAGGCTTCCTAATTAATAACTTGGTACTTTAAAATGTTGAATAAAAAACGTTTGTCAAAGTTTAATACATGGTCCCTCACAGCTATCAAAGTCTGATGAACATGACCAAGGGTCATGTGAAAGAGCTTATGAGTATGACAGACCTAGGTAGGATACCTAGCCCTGTGGATGATAAATGTATTAATTTAAATCAGATTGAATAATCTGCACAAAATCAGATTTAGAAGACAAGTAACTATTTGCATTTAAGCTTGCACATTGTGAGGGCTGAATATTGACAATCTGTTACTGAAAAGCTTTAGTTTGTTACTGACCTTCAGTCTTTACAAAAATCCCCAAATTGAAGAAAGAATCTAAGACTATCACTAATAATGAGCAAAGGGAAGAAACTAAATTGAATTTCGTGCTACAACTATACCGCCCTCAAGTGGCCATCGCGATAGCCTTTTTTTGAGGGCGCACTTTTCCCGCATAACGTAATTAACTAACTCGGATCGGATTGATCAGCATGATCAGAAAGCACCAAACGTTTGTTGAGAGAATAAGCATTCTGCCAGCAAGTTGAAAAACATTTCATTCATCATTTCTAAATTGAAGTTTGGTATTTGAAGCTTGCATCTTCTTTCAAAGGGTAATGTGTTGACATGTTATTGTTTGTAGTAGTTCGTGTATGAAACCTGTCTAAATTGATGTGAATTGATCGTTATATTTTTAATTTCTACATGGATGGAGGATGAAACACAAAGACCACACAACTACGTTGTTTATCGTGCATGCATGACACTGACTCGGTTTCGTGTTTACCATGGCATGTTCACGCTTCACTGGATTTACCTCAATGCACTGGCTGTCACTGTCAGTGTCATTACTTATGTCAAAAACCGTGCCACACTATGTAAAGTGGTGTAGGCACAAACTAAGACTCGGCAGAAGCTGATTGGCTGGTGGTGTGACCGTACTGTCACTGTGTGAAGGGTTTTGTAATGTACAAGTAAAGTAAAACACACAACAATCAACAGGTGTTCTAAATTTGAGCCCTGCATCTCTCATTTTGTTTACAGTTCGTTGACATTATTTGAGTGTTTCTTTGATGTTTTATACACTGCAGTTCTGTGGATTATCCTCTTGCAACAATGATGACAACCAAAGACAACAATTATTCTTACATTCCAAACACATCGGACGTTGATCCAGACATGCTGCTGAACTGTCCATATGACATGGCGCATAGAATACTTGCCAAGCGTTTCCCGTACCATGTCATGAAATGTAGGAAGGTAGGAACAATGTTAAATGGAATTGTTTATCTCATTCACTTTTGTTGATGGTTTGTTTCAAACTATCTATCAGGGTTAGACAGGTCTCAGTGTTGTTTTACCGACACCTTGGTCCAGATTCATGGCACTGCTTACCACCGATATATCTGTGCTTAGTGTAAGCCAGAGGGGTGTCTGGGTGTCTTTTGGACACCCTGTTTTAAATTTAGACTACTTTTTTATCTGTCATATACATGTAAATGTACTGTAAGTGAGCAAATTTGGATGCCCTTTTTACCAATTCCTGGCTAAAACCTTGGCTTATGGTGGCATGTACATGTGTAGGGTGTGATTATTTATGGGGCGTAAGCGCAGAAATCCACCCATGGTAAGCAGTTGCCATGAAATGGGGCTCTTCTTGGCTGGTTTTTGCAGGGTTTATTGAACCATTATTATGAATGACACCAGGTCCAGTTCCACTTGTCTTTTTCACTACTCTGTATCTAAAAGTGTCCTTATAACATTCTTGAGTGTATTCAGCGAATAAACTTGAACCCACTTTACAATTGATCATATTTTAGATCACATGAGGGTGCTTTCAACTGTGAATTTCCTTCCATCGCATCACAATTTTATCTTATTTTAACTGCCTGTATGTTGTTTTCTTGTAATAATTGCCAAATAAATTAATAATCATAAAAGCAATGTAAAAACAGTTTGTTTTACTTGCTTTGCATTAGGGAAATTTTGTTCATACACACCCTCGCGTAGTTAAAAATACTGCAAATTTGAGCAGCAGGCAGTGGTTTAAAGTCTATATTTTTTCCTGACTTCCTCCTTTGTGTTTTATTTTCAAATTTCCTGCTTTGTTTATTAATTTTCAGAATCACATTCGAGCCAACATGAGTATCTGTCCATTTAATGCCAGACATATAATCCCTATATCTGAGCTGAGACACCATGTTGCAAACTGCCCTGATCGCAGTACCATAGAGCCAGACATTGCGTATGGTAAGCAATGAGATATATTCTAGGAACTTGGGACTGCTTTTAACTCAATTTCATAGAGCTGCTTAAGACACTGGACACCTTTGGTAATTGTCAAAGACCAGTCTTCCCACTTGGTGGGAACATATGCACAAAATAACAAACCTGTGAAAATTTGAGCTCAATTGGTCGTCAAAGTTGCGAGATAATAATGGAAGAAAAAACACCCTTGTCACACGAAGTTGTGTGCGTTCAGATACTTGATTTCGAGACCTCACGCGTGAGGTCTCAAAATCAATTAAAATTTTTTACTGAGAAATTACTTCTTTTTTTCAAAAACTACGTTACTTCAGAGGGAGCCGTTTCTCACAATGTTTGATACTATCAACAGCTCTCCATTGT